>WOXC01004080.1:0-547314 GCA_011680675.1 Gymnobelideus leadbeateri
AACAGGAGAAGAATGATGATAGCAGAGGCACTAGTAAAAAAATTCTTTCTAAATGTACACAAAGAGACAGGGGTTAATAGCAAAGAGGTGGACCTGGAACACTATGGATAGAACCTGGTGATACCTTACCTACAAGGGAAACAATTTTTTTTGGTGAGACGTTACAAAATGAGAGGGTACATAAAAGGGAGGGAGGGTTTAGAAGAACAGAGAACATGTGATGTGCCTGAGTCAAATGAAGGGCTAACAATGAGGGGCAAGTGACCCCCTGTACCCTCAGAAAGAGAAGAGACTGAAGGGAAGTGAATGATGTGGAAGGGAAAAGGCCAGAAAAGAGGGAGACAAAAAGACCTGGCTTTGGTGGTGAGACAGTGTTCTGGGGATGAATGTTCCTATGCTTGAAGAGAGATGTTCTGTGAAGGGAAGGGGACTCCAGGCTGCGTGTGGTTTGCCAGATTTGGTGCTTATAAAGGTCACTTGTTCTACCTCAGGAGGGGATAGTTGGAACCCAAGGGACAACTGGTGGAGGATATTTTGAGGTAAATGAGGGGAAGGGAACCGAGGGAAGGGTTTAGCTCAGTGGTGGGCTGCATAATCTGGGAATGAGGGAGGGTAGCCATTGGCTAGTGTCCTCTCTGACACCTGTAAGAATTAGCATTGTTCTGTGAGTAAGGCACAATGGAAAGGGGGAATCCCGGGGGGTAAGTTCAATAAGGCACGGACAGAAATTGCCTAAAGGAGAGAGCCCAGAATGGATATCTTGTAAATTTTGATTGCATGAAGAATAGAGAGAGACTAGATAATTATAAGGGTCATGAACCAGAGAATGAAAATCTAGAGTAGCCAGAACAAGAGGATGAATGATGAAGAAAGTAAGAGAAATCTTCCTAGGCAAGAGATGAAGGAAAAAAATAAAGGAAGGAAGAAGAAAAAGAAAGAAAGAGAAAGAAAGAAAGAGAGGGAAAAAGAAAGGAGGAGAAGAAAGGAAGGAAGGGAGGAAAGAAGGAAAGAAAGGAGGAAAGAAGGAAGAGAGGGATGAAAAGAGAAAGGAAGGGAGGGAGGGAGGAAGAAAGAATTTTTTTTTAAAACAATGAACAGTACTAGTTACAGGGGAAGACAGTAAGGGGGACTCTATTTGAATAAGAGGAACAAGAGCGAGGAAGAATTATATAATCAGATTAAAGCACAACATATTATTGTGCCATAGGAAATAATAAAATGGACTATTTTAGAGGAAATTGGGGAAACAATATAACTTGATTAAGAATGAAGTGAGCATTGGGGCGCCTAGGTGGCGCAGTGAGTAGAGCGCCAGCCCTGGAGTCAGAAGGACCTGAGTTCGGATCCGGCCTCAGACACTTAACGCACACACAAACAAAAACCTAGCCGTGTGACCTTGGGCAAGTTACTTAACCCCAATTGCCCTCCAAAAAGCAAAAAAAAGAAAAAAGAATGAAGTGAGCAGAACTAGGACTACAAGGGGGCGGAGTCAAGACGGTAAAGTAAAAGTAGGAGCTTACTTGAGCTTGTCCCCAGTTACCTCAAATACCTGTAAAAATGATTCTAAACGAAGTTTAGAGGTACAGAACCCACAAAATGACCGAATGGAACAAGTCTCCAGCTGAGGACAGCTTGGCAAACCAACACCAGGCTGGGAGCGGAGTGCAGTCCCCTATGGGCCATGCCAGCACAGACCAGCCGGAGCAGACCTCAGAGGATCAAAAATTCTCATACACGCCAAAAAAGAAAGTAAAAGGTCAGTAGGGAAGCTGTTGGAACTGGGTGAGAGAAGAACATGGTCAGGCCCCTGCCTCTGGGGCAGCAGAAGTTGTGGTGGCTGCTTCTGAAGCTCCAGGTCCACAGATAGTGGGCGACCAAGCTGACTGACCAGAGGGCAACTGCAGGAATCTCTTTGTTGGTGCTGAGGCAGGATTCTCTTGTTTTGCCCTGCTTGGTCTGGTGGCAGTCCTGGGTGGCAGTCCTGGGTAAGGAGCACTGGTGTGGCAGAGCTTGTTGAGGCTGTGGAAAGGCAGTCCTCCTCACAGTGCTGAGGCAGGTGCCTAGAAGAGGCTCTGACAACAGCTACACAAAACCCTAGAAATTTGGGACACAGCACTCTCCACTCTGGAAGCAGAGTTCTACCATGGCAAAGAGTTCAAAAGTCAAGTATTTGGCTGGCAAGATGAGCAAACAGAGCATCAAAACATAGAACCAGAAGAAAACAACAAAGTCAAAACTCCTGCATCAAAACTAGGACAAGTCACACAATTACAAGATTATAGAGAAAAAATAAAGATTCTAGAATTCTGATTAATACAACAGTAAACCATGAGTCCAGAGAACTAAAGATGAAACTCACGCTCATTCCCTGGCAGAGAGCTGCTGGATGAAAATCCAGAGTGAGATACACATATTTGGACATGGCCAGTGTGGAAATTTGCTTTTCTGGACCATGCACGTTTATTGTGAAGGCTTCAAATATATATTGTTCATTTGGGAGTGGTGCAGAAAGAGTGAGACATAATAATTGCTTGTAAAAATAAAGTTTAAAAAATAAACTAAGTACTCCAAATGAATCAATGCAAGTTTCTCAAATTTATATTCTGATCCAGAAAAACAGCAACTACATTCATGAAAATAAGCAATGGGTACAATTTACAACATGACATTTTGATAATGTTTCCTAATTAAAAAATATACCTCCCCCAAAGTGAAAGTGAAGAAAGTAGAAATCTGCTTATTACTCAACTGACTGATCTACAGAAGTAATTCTCATTTCATTTTAAAAACACAGATCTTTCTGAATATGAAAGAACAAGGAAACCATGAAGAAACTATGAAGAAAGATGCTATGACTTATCTGATTCCATGCTAAACAAGAATAGTTAACTAATAGACTCATCTTGTGATAGTACACTGAAACAAATGTTTGAAAATATGAAAATGTTTTGGATATAGGTGAATAAATAAATTCCTAGTTTACTAAACAAAGCAATGCAAATATGAGATAACATGGCAGAGTGATAGCAAACCCAGTGGCGAAGTAGAAAAAGCCCTGGTCCTGATTTAGAGGACACAGGTTCAGGTCAGGCTTCTGATGCTCACTACCTATGTGATCCCAGGCAATTCGCATTCCGTCCCTGAACCTCACTTCCCAATTCTATAAAAGGAGAAAGTGGAAGATGAACTCTGAGATCCCTTATAGATCCGTGATCCTAAACTTGATGACTATTTATAACATGTGTAAAAGGTTTTCTGCTGTTGTCATTATAAAATATGTTTCTTACATTCCTGTAAGCGAGGATGATCTGAGTTCAAATGCGGCCTCACACAGTAGCTCACTTAAAGCTTAGATTTGGCTCATGTCTAGGGTCTCCCTAAAAGGAGGAGTTAGAAAAGGAATTAAATTTAATGAACTTAATTTAATTACAGGCACTTAAAGAAAAAAATTATTGGAGGGGACATGGAAAAACTGTGACACTAATTCACTGTTGGTGGAATTATGAATTGACACAGTCATTTTAGAAAGCAATCTGGAATTGCACTCAAAGAATCATTAAACTACCTATATCCTTTACCCAGCAATACCACTCCTAGGTCTGTTTCCAAAGGCGATTAGGGAGAAAGGAAAAGAGCTTACATGTTCTAAAATATCTGTAGCAGCTCTTTGTGGTGGCAAAGAACTGAAAATTGCAGGGTGCCCATCACTTGGAGAATGGCTGAACAATGAAGAACAAAATAAGAAGAACCAAGAGAACATTCTACACAGTAACAGCATTATTGTTTTAAGAATAACTGAGCAAATCAGTTACTTTCACTATTATAAAGTCCCAAATTAGCTATAAAGGATATATGAAGAAAGATGCTATCTGCATCCAAAGAAAGAACTGATAAACAGAAATGTGTATAGAATAACTTCACACACACACACACACACACACACACACACACACACACACACTTATTTGTGTCTAATAATGGCCAATTCTAGGGCAGGGGGGGAAATAAGATGGAAAAAAAAGAAGAAAAATTTGCATGATAACTGTTGTATATTTAAAAGGAATAGCAAGTTGCACATATTAGATTTTCAGTTTCATGTTCAATTGTTATTTTTATGCTATAGAAATGCTTAATTTCATAAATTAAAAATAAAATTATTTTTAAAAAAGAAATGTATTTAATGTAGAATGTATAAAACAGTTGTTTCTTTACTCCAAACAAATGAAATGCTTAAAACATATAAAACTCATAAGTACATATTGAGAAAAAAAAACCTCAAGCCAGCAGCAATAGCATAACTACTGTTATCCTCTCCTGGGATGTTGAAATTTAAAATATCAAAAACATGAAGCATTTTGCACCTTCACCTCAGTTCCATACTGTCCAAAAATCCCACCCTCCACTGACTGCTGGCTATAGTATGTAAGGCCTGACTCAAATTGAATGGTACCTCAGCTATAAGAGTGGGATGAAATGAGACAGTCATAAAAGA
This sequence comes from Gymnobelideus leadbeateri, assembly GCA_011680675.1. NCBI lineage: Eukaryota > Metazoa > Chordata > Mammalia > Diprotodontia > Petauridae > Gymnobelideus > Gymnobelideus leadbeateri. The sequence continues at coordinate 4,493 of WOXC01004080.1, forward strand.
TCTGACAGTGAAGTAAAGGCCAGAGCAGGGAGAGGACATTCAGAGCAAGGAAAGGCGATTCAGTGAGGGTGCACCCTTGATTCAGATAAGCATGTTTCTCTGCCTCTGTGTTGCCCATCATGGTCTGCTAGTCAAGCCTAAGAGAACTGTTAAGAGTAGATGACCTCTGAGTTCCTTTAAGCCCTAAATCTGATTCTGTGGCTCCATATTTATGATCTTTCTGTCAGATGAAATTAATTTCTATAACCTGTTAATTACAGATCCTGAATGGTACAAAGAGGGTCCTCTAGGAGCTAATCTTGCTCCAGACCATGTGCCTAACTGACCGTAGCTTGGCGAATGGCATTTGGGTCCTTGGCTCCTTTTCCATCTGCAGATTTAATGGCATTTCTCCTGAGCTCAGGACCAGCAGTGAAAGAATACTTCTTTCTGGTAAGAGGTAGAGTGGGGAAAGGAAGAGCTTCTCAAGAATTAGGAAAATAAACAGTAGCTTCTACAAAAAAAACTTGGAGAAGCCTATCCTTAGAGACAATTTCCATATGCCCTGGCACCCAGCACAGATAAATCTTACCCTATAACTACACCTTCTGCACCTACAGTACTGAACCATAAAAATTTTTTTTCAGAATTTTGAGTTTTAGATCCTGCCAAATCCAAAAACATGTTATAGAGACACTCACTATATGGAATTACTAAGGTAGGCAAGCAAAGTTGATACATTTTAAAACTGTAATAATTAAAAGAAAGAAGGGATTTTGAGATAATTGTCAATCAATCGTAAAATTCAATTACCCAGAAAACAATTCATCAAATATTTCATTTAATCAAGCTTATGCTGAATTTACCTTACAGACAAGAAACCTGAACTGACCTAGGCTTGAGGCTATGTTGCCTTAAAAACTAGACTGGCTGGGATTAGAGAAGACCTACATGCTCTATTCTTCTTCCTGCAGACTTTATTTTCATCCCCTTATTTTGAATTAAAAGTAATGCCCTCTTAGACAACCACTGCTTTTGACTCTTTATTCTTTTGTTTTTAAAAATAAATATTGATGATGTCTGTCTTTCTAATATTGCCTAAATATTCCTTTGAATCTTTCCCCCTCTCCACCCCCAGAAGCTATCCCAATATAATAAAGATGTTATTTATTCTTTCCTACATTTCTAAGCAGTCTCGTATATCTGTGGTTAAAAATGATATAAACATGTTTTCTTTAAAAGAAAGTCATCCTACTAATGAAACATTGGCAAAAGTCATGCACACTTACATTAAGGAGATTATCAATCATGTTGTTCCCTATGGAAAAGACCTGTAGCTTTACTAATGAGTCCATAGCATCCATCTTGGAAATTCGGTTGCTGAATAAGCTCAGGTCTTCTAATTTAACCAGAGTATCTAGACCCTCAATTGTCTCAATGTTGTTGAAAGATAAATCTGAAAATTTTAAAAATCAAGAAATTTGTTAAATTGATCTCAATTTCATTACTAAAGTTAAGTAAAAAAATTGTATTTCTTTAAGTTTCTCCATGTTAAACAAAAATAGAAGTACCAGATACATGGCAGGTGCTAGGGATACAAACACAAAAATGAAACAATTCCTGGCCTCAAGGAGTTTACATTCTATAGGAAGGAAGGAAATAAGCATTTATTAAGTGCTAACTATGCATCAGGTATTTTATAATTATCATCTCATAGCCCTAAGAAGCAGGCACTATTATTTTCTCCATCTTTACAGTTGAGGGTACTAAGGTGGATAGAGGTTGGTAACTTGTCCAAGGTCTCCCAGCTAGTAAGTGACTGATATCAGATTTGAATACAAGTCTTCCTGATCTGAGGGTCTGTGTTCTAGCCACTGTGCCACCTAGCTGACTAAGTGATCAAGTACATAATGCTGTGCTTGACTATCTTAAACTATGCTTTATACTTTACAGACTGGGAATTTCATTTGTAGTCTAACAAATCCCAGTGTTTTGGGGGGGGTGGGGAAGAAATAGGTGGTACAATGGGTAGAGTTCCAGGCTAGGAATTGGGAAGACCCGAGTTCAAATTCAGCCTCAAACACCTGGTATTCTTAAATTTCTAAATATTATAAAAAATGTGTTACTATTTTACAAATCATTTGCATAAATAAAAATTTTGAAATAATTGGGAATAAACTAAGATATATTAAATGTTATTATTAATCATGTCCTACTCTTTGTGACCCCGTTTGGGGTTTTCTTGGCAAAGATACTGAAGTGTTTTGCCATTTCTGTCTCTAATTCATTTTACAGGAGAGGAAACTGAGGCAAACAGGGTTAAGTGACTTGATCAGGGTCACACAACTAGTAAATGTCTAAGATCACACTTGAACTCAGGTCTTCCTGATTCAGCACTCTCTCCACTGTGCCATGTAGCTGCTCCCGGATAGCAATATAATGCCACTAAAATAATAAATCAGCAATACGAAGAAATTTGGAAAAAAATTTATTAAGTACTCCTAAGCCAAATGGAATCAAAGGATCTACACACTGATTATTACATGATCTCAGCTGGGCCCTCACTGCAGCAAGGGAATCCTTCTATACCTCCCTCACTGAGTCACTATCTCGCTCAATACAATACCTTTTCCAAACCTTTTCATCCCTCCTCAGAATTTCCCATTGCTCCTGTCCCCACCCGCTCAGCTATAGAAGTTATTTAGCAGAAATTCCTCTTTTCCTCTCTTCCTCATCACTCAGATGCCATCTACCACTTTCTGGTGATGACCCTTGCCAAGGCAATCCCCTCCATGCGTGCACGTGATCCTACTCCAGCAGATCAAACCTTCTATCATCCTGGCTCTCTTACTAATCCTCACTCTTTCCTCACCTAATGGCTATTTCCCTAGTGTCAGTGGAGATTCCGCTCTCTCCCATCCTCAAAAACATACAAAACCCACCCTCCCTTGACCCAGCTATCCCTGCTAGTGATCATCATCTCTCTGCCCTTTTTGAACTAAACTTGAGACGGTACCTACAACCCCGGCCTTCCCTTCCTTTCACTTTTCACTCTTTGTAGCCTGGCTCCAGACCTCAGTCACTCAAAGTCATCACTGATCTCTTGGTTGCCAAATCTAATGGCCTTTTCTCAGTGCTCAGCCTTCTTGATCTCTCTGTCACCTCTGATACTGTTAATCGCCCTCTCCTCCTTATATTCTCTCCTCTTTAGGGATTTGTGACTGTGTTGCCTCCTGGTTCTCTTCCTCTTATGTCTGACTGTTCCCCTTCCATCTCTGTTGCTGGATCTTCATCAAAGTCATGCCCACCAAATGGATGTCTCCTAGGGCTCTATCCTGGGCCCCTTTCTCTTCTCCCTCTGCTCTATCTCACTTGGCAATTTTATCAGCTTCTATGCAGGTGATTCTCCTATCTACCTGCCTAGACCTAACCTCTTTCCTGACCTTGAGTCTCACATCTCCAGCTGCCTATTGGACATCTCAAAATGGATGTACTGTACACACCTGAAACTCAACATAATCAAAACAGAACTCATCATCTTCCCTGCCCTTACACCCTGAAGCCCTCCCTCCTTCCTAACCTCCTTATTACTGTTGAGAGAACCACCACCCTCCCAGCCACCCATGCTCACAACCTAGGTGTCACCCTCAATGCCCTCCCATCCATGTCTAATTAGCTGTCAAGTCCTACAGTTTGTACCTCCATACCATCTCTCAAACATCTCTCCTCAGACATCGTCACCACCCTGGTGCAGCCCCTCTTCACCTCACAACTGATGGGCTCCATTAAAACCCTTCCCACTCTAATCCATCTTCCACTCAGCTGTCAAATTGATCTTCCTAAAGTACTTCCTTAATCACTCTTTAATTAACTCTAGTGGCTCCCTATTGCCTACATGATCAAATACAAAATCTTGTTTTTAAAGTCCTCGACAAGCTGGGCCTTTCCTACTTTACAGTCTCCTTACACTTCCCTCCACATACTGTGTGATCTAGTGACACTGGCCTCCTTTATGTTCCTTGAATCTTTGTCACTGGCTGCCCCTATGCCTCACAGGCCTCCCTTCTCACCTCCACCTCCTGGCTTCCTTCAAGTCTCAGTGAAAGTCCCACCTGCAAGACGACTTTTCCAGTCCTCCTTTCTGTTACTGCTTTCCCTCTCAGACTCCCCCAATCAGATGTCAAACCCCATAATTTATTTCTGTACATCTCTCACAAACACTTCCTTCTCTTCATTCACTACCTCTTATCTAGACGATCACAACTGCCTTCTAATGGGATTTTTTGCCTCAAGCCTCTCCCTACTCCAACTGAACGGATGCCTCCAAACTATGGTAGCACCAACCCCTTTCTCCTAATCTGGAACCTTGAAACCATGCTGGGAAAATTGAGGGGAAAATGCAACTAGGGCTGTTTCTAGAGCCTAAGATTCTTTATGCCATGGCAGGAGGAGAGATTCCATGATGGTCCTTCCAGAGGCTGACCCCTTGATTTGGCACACTGTTACCCTAAGTTCTCACTATTCCTCTCAGGTTTGATGGATAGGACTCATAAGTCTGTCATCAATCCAGTAACAGAGGAAATTCCAGGATGCTAATGAAAGCTAATGGCTCTTTAGGGAGGGGCAGGGTTTAAGTCAGGTATGTCTAAGTGGTTTCCTACCTCTGATGTTAAAGGCAGGGAGGCATCACAGCTATGCCATTGGGGAATAGAAGACAGAGGTTGTAAAAACACATTTAATTAGATATATTGTTTAAAGTTATGTGCATCACTAATACACTGTTGGTGAAGCTATTAACCGATCTAATCATTTTGGAAAGTGACTTCTATAAAAGTGACTAAAATGTCTATACCCTTTGACTCAGAGATCCCACTGCTAGGCATACCTTCCTCCAAGGCCATCTTCTCACCAGCTGCATTCTTGCCTGGACCAGAGAGCATGTTTTTGGCTCTCCTGACTGGTGCTGGTCTCACCTGGCCTCCTATTTCAGGAAGGCCCAAACCATACTTCAGCTTACTCCCTACTCCCTAGCCATCTCCTCACTGATTGTTTTTCTTCTTCATGCTTACCCTTGCAGCCTTTCCCCCTCCCTACATCAGTTCTGGAACCATGATCAAATCAACCCTGCCATTGCTTCAGTAAGGGATATATCAATTTACCATCATATGGCCTCTCTCACCATCCCTGAAAACTTCTGGACCAAAGCACTCCTCTGTTGTCACCACTTCTCGACATGTGTTCTCTCCCCGTTCCTTAGAGTCAGGGACTATGTTATTTTTGTACTGTGGAAGCTAGATGGCATAGCACATATAGCTTTGGACTCGGCGTCAAAAAGACCAGAGTTCAAATCCAATCTCTTACTAGCTGAGTAACCCTGGGCAAGTTGCTTAAACTCATTCGCCTCAGTTTAATATTCTTCTTCTTCTTTTTTTGAAGGGCAATTGGGGTTAAGTGACTTGCCCAAGGTCACATGGCTAGTTTTGTGTGTGTGTGTGTGTGTGTGTGTGTGTGTGTGTGTGTGTGTGGCCGGATTTGAACTCAGGTCCTCCTGACTCCAGGGCTGGTGCTCTATCCACTGCTCCACCTAGCCACCCCTCAGTTTATCTTTTACAAATAGTAAAGTTAAATGCTTTCAGTCTCAGTTTCCTCATCTGTAAGATGGGAATAATAATAATGAACATCTCACAGGGTTGATATGAGGGTACAATAAGAAGACAAAATATGTAAAGTATTTTATAAACCTTAATGCACTATAGAAATGACAGCCAGCAGTAGTAGGCTCCTCAGCAGTAGGCACATAATAAGCACTTAATAAAGGTTTTTCATTCATTCATATACCCCAAGGAGATAAAAAAATAGAAATAAAGATCCCACGTACAACAAAATATTCACAGCAACACTTTTGTGTTACAAAAGAATGGGAAACAAAGCAGGTATCCATCAGCTGGGGAAGGGCTAGACAGATTCAGGTGCATACATATAATGGAACATTGCTGTACCATAAGATACGATGAATATGAAGAATTCAAAGATACACGAGAAAGCTTACCTGAGCTGATGCAGAGTAAAGCAAGCAAAATCAGGAAAACAATATGTGAAAAGACTATGACAATGTAAAGAAAGAATGGAACTGAGCCCTGTTCGATTTTAGTGACCAAGCTTGGCCTCACTTCTCTCTCCTCCCTGAAGAAATGAAAGACTGGGGTTGAGGAATGCTATCTATACCGTCAGACTTGGTTAACTGCCTAGTGGGTTTTACTGAACTCTTTTATTCTTTCAGGTTAAAACTTGTAAGGTGAGGCTCTCTGAGTAAAGGACAGAAGGCAATGTACTCAGAAGGAATGTGATAGAAACAAAAAGCATCAATGAAAAGGTAAATATGAACACATACATTAAGAAACGCTAATAGAGCCAGGGTTTTGCACGGGCTCTCTCCCTCCTTAGGATGCACTGTTTTCCCACTTCCACTTTTTAAAATCCTCAGATTCCTTCAGGCTCCCTTTAGGTGCCCCCTCCCTTCCTTATGCCATCTAGTTTCTCTTTTCTCCTTAAATGATCCTCTATTTACTCATTTACATGACTGCCTCCAAGTGAATGTGAGCTCCAAAAGGAAAGGGACTGGGCGTTTGTCTTGGTGTGCCCAAGTGTCTTGCACAGGGCTTTCAGAGAAGTCTTAAACACAGAAGATAAGTGGTTCTCCAAGGGCTTAGCCCCACAGGCTAAGTAAGTGCCCCCTCAGCCAGTCATATGCTTATGCCTCAGTGTTCTAGTCCAGATTGCTCATGGCCAAGAAAATAATACTGTAACTTGAGTGAAAAAGGTTTGAAAACCACTGTAATTAACGCTTCATAGATGTTTACTGAGTTGAACTGAAGTTTCTCAGAATAAATAATCCTTCTTATACCCCTCTCTCATCTTAAGGAGTGCTCAGTGCCCCTTATTTCAACACTGGGTACCCACACAGCCAAAGGCACAGCACCCACAAAAAAAGAATCTCTTTAGTTTAGGTAGTGCCGTCTTACCTTTCTCTTGGTAGCTTCCACAGTCCTGTTACAATGAATTGAGCTTTGGGAGCCAGGAACACAGTATTCAATTTTGACATTTCTAAGAATACTTGTTATGTTTTGAAAATACAGCAAAGATATATACTTTAAAAATGAATGGTTTTCTCCCTACAGATGATAAAATGTATTATAAATACATGCTGATAGAATGGTACTTGATTGATTAAACTGATTAATGTTTACTAATATGAAAATGAGTCATTGGGGTCATATTTGATTATAAGAAAAATAAAGTCTGGGGCGGCTAGGTGGTGCAGTGAGTAGAGTGTCAGCCCTGGAGTCAGAAGGACCTGAGTTCGGATCCGACCTCAGACACTTAATGCACACACAAATAAAAACCTAGCCGTGTGACCTTGGGCAAGTTACTTAACCCCAATTGCCCTCAAAAAAATAAATAAATAAACAAAATTAAAAAAATAAAGTCAACCTTACCAAGCCAGACCAGGTTAACTAGACTTTCTAATCCATCTATCTTCTCGATGATGTTGTTGTCTAGCTGTAATTTTGTCAGACTCTCAAACTGCCATAGATTGTCAATCCTGAGAATGTCTAAAATCAGAGAAGACAGCACAATTGATACCAGTCCCATTTGATCAGCATATTTATATACCTATTGAATTCAAATGTTCAATAACAACAATAAATAATACTCTAGGCTAATCATATTTGTCCACTGATATGTGAAGACCATTACAGAAACAAGGGAAAAGACCCTGTTCATTGGGTGCCTTCTGTTATCCAAATGGAAGTCAAACCAGATATAAAACCATTCTGTTGCCTTTAGCTATGTACACTGTTAATTAATACTGCCCAGGAATCATCTGAATGGCTCACAGCTCATATATTTAGAGCTGCAAGGGATGTCTTAGGCCTTTTAGTAGAGCCCCTTAATTTTACAGGTGAGGAAACTGATGCCCAGAGGCATTAAGTGGCTGATCCAAAGTGACCTAGATAATAAGCACCAGAGATTTGCCACCATTTAGTGTTCCTCTGTTGTTTTTTTTTCTCCATGTTACTGAATGATAAACTGCAAGATGAGGGGACTTAACGAATTTGCTCCACAAGGTCTTGATCTTTATTTAGATTATTAGTAGGATGTAGTCTACAAGATGAAACCCTTACTTCTGAAGTTGGAATGACTAGTTTCATCACATTTAGTAAAACATTCCTGTATCGTAGGTAACATAGTACTGTCGGCTTTCTGGCAGGCTAACGTAGCAGGAAAGATGACAAACTGAATTTCATTATCTTCTGTTGCCAGACAAATAAAAGTTATACATATTTGTGTCTGAAAATAAGAGTTAGCACAAAGACAGCTGTTAAAGACTGATAGTGGTAGCCTTGAGCTCTAGGATTAACAATAGAACGGAAAAGAAAATCCACACATACAAAGGTATTTGCCATACTGAAATGATCAAAATTGATTCTGTATCATTCTTATTGATCTTATTTACAGTCAATTGATTTTTTCCTGTAATTGCTTTAGTCAACAGTTTCTGTCTCTGAATTTAGTTCAGAATTCAGCTGACCTCTAACAGGTTAAGTTTAGAGACCCAATTCTCTTGCTAATCACTGTTCTATTCTTGCCTCAAGAATTTAGCTAACCTTGGTGGGTGTTGTTTGCCACAGGGGAGTCTGACCTAATATCCTTCCAGGATGTCTGGTTTGTTGCCCAAAAAAGTCTGTGCCACTATCTTGCAGATTCACTCAAACACCGAATATTTCTTAGACACAGGAGTGAAGGAAGAAGTTGTTGCTAGTCCCTCATTGCCAGATTTCCAACCAATCATACTATTCTCCATGCCTCAGTTATGTAACCAATCATGTTGTTCTCAACCACATGAGGTCACCTACTCTGTTCAGTTTTTTGTTCTGTATTCCCCAAAACCTATAAAAGAGAATTGTTCTCCCTCATTCAGAATCTTAGCTTACTGAGCAAGCTAAGATCCTATTTACTGGTAAATTCACACTTTACTAATAAATTGATCATGCTTGGAACTTTGTGCCTCAATTTACCTAATTTTAACTGTTAAAGCTGGCAAACATGAAGGGATTGGGGAAGGGAATTAATCAGGAAGCCTCTTGGGAGTTCCCCTTTAAGAACACTTAAGGTGAGATTTTCCACCTAAGGGACTTTCTCTATTGAGAGCTACACCAGATCAGATTCCCACCCCGCCACCCTCTGCCCTGTCCCAACTGTTCTGAGCTACGGTAAGCCCCTGTTGGGGAAGGTTTAGTAGAGTTTTTTGTCTTATCTGTGTTTAAGTGTAATTGACTGGCAATAAGTGGTAATAAAAACTTGGGGACTCCCCCTAAGGGACTAACTTCCAAATATTTAACCCCTTAAATGGATATATTTTTTCCTTCACAGGGGACTCCTGGTCCTTGCTAGGAGGGGAGGAAACCCTGTAAGAGGTTGGAGAAGCCTATAAATGGAAACATTTTCCTAGTTGTTAATTGGGGGAGAAAATGGGGTGTGTGTGTGTGTGTGTGTGTGTGTGTGTGTGTGTGTCCAGAATTTGACCTAAGAAGGAGATTTCCATCTGTGTGGGATAGAGATCACTACCAGATTTTTAAAATCGTGGTCTGAGTCAGAAAGCAGAAAGAATCCTTTACTCTTTCTCGTGAGAAAGGGCACAGGCCTTGTCACTCAAGGGCCATCAACCAGGGAGTGCAAATTGGGGAACCTTGAAGGCTGTTATCCTAATCCTAATCCTGTCCACTCCGGCCCACCACTGGTCGGTGAGGTGAGTAGCTAGCTAATCAGCATCAGTGCAAAGCAATCTCAGTCCTTCATTACCACAATTATTCGTGAATTAGTATCCTATCCGAGGACAGTGTTTTCCAATCCCTCATTATAGCCCAAATTTGGAGACAGCCAATGAGAGTTACAGTTGACAGTCCTTTATTATCATAATTATTCATTTCACCCTTCTACCCAATCAGAAGGAAACATTACTTATGCATATTTACACACCAAATTTGGGAGCAGCCTATGAGAAGAAGGCAGTGTTGTTTCCCTTAAGCTTTGTTACCTTTGCTACCTCTCACACATCTGTGTGCACCTACACCTTCATGTGTCCATCTTGTCACTGGTGTTTAATGTTTATGTGCCAGTCTTGTGGCTACAATCCTTCACATCATTAGAGTGAGAAAAATCTCTCCATCCCGCCCTTACTCATAGACGAGGTACCCAGACAAGGACTTAACTGTTGACAGCTGTTCCCATCCTGGGGGAGGGAGTCTGATCCTCTGAACCCAGTGATGGGAAGCTAGGAACCCTATGTCCTTCCAGGAAGGAGTCCTTTGTGCTAGAAGCACCTGTGTCACCATCTAACTCATAGAACCTTCCTTAGACATAAAGTGACCATGGTGCTGGTAAGACAAAGAACAGTAGGCACCCCACCACTGTCTGGAGCATGGTGCTGTAGTAACTGTCTCAGCAGCAAGGGCTGCCTGTTGGAATGTTGTGGCAATCAGGAAGGACTTCCTATTAAGGGCTCCTGGGTTTTTATCAGATCTATAAACCAAGGACCAGGTCTGTGACTAGGCGGAACCATGTGACTCCTAAGCAGGGATCCCCGGGGAATCAGTAATACCCTAGCAGGGCAATTCTGGCATCTGTGTCTCTGTTTCAAACAGCTACATGAATCTTTTAAAGTAAGATTGTTGTTAACAAATTGAAAGGATACACTGCCTCAGAGGAGGAGTAAAAAAAAAAAAATTGGCCCAACATTGTTAGCTTATCATCAGTAAAGGATCCTTAAATTTGTCGCCTTGGCCATAACTTATAAGGAATGCCTAACATAACTCGTTTCTATTTTTCTGTGTTTCTGTGTGCATAGAAAAAAAAAAACAGTGGCAAATCTCTCCTTATGTCATATGAACTAACTTTTTGGGGAGGAAAAAAGGAATGTGAACCTCTCTAAGGATCCTGTTCTTTAAGTATTCAGAAAGACATATAAGAAAAAATATAATGCTTTCTCTCAAACTATATGTGTTTACATCTTAAACTAATTAGAAACTAAGTATGGGACTAAAATATAAACTCTCTACTGTAAATCTTGATATTGTTGTTTGGTTGTTTGAATGTTTTTGTAAATGTTGGAATAGTCTACCAAATTTTGGGTTAAAAGTTGTTTTTTTTTTCCTTTTGGAAGGCAACTGGCGTTAAGTGACTTGCCCAAGGTCACACAGCTAGTTTTTGTGTTAAGTGTCTGAGGCCAGATTTGAACTCAAGTCCTCCTGACTCCTGGGCCAGTGCTCTATTCACTGCACCACCTAGCAGCCCCTTGGGTTAACATTCTTTAGAATTTGTTTTAAAGGAATTAAGAGCACTCTCTCCCCATTCCTACCCCTGTAAAAATAGATGTATTGTTTTACAGCTAGGAGAGAAAGTTCATTTTTCTGATTATAAAGAGGCAAGTTTGAGGGCAGTATTGGTGAAGGGGGAAATGTGTGTGTGTGTGTGTATGTGTGTGTGTGTGTGTACGCGCGCGCGCGTGTTGCAGCTTACATTTTAAAATATCAACTCTTGGGGCGGCTAGGTGGCACAGTGAGTAGAGCACTGGCCCTGGAGTCAGAAGGACCTGAGTTCAGTTCCGGCCTCCGACACTTAACACACACAAACAAAAACCTAGCCGTGTGACCTTGGGCAAGTTTCTTAACCCCAATTGCCCTCCAAAAAGCAAAATAAAATAAATAAAATAAAATATCAACTCTTTCCTGGTTCATTAAAAAGAGAAAAGTTTGTGTAAATCAAGTAAATAAACTTTATTAGGACATATAATTAAATACTAGGAGTTTTACAAACTAAAGTTAAGTATCAATCAATTTACAAATCACTTTTTGATTTGGTGTGTATGTTTTGAAATGACATATTGCTACAAATTATATTAGAGTCCTCAATTTGGATATGGATACTGATTGGAGTAGATTTTAAACAACTTGCCAAGAAAAAGAAAATAAGGCTCCTGCCCATTTTTATAATAGATTGTATAGAAGCACTAAGTGGAATGTGAGACTATAGCCACTCAAACCATGTGAAGCAGAAATTGTTAGCTCTGCTTTTGTTACTCAATCCCTGCTAGAAATTAAGTGGTATATGCATGTTTTCTGCCCTAGATGGCATGAGAAGGGGAGAAACAAACTTAAGAGCACTGCCATAGAGGTATACGAGAAAAAGAACAAAGGAAAGGATAATCTCCACTTTCCAGAGGAGTTTCTCCTATTCCTTCCTCTCCCACCCCCACCCCCTTCCCAGTTCTGACTACATTTTTATAAGCCCCAATTATGAGCCAACCTTATTCAGCTATACTATATCACAAAACTATGGGTGGAAAGAATGTTTTTATTGTCACAAAAAGGGTCATATCACTCAAGAACACAAAAAGTTAAAAATAATAATAATGATAGCAGCACCCAGTTCCCAGGGTTGCTGTGAGGATCAAAAATCATAAAATGATGTGAAATACGTAACACAAGATTTGGGATATGGTAAGCAACAACATGAGAATGTTAATAACAGTATACAGTCCTAAGTATAATTAGGGGCATTTGCTATCTGAGGTGAAATCTCATAGGACTGTAGTCTGATATTATTCTAAGTTTTGATTTTAAGTATTTTAAGTATTTATGATTGGACTTTGCATCAGTAATCCACCATTTGAGGGGAATGCCACAATCTGTTCAAAGGGAGTACAATCTGAGAACCACACAGATGGATGTCTGTTTCTGGGAAAGGTCGAGGGGATGACTTCTCCTAACTAGTTAATCCTGAGCCTGACTATGATGCCCTATAAATGAGGTGGAACTTTGAACTTATCTATGACTCTCACCTGAAATCAAACAAAACTAGGGATACTTTGTCCTATTACACATATGTCAAGTCATTCTGTGTCCTTGGGCTTAGTCCTGAAGGACCAGTTTTGATGCTGTTATAATCTTGTCCCTGTTTCTTCCTTTCACAGCAAATCTCTCTGATCATGGCAAGTCAAGCTGTGGTTTTTCTATGATGAATCTTGTTGCAGCAATACGTTAGCATCTCTGCACTGCTACAGGATACAAGCATGTAAAATCTTACTGTTTTCAGTCTGAGATTACAGTCATTTTTATATCTTAAATAACCGAACTGAAGAGTGTTTGGGTTTGTCATCTGTAGTTATTTATTCATATATAAGATAATGTCCTTGAAGTGTCTCAAAATGTCATGGCAACAAGTGGACAATAATGTGAAAGTCTGTGGGACCCATATAGGTCTTTTAATTAGTAAGATTACACTCAGAGTTATCTTTTGTTTTTAAAGACGAAGTTCAGTGGAATCAGTTATCTTAGAGGAGGGTACCTTACAGTCTACCTTGCATTAACTCAGAGAAATGCAATTTACTTAGGTGTATTATTTAGTGGGAGATGAACACTTCCAAGTGTGTAGAGCATGTCTCAATTGCAGATATGTTTTACTGTAGACAACTCATTTAATTTAGTAAGTACTACTCTTTGTATATAAAATTCGAAATTAATTACTTAGTATATTTTCACATCCAATTCCAGGACATTTTTGCTACAATTAGGGTAAAATTAGAAACTTTTAAATACATCAGTGTAATAGAGGTCATCTACTTAGAAAGTATGTTCTTATGTTTTTATGTAAGGATTAGATTCTTAGATTTAGTCTCCACTCTTCCCAAGGAGGGAATGGGAGTTAGAGTTCAAAATAATTTGGAATTAAAGTAGAAAAATAATTACATTAAAAAAATTTAGCAACAAGATAAAAATGATTATACATATAATTTTAAAAGTTTTCAAAAATTTAAGAGGTTTTAAGAGGTCTGCGTTATGTGGTATTTTTAAATATTTAGTCTTCTACTTCTCAGTTGTTATCTGAATTTCTTAAAAATATCAACATCGTAATTTTCTAGTTTATATATCTACTTTGGTAAATATTAAATTTTTAACTAGAAAGGCCCATTTTACAAATCAAATCCTCATAGAGTCTTTTTAAAAGACTCTTCAGCCTGTTTTTGGCAGTGTTTATATCAAGTATAGGGTTTAAATAATGATGGAAACAGCAAGGGGTACTTAAGAGCTTAAATTCTCTGAAGTTTCCTTAGCCACCCAAGACAAGCAAATCTCTGTGGGTTTCTAATTTGATGACTTTCTTATATCTCTATTGTTAATAAGATTAGAACCACAACGTTTAAGCTGGTTTTTACTACAAGAACTGGAGAAATAAAATTTAAGAAGCTGTATTAAAAACTGTACTGAGATATGTTTTTTAAAATTAAATTTTTTTTTTCCTGAAATATGTTGTATAAAAAATTTTAGCAGGAACATCTATGAAACTGCAAATCAGAGAGGACCAGACAAGCAAATCTAATGAAGAGGAACCCCCTTCAAAGATGTCCTAAGAACAAGGCCTATTCCAAAAGGTCCAAGAGAAGATGATTCCAGAGGATCAGATGGCTACAAGGGATATCTGAGATCCAAGATGAAATGTGCTAATTAAATGGAACATGGGGAATAGATTACTAGCAACAGAAGGCTTGATGCTAGTTAATGTTGATCATTATTGTATTCAGTTTTTGTTTCACTGGATCCATTTTTGCTGAGTTTCCTTAGCCACCCAAGACAAGTAAATCTCCCCTCTAAAATTTAGTCCATGATTTTAGATATTCTTATTATGGTTTGTGCTGATTAATCTATCTTGTTATTCTTTCATTAACCAGTTGGGGAGAATTGTGATAAGCCTATATAAGATTCGACACAACTACCCATTTCAGGTCACCCCTGGTAGAATCCCTCTGGACTACAGGGAAATAGCCTGTCTTTCATCACTGACATTTGGGTGCTTATTGCCCTCTGCCTTATAATCAGTTTTAGACTGTGTAAGCTTCGTTAAAACCTGTTCTCAACTTAAACTTAAGGTAATACGTACTGTTAATAATGACTGTGTTAAAGATCTTATGGAAATTGGCTTAGAGATAAGTGATCTAAGAGAGACATGTTTGTTTTTCATTGATTGAAGGGGGAAGCTAAAATGATCAAGATTGATTCTGTATCATTTTCTTATTGATACTTTTTACAGTTAATTGATTTTGCTCTGTAACTGCTTTAGTAATGGGTCTCTGTCTCTGGACTTAGTTCAGTATTCAGCTAGCCTGTAATGGGTTAAGTTTAGAAATCCAGTTCTCTGCTAATCACTGTTCTATTCTTGCCTCAATGAATTTAGCTAACCTTGGTGGGTGTGATGTGGAGAGTCAGGCCTCATATCTTTACACCACCAAGGATGTTTGGTTTGGTTGTCCAAAAATTCTAGGTTCACTCAAATACTGAATACTCCTTAGTCACAATGGGGAAGGCAGGGGTTGTTGCTAGCCAGACTTCCAATCAATCATATTGTTCCCCATGCCTCAGGTATGTAACCAATCGTGTTGTTATCAACCCCGTGAGGTCACCTACTCCATCCTGTTTTTTGTTCTATATTCCCCAAAACCCATAAAAGAGAACTGTCCCCCTCACCTGGGGTCTTAGCTAAGCTAAGATCTTATTTACTGGTATATTTATGCTTTCTTTGCAAACTGCTTGTGCTTGGAATGTTTACCTTGCTTTAAATGTTACTATACTGGGTCAGACTTGTACCTCCCACATGGCATATACACAATATTTGCTGAACTGAACTGACCCATAGCCTACCTTTCACAATGTTCTGTTATTTACAGAGATCCCAAGTGGCCAAGCCTTTCGAAGGTATACCTAAATTCAATAATATCAAGCCAAAGCCTTTGAAAACTCGGATTTTCTTAATTCTCAGTTGAGGTACAAAAAGCAACCTTAGTGTTTCTAGACATCTTTTAGTAATTATTTGTCACTTTGTCATGCATGCAGTCTTTTAAAACCAGTTGCTGTTCATGCTGTAACAGGTTTATCAAATGTGTATGTAACTAACTCCCAAAGCTGGGTTCTCTGGGGAAAGCAGACTGGAGGTCTTCATCCCCAACCTTCTGCTTCCCCATCCTGGCAGGAATGAAAGTCTTCTTTGAGAAGAGACTAGAGATCTTTGAGAAGAGACTAGAATTGTCTATTTTGCCTCCCTTTGACCCACATTCTACAAGAGATCTTTCCTCATACTCAGTCTCCTTCCTTACATGTACATTAGGAAATACTTATATTTGGAGCCAGTCACTGTCTTCTTATTTATCACCAAAAATTCCATTGATACTCAAACAACCGTTTCACTGGACCTTTAAATGAACATTATTCTAATATCTTTGTAGCCAGGGAGATTCTGAATCTTGGCCCAAGTCTACCAGCCATTATTATAAACTTGAAACACCAAAGTTTGACATAGCTACCTGGAAACTATTTTATATCTATATTTTATTTGGAGTTTGGGCTTCTTACATAAAGCCTTAACTACAGTGGGGTTAAAAAAAAGGGCATTAATAAAACCTAAACAAAATAAAACAGGACATACACACTCACTTTGAAAATCCAGCTGCAGACTTTTGACATCTTTGAAATTAATGCCCTCCTGTTTGGCTACTTGTCCTGCTGCTTCTTGAGGACCCTGTTCTTCCACAGCCAATTTAAGCAACTCTTCATCAATCACATTTGGCTCTATAGTATCATATAACCGAATCATCTTCCAATCTTAGTAACCCTAAATTTAGAATAGAAAAATAGTATTTTTATGCAACCAAGTTTTATCACTTTTTTTGGGGCGGGGAGAGGTGTAATGTTAATGGGATACAAGATCTTCCCTGCCCATTAATAGGCCTAACATGGAGCCCATTAAAGGAAGCTTGCTTAGGTGAGGTTTGCTTGTATGAAGGCTTTCACACCTTTTGCTAATTTCTAATTAGGCACTAAGTCATGAGGGCTGTGATGCCCTCTGGCTCTGAGAAGTATATAAAAACTCTGAGTTGGTATTTTACTTTGGGGGCTCACTTATAAGGATCTTGTGATTCCCTGGTTGAGATTCTGAGTGGCCATATGTTCAGAGCTCCCTGACTGCTCAGATGTAAAGACAGGGATATATGTAAAGTGTATAGTTGATTCAGGCACTCAGAGCCCTGTCTGCTGATCTTAATTTCTCTGAAGTTCAGGGTGCTAAACATTTTCCCCCTATACTAGTAAATGTAATTTAAAAAGACTGTTGACCCCTTAAACAGCTATCTTTCCTAGTAAAGCAGGTCTAAGAACCTGTGCTAGCAGCCATCCTGGGTATGCCAGAGTGGTTGCCGCTGGGGGGAACTGCGGGGGACTGGGGGGGAGGAGGAAGATCTACTACTTAAAATGTCATGTAACACACTAGAGATTTACCTGTGACCTGTTGAAGACTTGATTGTAGAAAGAGCAGAGAACTGATGGTTAGAACTCCTATTTGGGAGATGGGGAAAGTAACAGCATAGTTATCATCTAATTAGCCCATTTACACAGTATTATTCTGTTGGAAAATGAATTTTTAAATTTCTTGAGAAATTACAGTTTGGGGGAAGTTGCTTCCCCTCTCTGGTTAATTTTTCTCAGCAAAAAA
The DNA here is from genome assembly GCA_011680675.1 of Gymnobelideus leadbeateri. Taxonomy (NCBI): domain Eukaryota; kingdom Metazoa; phylum Chordata; class Mammalia; order Diprotodontia; family Petauridae; genus Gymnobelideus; species Gymnobelideus leadbeateri. Next base: position 22,070 of record WOXC01004080.1, read on the forward strand.
GAGATGATTTCAAAAGTCTTTCCAGCTTTTATCCATAATTCGGATATGAAAATTACAATAATTAAATTAGGTGGGCCTATAATGTAGTAAGAGCAAGGGAAGTCTATGTTACTTACCTATGGAGTGTTAAAAGACTAGAAGAAGGACCCCAGCACACTGGGTAGGTACCCTGAGGAGGGAACACATGAAAAAGAATTGCACAAAAGGAGTAGTGGATCAATACTGATATAAGGAATACCCAAATCAATGAAGTCACAAATCCATAATGATGGTTAATTTCCTGACACTGGAAAAAAATATCAACAAAGATGAGAGGAGCTTTTTCCCTGGGGAACATCCCCACAGGTCAGACCAGGGCTAAAGACCTCATCCTGTGAATGACATCAAAGCATCTTTGAGAAATGTGGTTTCCCTCCTCCTTCCATTTTTTTTGGCCAGGAAAATGTGGAGGAAACATTTCTTGGGATTTGGATACCTACAACTTGATGAAAGATCCCTAGCTCAGGAATCTAAGAGGTTCTCTCTTGGTAGAGGTTCTCTCTCCTCTCTACCATCTCTTTAGTCAGAGTTCAACAAAAAAGCCCATCTTATCCTAGTTTTCTGTTCCCTCCCCCTCCCTACCATTGTGGTTTGTCACCTCTGTCCTCCTTTTATAAATGAATTTATTCTGCTGGTCAGCAGGTTTTCTGCTTCCTTTGTATCAGAATGTATCTGGGAGGATGACCCCAAGGGATTTCTAAAATTTTTTTAAAGTATTTAAGTCGGAATTTAAGTCAGAATCTTCTAGTTCTGGCTTGGTGGTCAAGTGATTGCCTTGGGGCAAATTTTATTACAATTTTTATAACTTGTGAATCTCCCCAAGAATAGAGGGAGGCCTCTAAATGAACCTGGAGCAAATGATTTCCCTTAATACTAAAAGAACCTAAACTATCATATCATGCAATTGCTGATGGAGCTTACTATGGGCAAAAGCCTTGGGCTAAAACCTCCCCAGCTTCTAGGAATACTGGAGTTGGCCTAATGGTTGAGGTCTGTGAGCCCACTCTTGAGTCATATCTAGCGTGCACTGGGACTATACTCATGATTCCCTCACGCTGGGGGAGTATGGGGTGGGTGGGCTTTGCCCTCTGTGGCTCTGTGCTCTGTATTTACTTGGTACCAGGTTACCAGGAGTATGCCCTGTCCCCTTTCCAGGGCCCCTTTATTTGTTGTCCCACCCAATTAGGAAGCAGGTACCTAGAAGGCAGAGACTGTTTTGTTTGTACTTGTATCCCAGTGTTTAACACAATAGCACATGGTAAATGCAAAATAAATGGGTTTTTTTAGTTTATCCATTCATCCATTCATCTATCCATTCAGACAAGTGGGAAATTCATTCTAGGATTAATTTTAAAAATTTTTAATCATTCTGATGGGGTCCTCGTGATGTATATATGTCTGTAGCATCAATCTGTAACATCAGTTTGTAAATGGGGTGCTTTGGGATCTATGTCTGTAAAATCAATTTGTAAAAGCAGTCTGTAAGATCACATTTCCACCCCCCCCAGCCTCAGAGCATTGACTCTGCCCCTTCCCCCTTCCAGCACTCTGCCCAGCAACAACTCATGACCTGTTTATCTCTGCTTGAAACAATAAGTTATGTAAATGTTATCTCCCTTAGTTAAGAGTGGCCAGCCCCACCATAGATTCTTCAATACCTTATCTATAGGGTAACTCCTTAGGCAATTATATTCCCACACTGTCTCTGATGACCTTGGTGGGTGACAGACTGGGTACTCTTTAGTGACAAGTCAGGCCTAAAACCACACCTCCAGCTAGGCCCGCTTGAGCTATTTCCCAGTGAATCATGGGCAATACACCTGTGCAGTTGATATTAAAAGTGTATGGTCCTTTGAGCACTGACCACTCCTTAACTCCTCCCTGATCCCACCCTTACTCACCTAGTTAGCATAATTGACACCTTAAAACTATGCCTGTGGCCTCTGCGAGTTTGCAGGTTCCATAAGAATCTAGCCCGCTGTCCTTGTACAGCGTAACAATAAACTTTACAATTTTGGCTTCAAAGTTTGCTTGAGCCTGGTGAATTCCTTCCAGACTGGATGCCAGGGTGCATCCCTGGCAGAACCACTTACCCTCCCCTCCTCCTTATCACCCTTCCCTCTTCAATTCCAATGAGTTTTTCCTTTGCTTCTTTTAAACAGGATGATCTGAATAATATTGATTAAGAATTATTATTACAAAGCTTTTCATTCTGTTCTAATGATTTTTTTCTTCTCTGGATTTCCATTTTAAGATTTCATTAATTCATTTTTTTCTTTTATACCTTGAGTAGACTTTAGGCAAACACTAGCTAATTTTCAGAAGAATTATAGCATAATGGATTTTCTTTTAACTTTAATTTCATATTTTACTGATTCCTTCTTCCATTTTCAACCTTGATAAGTAATGAATATTTTCTTCCTCTTTCCCACTGAAGCCACCATTAGAATATTTCTCTGTGTGTGTGTGTTTGTGTGGTCTCACTTTTTTTTTTTTTTGCATTTCTTCCCAAAAATATTTTAGAATTAAATTGCTTTCAAATTTCATCTGAGTTAACTCCATTGGACTGAAACTGATGTGCTACTTGATCACTTATGAATATTAATGCTTGTCATTTGACGAGGCTAATGAGAATACCAGTTGTTTTAATGATTGCCTTATTTTAGTTGTTTACATACATGTTTGCCTGCTGATAATTCACTGATAATTACTGTTGCTAGCTGTCATTGCTTCTAATTGGCTTTGCTATAGTTTACTAATTTGTTTGGCCAGTTGTTTTATTGTTCTTTGATACTATGATGAATATAGGTGGATGGTATTTAGAAATTATTGTCACATTTGAGGTGTGGACTAATTCTTGAAGTAGATCAAATATATAAGAATGAGGACTTTTTAAAAGCTCTGAAGGAGTAATAGAAATGCAGATTTAAAGATCTTCCCTGCCCTTAGGCCCTTTGGTAGGCTTAAGAGACTCTGAGAACCTTCCTTGATTTGAAAATATACTCTGCCCCCTAATAGGCTGAATGTGGTCCCATGGAGCCTGTGGCAGGAGGCTTGGTTTTCAGGAAAGACCACACCTTGATGCTGTGTGATTGGGCAGTGGGTCAAGAGGGTGGTTACATTCTCTGAGCCTGGAGAAGGCTATATAAACCCTGATGTGAGGCCTTGCTTTGGGGCTCACTTATGGGAAGAACTGTGTGATTTAGTCAGATGAGACTCTGGGAAGCCATTGAACCCCCTGGCTTTGAAAACCCAGATGTTGATGCTTCCCTCTCTGGTAACTGTGATTTGGTATTGATGTAATGGTCGGGCACTTTGGAAGCCTGTCTGCTTGATCTATTTCTCTATTTTGGAACTTCTGTCTCTTTAGTTCAGGGTGCTGACCTTTTTCCCCTGAACTAGGTAAATGAAATATTTTGATTGATTAAAGCAAGACTGTTAACCCATTTTGAGTTTGTTTCCTTTAGAAAAGCAGATTTAAGAACCTGTATTGGCAGCCACCCTGGGGATGTTGGGGTGCTTGCCGCTATAAAGGACAAAAGAAAGAAGCTGGGAGACTGTGAAATGGTTATTATTCAAGGAATGAGCACATCCAAGAAGGAGATGCTTGGTATCAGAACACACCGAGCATTCAAGAATACCAGACAAAATCTGGACAAGGAACAGTACCTGGGTAATGGTTCACATGCCTCCACTGGAGGGTAATAAACTTGTGCCATTGTTCCTAAGAAATTTATGACATTAATGACTGGAAATAATAATAGCACAGTATGGGAGGTCCAAGCTTGGAAGTACATTTGGTTTGTCATCTCTGCGGAGAGAGGATCTTTGCCAGCAAGAACAAGTTGTAAGTGATGTTGGCTCTATATATCCACAATCAGAGCTGTTACTTCTACTTATGACTAGACAGCTCTGAAGGAATAGCTTTCCTAAATCAGACAGCATTGTGATGGCCAAGAGATTGTCCAAAGTTAGAGACACTGTCAGTGGGAAACATGGCTGGTACTTCATAGACAGGATTGAAAGAGTAGGGCCAGTTCCCTTGAGTCCCATGGAGAAACCTCACTTGGATTTAAAGGGAAGACGTCCCCTGAATTGCATGAAAAATCTCACACGAACATGATAAGAGGGGAAGATCCATTGGATTAGGCAGAAAAACCTCAGCTGATGGCAGGCATAGGACTGGATATGTTATGGCACAAAACACCCCAGACCCAAATTAAGAATTTTCTCAAGGAGAACACCTACACCTTCCCGGTGAATAACCATGAAGAAATGAATTATAGAGGTGTCAGCAGCATTACAGAATTGGGGGGTTTCTGAGAGAATGACATAATAATGCTCTAGTGGAAAAACTTTAGAGGGGCCTGCTGTCTGATAACCCAGATTTAGTATGTCAAACTTATTTATAAAAATAATGCTTGGGGGGTGAATACCAAAGCAAGCATATTCTATATTTATGCTATCTATAGTTCAGTATTGAGGGTTGCAGTCCTCTGATTTGGTATTCAGGGTGGACAAAATATAGAAATTGATGGGGCTGCTAGGTGGTGCAATGAATAGAGCACAGGCCCTGAAGTCAGGAGGACCTGAGTTCAAATCTGGTCTCAGACACCTGACACTTAACTAGTTGTGTGACCTTGGGTAAGTCACTTAACCCTAATTGCCTTCCCTTCCCCCCTCTGAAAAAAAAGTGGTAGAAAAAGGGTCAGTATTAATCAAGCTTGCATAGATTTAATGTTCTCCTTTCCTGTATGTACCTAAATTCCTCCTTGGAAATTCACTCAGGTAACTTCAAGTCACCAGGGTCAGGATTCTACTCTTGGGACTTTTAACCCCACCCTTGAAACTACACCCATCTCCCATTTTCCAGAGAAGCTTTGTTAACTTAAAAGTCAGTCTCATCAATCTAAACTACCTATACTAAAGGCAAACTCATCCCAGCAGTTGTGGTTTGGGAGGTTAGGTGACCCAGTGCTAGGCCTGGAGTCAGGAAGACCTGAGTTCAAATTTGGCCTCAGACACTTAACTAGCTATGTTATCCTAGGCAAGTCACTTAACCCTGTTCACCTCAGTTTTCTCATCTGTAACATGAGCTGGGGAGAAGAATTGGACGTGACTGAACAATGACTGAATTTAATGAAATAGAGGACTTTCTAGCATTTCTGATGAAAACCGTAATTTCCCACCCTCTATCCCCTTTTCATATGGACTCCATCATCATCATGCTCCCGGAAGTCTTCACCAGTTAATTCATCATCCTACAAGACTGCATCAAGTTTGGTACTTACACTTTAGTGCATTCAGTATCCTCTGTCCCTCTGATTGGAGGGCTGGAGGGCGGAGCAAAGAACTCTCCCCATTTAAAGAGAGTCCGTGGACCAGCTGCATCCCCTAGACTGAACTCCCCCAGGGCCCCAAGCTAGGCACCTTCTTCCCCAGCCCTTCCCCACTTTGCAGTGTGCTGTCTTTCCCCATTAGACTATGAGCAACTTGAGAGCAGGAACTGCTTTTTCCTAATCTGTATCCCCAGAGATGAGCACGTTATCTGGCATATCACAGGTGCTTAATAAATGTGTATTAACTGACTGACTATATATACAGTATTATATATATATATATATATATAATACTGTATATATAGTGTATATATACAGTGTTATATGTATAATACTGTATATACAGTGTATATATGTATATATGTGTATATACATATATACACACATATATATGTATATATGTGTGTGTGTATATATATACACATACATACATACACCAAATGGCATTGCATCTAAATTCTTGTTTTTTGGGTTTTTTGCTTTTTGGAGGGGGAATTCAGGGCAATTGGGGTTAAGTGACTTGCCCAAGGTCACATGGCTAGTAAGTGCCAAGTGTCTGAGGCTGGATTTGAACTCAGGTTCTCCTGATTCCAGGGCCAGTGCTCTATTCACTTCGCCACCTGGCCTTCCTTGTTTTTTGTTTTTTGGGTTTTTTTTTATTTTCAAATCTAAATTTTTAATCGAGTTATAGGGATAAGTGGACAACAAAACCGTGATGCTAGGCGATCTCAATGTCGTTCTTTCAGATCTATATAAATGTAACAAAAACAATAAACAAGAAAAAAGTTAAGGAAATTAACAGAATTTCAGAAATTAGCTATGGTAAGTTTCTGGGATTACCGTGTGGTGCCTCTACAAAACTTGTTCTCACACTGACTTAAAAAAAATCTCACGAACCAAAGTGCAAAAATAGAAATGCTAAAAACACATTTTACTTATGATGGAATAAAACAATATTTAGTAAAGACCCTTTGAAGAAAGAATTACAAATTAATTGAAGACTAAATAATTTAGGCCTAAAGAATTGGTGGGTCAAAGAACAAATCATAGAAAGAATAAAATCTTCATCAAAGTAAAGGAAAAGGAGAAAACATACCAAAAATTATGGGATGCAAGCAAAAGGAATCTTTAGGGAAAAATGTATATCTCTAAATGATTTCATCAACAAAAAGAAAAAATGAATCGATCAATAAATTGAGTATGCACCTCTCCCCTCCTGCAAAAACCAAACCAAAGCAAACAAAAAAATGCCTAGAAATGCAACAAGTCAGAAATAGAAATTCTGAAAATAAGAGATTTTAAAAATTGAAAGAAAAATCATTAAATTGGTAAATAAAAGTAAGATTTTTCAAACTAATAGAGAAACAATTAGCTAACCCATTTTTTTTAAAGAGAGGAAAAGAAAATTGAATTAAAAAATTAAAAACAAGAATTCACAACAACTGAAGAAGAAATGAAGTCCCAAAGCATTTTGCCCACTATAACTGATAACAGAGATGAAACAGATAAATTCTTGTAAAATATACAGTATTCATATTAAAGAAATAAATTATTTAAATAACTGAGTATCAGGAAAAATAAACTGAACAAACCATAAATAATTTCCAAAGAAAAAGATCCCAAGGCTAAAATGGATTTACAACACTCAAAGAACAATTAATTCCAATAACACACAAACTGTTTGTAAAAAGGAATGAAAGGATGCTTTCCAACTCTTTATACTTCATAAATATGACCTTGATACCTCAACCAAGGAGAGATAAAGCAGAGAAAAGAAAATTATATATGAATAACTCTAATCAAAATCAACAAAAATATCAAATAAAGCATTACTAAAGAAGTCATAAAAACATAGTAAAATATTATGCACTATGAACAACTTGGATTTATACTAAATATGTGTATAGCTGGTTCAATATAATTAAAAATATAAACATAACAAACCATATTTATAAAACACCCAAATATTATGTTAATAGATGCTGAAAAGACTTTTGACAAAATCTAATCCCTCTTTTCTTGAAAAAAACAAAAACAAAAACCAGAAAGCATGGGAATAATAATAAAGGATTATTCTATAGAGCTAGAGAAAATAAAAATGACATTCATCTAGAAGAACAAAAAGTCAAGCATCTCAAGAAGAAATGGAGCTTTGAAGAACCAAATCTCAAATTGTACCATGCAATGGTAATCATTCAAAAAAGCACAGGAATAATGCACTTTCCCTTCATTTGCTAAATAGTATCTTTCTCAAATGCAGAATCAACATTATCTGTAATGGAGAGAAGTTAGAAGCTTTTCCAGTCATACCAGAGGTAAAGCAAGAATGCTCATTTTTGGCATTGCCATTTAAGATAGTCCTAAAAATGTTAGCTATAGGGGCAGCGAGGTGGCACAGTGAGTAAGAGCACCGGGAGGACCCGGGATTGGTTCCGGCCTCAGAAAATTAGCACCCACACATAAATAATGACTGGCCGTGTAACCTTGAGCAAGTTACTTAACCCCAATTGCCTTAAGGAAAAAAAAGAAATGTTAGCTATAGTAATAAGATAAAAAATAAATCGAGAGAGGTAAGGGACAAACAAAACTATCACTGTTAGTAGATGATATGATGGCATATCTAGGGAACCTCCATAAAACTAAATAAAATAATTGATACAATTAATAGCTCATAAAGTTTCGGGATATAAAATAAACCTCCATATATTTTTAGCATTTTTCTATATTACCAGCAAAACCCAGAAGAAAGAGAAATTCTGTTCAAAATAACTCTAGAACAGATAAAATATTTGAGAAACAGACACATTCTGGAATTTCATGAATACAACTACAAAATCCTCTTTTCACAAAAAAGGCAGACCTAAATAATTTGAGAATTATGAATTGCTCGCAAGCAGGCAAGCTAATATAATAAAAAGGATGATACAACCGAAATAAATTTACTTAGTTCCTACCAAACTACTAAAGGATTATTTTATAGAGCTAGAAGAATAATGATGAAGTTCATCTGGAGGAACAAAAAGTCAAGCATCTCAAGGAGGAACAGAGCATCACAGGACCAGATCTCAAACTATACTAGACAGCAGTAATCATCAAAACTGCTTGGTACTGATTAAAAAACAGAGATGTCAATCAGTGGGAAAATTATCTAACATATAGAAGCAAATGAACACAGTAGCATAGTTCAATCAACCTAAAAACTCTAGCTCCTGGGGTAAGGATTCACATTATTCGACAAAAATTGCTGGGGAAACTGGGAAGCCATCTGATAGAAATTAGATCTTAGAATAGTATCTCATATCTCATAACAAGATGAACTCCAAATGTATACATAACTTAAACACAAAAGGTGACACCATAAAAAAAAAAAATTAGAGAAGCAAGGAAGAATTTCCTTTCAGATCCATGGGTAAGGGCAACATTGATCAAAACACAAAGGGTAGAAAGGATCACAGAAGATAAAATGGATAGTTTTTAATTATATAAAATTAAATTTTTTTTACATTAGTAAGGTCAATGCCTTTAAACTTAGAAGGGAAATAGACAAATTTTCTGATAATGGTCTGATATCTTAGAATTGACTCAAATTTATAAGAATAAGATCTATTTCTCAATGGTCAAAGGATATGAATAATTCCATATGAAATTCATTCCGTCCAAGCTACCCACAACCATATGAAAACTTGTTCTAACTCACTAATAAATAAAGAAATGGAAATTAAAGCAACTCTGAGGTTCTACCTCATATGCATCAGAGAGGCAAGGGTGACAAAAATGGAAATTGGCCATTGTTGAAGGGCCAGAAGGAAAACCAGGTGAACTAAGGTGCTGCTGGAGCTGTGAAATAACCCAGTCATTGTGGAAAGCCATTTGGAACTACACGCCCAGACTCGCCAGATTGTACACACCTTTTGACTCAATGATATCACTACCTCAAGGAGATTAAAGAAAAGAGGGAAAAGGTCTATGTGTACAAATATTTACATAACTCTTTTAGCACTAGCAAAGAACTGGAAATAAAGGAGGTATCTGTCAATTGGAAATGTCTAAGTAAATTGTGGTATATTAATGTAGCAGAATATAATTATGCTGTAAAAAGTGACAAAAGGTGGGGCAACTAGGTGGCACAGTGAATAGAGCACCACCCCTGGAGTCAGGAGGACCTGAGTTCAAATCTGGTCTCAGACACCTGACACTTAACTAGTTGTGTGACCTTGGGCAAGTCACTTAACCCTAAACCACTTGTATTCCCCCCTCCAAAAAACAAACAAAAATGACAAAAGGGGAACAGGTGGAAGAAAAACTTTGTTAACTAAAATAATTTAAATAAAAAAAAAAAAACACAATACCAAAGGGGATGACTTCAGAGAAACTTGAATAGCCTGATAAGGGTGAAGTAAGTAGATTCAGGAGAACAATTTATATAAAAACAATAGCATTATAAAGAAAAGCAACTTTAAAGGATCTGAGAACTTTTATCAATCAAATTATTAACAATGATTCCAAAGGACTATGAAGTGTTACCCATCACCCGACGGAGAGCTAATATACTCAAAGGAGAAGACAGATGATGGCTGGTGTGGACATTTGTTTTGTTTGACTATACCTATTTGCTATAAGAACTTTGTTTTTCATTTTTTTTTTAACCAGAGTTGGGGAAAAGGGGAATGTAAGGAAGAAGGAGGATATAGTGAGGTAGCCAAAAAGAAAGGAAGGAAGGAAGGAAAGAAGGAAGGAAGGAAGGAAGGAAGGAAGGAAGGAAGGAAGGAAGGAAGGAAGGAAGGAAGAAGGAAGGAAGGAAGGAAGGAAGGAAGGAAGGAAGGAAGGAAAGGAGGGAGGAAGGAAGGAAAGAAGGAAGGACGGAAGGAAGGAAGGAAAGGAGGAAGGAAGGAAGGAAAGAAGGAAGGACGGAAGGAAGGAAGGAAGGAAAGAAAGAATCACAGAGGCATCTTATTTTAAAATGCACAGAAGAAAACGTAAAGGACCAAAAGAACCACAGGTAAGTCGGACAGTTTTTAAAATTTTAAATTTAAATTCAATTTTAAATTACAATTTTTAAAGTTACTTTAATTAAAGTTTTTTAAATTTAAATTTATTTTAAATAAATATAAATTTATTATATAATTAAAAAGAAAAGCAAGTTGTACATAATGGATACCAAAAGTTCCTTTTAAAACTCTTTTTTTCTGTTCTTTGTATGTGGGAATGCTCATTTTACTGTTTATTGTTCAACATAGAAATTTTTACATTAAAAATAAAGAAGCTGTTAGTGAGTACTATCACCACAGAACTTTATGCTACTTCAGAAGAACAGAAAGTCATGCGTGTATGCTGGCTACTAAACTGAACAGCAGCAAACAGTGAACCAATGTACCATGCATGCCAAGAGTTCAAGAGCCCCTGGATCTGGGGTGAGGCAGCCAGTGGTTTTCTTTATTGGATTTGCACAGTGGCTATTAGGAGATTTTTATGGCAGAGGAAGATAAAGAAAAGACTGCTTTCATCTCTCTAGCTGGATTCTACCGGTTTAAACATATGTTCCAAAGCCTCTTGGGAACACCTGCCCCCTTCCAACGACTGATGTAGAAAGTATTTGGAGACACAAACTACCTAGAAGCATTGGTGTGCCTTAATGACATAATGGTCTTTGGGAAGACTCTAGACCTGGGTTTGGCAAACTCTGTATGGCTCAAAGGACAATTTGGCAAAACTGCCTATTTTTGTACACCTGTGAGCTAAATGTAAAAATCATTCTGAGCTGGCAAGCCGTACAAAAACAGGCAGGCTAGCTTTGGCCTGCAGGTCTAAGTTTGCCACCTCTTGACATGGACCAACAGGAAGAAAATCTGATGACAGGTTGGACTGGATAGAGAAAAACGGTCTAAAATTTTTATTTTACAAGTGCCATTTCTGTAGAGCTCCTGTCAAGTATGTGGGTCATATTGTACTGCTAAAAGGCATGAATACTGTTTCTGGGAAGACAGACGTTCTCCTGATTTAGCCACGTCCAAAGAACCTTTGAAATCTAAGGACTTTATTGGATTTGGCAGGTCTCACTATTCACTGTCTTCACTATTATTATTAAAAAACTATGCTGCTGCTGCTAAGCAACTGAAATGACCTTATTTGAACATGTATTATTTAAGAGACCAAGAAGCAAGAAGACAAAAAAACATAAAGCTGTCTTAAAACCAACAAGGCCATTTGGAGAATGATGTGAATAAGCTTTCAAAGACTTGACCAGCTGCCGCATACCCACACCAGTGCTAGCTCATGTTGGGAAGACTTGGGAGCAGACCTGTACCAAGAAAGTGATGGTCACATGGAACCAGTTGCATTTGCCAAGAGAGACCTAGGGACAGTGAGAAATGTTACCCAATCCACAACCTGGACTTTCTGGCTTTGAAGCGGGCTATTACTGAAAAATTTAAGGCAATTATTTTCAGGGGAAAGTTACAAATATGGTTTGACGATAGTCAACTGTCAACAGACATATCCCAATCAGTGCTGTTAGATGCCAGAGATGGGTGGCAGCACTAGTAAACTATGTATTTAGCATTAAAGTTGGAAAGACTTAGTGTTTCCAAGTCTTTGGTATACAGATGCCCTTTCTATAGTACCATAACATTGGTACTATGGTAACACCTAAAGTAGTGAGTTATATGTTAACACCCAAGGAAGCAGACTATAAGCAGATGTCAGTATAGCTAAGAGTTTAAGACTTCCACTATACAGGATAACAACAGCATACATCAACCATACTTAATCTAACAAAGTTTATTTTTTGCCTCAGTTGTCTGGACTATTTGGCAAAGAGATCAAAAGGTTGATGAAGGACTGCCTGAATATATAAAACAAGAAATGAGGCAGTGTTAAAGAAGGGCTCAAATGCCATTTTTCTGAAGGCACTTCATTGTTGAGATGATAATAGAAGTTGGAGCTATGCAATGGAATTGCATCATTGAGCTGGCACTGATGTGGGGTGTGGTGTGTATATGGTGTGAGGAAGCAGTCAGTGCTACCCAACGAATATTACTCTAAGGCTTTGCAAGATTGACATGATAGCTTTGAATATATATGCCAATAAAGGACCCTCAGAGCTAGTAAGAAATAAGTTTTTCTAGCCCAAAATGGCTACAGATGTCACTAAGAAGTGTGAGTTGTGCCTGGTTATGTGTAAAAAATATATTATCAATTCATGCTTCGTGTTTTGAGAATGTAAGTGCTAGCAAGCCTTTAGCACTTTTTAGCACTGACTTCCTATCTTTAGAAGGAGACAGAAAGAACACAAACCATATACTTGTGGAAATTGTCCACTAAGTTATCATGGTAAGGTAGAAAATGAAATGACTGAGGAAACAAAGGCTCAATGAGCATATTGATTTATTAAGCAATGTATGCCATACCCTAATAAATAGCATTGTATAATATAATACAATATAATAAATGGCAATGTATGCCATACCCTAATAAATTTGGGTAAGGCCTCCTCTGCTTGATACTGAACTCTGAATACAGGGGGAGACAGATTTTTATGCATTAAAAAATTAATCAAATAAGACCAATTAATTAAAAGAATACAATATACAACAGTACAAACAGGATACAAAATTAGGAAATTTGATTCCTAACTGGAGGAAAGATTAGGGACTTTCCAAGTTGGGAGCGGGAGAGTGAAGAGGTATAATTCCCTGAAATCAGAAAACAAGCCATCATCCCACTCCTTACAAGTGTATGTATTCAATCAATGGAACATGGAAACAATAATGGATTGACCAGTATGGGGTCACTCTTCAGATAAGACACATGGATTGAAATGTATAATTGTGAGAAAACTCTTTGCATTAGTCTTTAGATCTGACTGGATTTCTGGTCAGCATAACCTAGGTCCTTAATTAAGGTTCTCTAAGCAGCAAGGAGAGGTGGTCCAGTTTCCCCACCATGCAATGCTAGGTTCAAACAATGCAATACAGTTTTCTCACAATTCTAATAATTGCGTAAAGTTTTCTCACAAGATAGAAATTGGACTAGATCCATAATTGAACAGAAAGGGAACTGAGTTAGATCCAGAATTGAGTCACAAGACGGAGTCAGTGTGATTCATTCAATTCCCACAATATGTACTGGTATATTCAACCAAGAACCAGAAAGTTTCCACAGTTGCTAAAATATTATGGAGTATAGTATGCTTGAAAGGTTCAAGGCACGGGATTTAGGTATCTTCAGAGGTGCCATATGAGTTCCTTTTGAGAGTCAGCGGTGATCCTGTAAAAGTACTTTTCAGTATATAGACATCCTGTGAGGATCTATTCTGATCAAGGTTCATTGCCCAAAGAACTGTGAGATTTGGCTGGCATCAGGAAGTCTAGAATAAGATCTTGCTACCTTCAAAGGGAATAACACCCCAAATATTTGGACTGCATTCTGATGAATGAAGGAACGGTACTGTCACCACAACAAAAAAATCTCAGTGGAGAAAGCATATGGCTTATCTTGAAAATGCATACAATTTTACCAGGAATAAAGCCATCAACTTTCCACCCTATATGTTTAGGTGTGAACAATGCCTACATACTGATTTGTATTTTGGAGTGACTGAGGACAGCAAGACTAAAATTACAACCAGTATATCTTTCTGTTGAGCAAGAGGTTGAGGACAATAATAGGAATGTTTATCCATGTAGCATATATTTTGAATATATGTTCATATATATCCATGAACATATATGTAAGATATATAAATGTTAATTATCATACTTTATACCATAAACTAGTTACTATAAACATGCTTTTTATTAGCATTTTTGTTATGCTTCCTTGCTTTATACTGGTATGATGACTGTACTGTAGCAACGTTTCTCTGTTAATTCTGCTTAGTTTTGTTAGCTCTCTTCACAGTTTTACTAATTTTGTGGTTTCATAGGCCTAGTGTAGTTATTGCTATTAATACTTGGTTTGTAATATATATCTTGCATATAATTTAGACCTGTAGTCACAAGACACAAGTGAAGCTTTGCATTGTGTTCTGTCTGTTGTATATATTGTGCTGGTTCCTTGGTGATCTTCAATCACTACCTGGTCTTCTGACTGAGTTCAAATTTTACAGAACTATTTTTATTAAGGGGATTTGTTCTGTGAAGTTTGGATTCAGACAAAGGGCTGCACTTGAGGACCTAGAGGGCCACACTGGCCTCAAGGAAAGCCCTACCCAGAAGGTGTGGCTGTGAGCATTTCCGTCTCCCATCCCAATTCCCTTTCAGCTGGCCTACCTCATGTTCTACATAGATTACATCAGGAATGAACTGGATTGGGCATTGGTAGGGGTACAGGGAAGAGAGAGAATAAAGTAAAAACAGGGTGGAAAAAGCAGTCAGTCGAGTTCTGGGTTTGAATCACAGCTCTGACTCTAGATGAGGGACTGTGGGAAAGTTACTGCACCTCCTGAAGTTTTAGCAACTATAAAATGAGGATCATCCTTGCACTACCCACTTTACAAGTTTGTTGCAGGGAAAGGATGGTTGGAAACCGATGGCGAGGTTCAGACTGGTGTGAATAATGAACCCCCTGAATGGGGTTTGTTGAGAAAGAACTGTTCCACTAATAAAGACCTTTTGTAGAAAGCTGGCAGAGAAAGAAAAAGGATGGACAGATGGAAGGATGGAAGGGGGAGAGAGAGAGAGAGAGGAACTAATTATCGTATTTTACACAATCATAACTCCAAATAGTGCTAATTCGAATACGTGAAACTACTTCCGGGCGCTGCTTACTCGCACTGATGGGGACCTAGCTGTATTGTCGTGAATCCTGCCCCAGCAGCCAAGGACCCTTTCAAATGGCAGATAACGCGGAGTGGTAAAGAGTCCCGTGTCCCCCTCGCAGGGACGAGGAGGCTGACACCTGTGGGCACGCACTAACCCCCCCCCCCCCAGGAGGCCGATCCCGAGACAGACAGGGTAGGAGGGGGTGGGGGAGGGGGAACGAGGTTAGAACTTGGGGTTCCGACACCAGTCCCGGACTCCGCGACCCTCCGCCCTGGCCCCGGCGGGGGCCTGGGGGATCAGGACATGCTGTGGCGCCCTCTCCCTTTGGTCCGTCCCCGAAGGCCGCTCTGGGCTCTCAGCTCGGGATATCTCACCTTCTGGAGCTCTAACCTCCGACTCCTTACAGCCTCAGAAGTTTGCCCGGTTGCTAGGGGAGGATAACGCGACTGTCTGGTTGCTAAGGGGAAATCCGATGACGGACTCTCCAAGGTGAAAGTTGACTGGTCACATGTCCAAACTTTTGGGTGGGGGAAAATGCTTTTCTCACCAACCAGTCATAGAGAAAACAAATCTCCCTCCAATCGCTGTCTTCTGAGGGCGGGGCCAGCGTTGGCCCGCCTCTGCGGGAGGTGGTGGTGACGTCCTCGTTTTTAATCCAATTATTATGGGAAGCCTTCAGATAGATCACTATTTTGGCAAATCAAATTGAGCGTCCCCGAGTCGGGGCCGGGACCAGAAAGCTAGCTCAAATGACCTACCTGCCCCGCGGTCCAATCAGAGGCTGCGGGGTAAATGGGGGCTTCTCGGAGGACGGTCAATGGCCAATGGGTGGAAGGCTACGGAGGCACGGCCCAATGAGGGATTAGAACGGCAGGAGGGGCAGGGAGACCGGAGCTCTCCGTTCGGGAAAAGGGGCAAGTGTCACTCAGGCCGGGAGAGCCGTAGGGGGTGGTTGCGCCGGCGGCAGCGGCGGCGGCGGGCAGCTTGGTCGGAGCCTCCGCCGCCTGTGGTGCTGTCCTCACAAGATGGAGTTTCTCCTGGGGAACCCGTTCAGCACCCCGGTGGGACAGTGCCTCGGTAAGGCCCTCAGGGCGGCTTCGGGGTGGGGGTGGAGGGGCGGCATCTCCGGGGCGTCTTGGTCCAGTCCCAGCCTTCCTTCTCCGGGCACTCTGCGGGCCGCGGCGGCGTGGGCCTGGGACGGACAAGGGAGCTGTGCCAGGCCCCGGCCGCGTCTTTTCAGTGGGTGCCTGGGTCATCTCCCCAGCACCAATCCCCCCTCCCCCCGACCAGACCATCTGATTGGATGCTCCCAGGGGGCTGGCCCCTGCTTGAGGACCCTGCTCAGGCCAGTCCGAGCTGGAGAGTGTGGGGTGGCCTGGGCAAGGTCCTCTGAGCGGTGCCAAGTGCACGGTGCCAATCTGAGCCATCCTTGTGGTGCCAAGTGGTACCTTCCCCTCGCCGACTACCTCCTCCCTCTCTCACTTTCTTCCTCCTCTTCCTCCTCCTCTTCCCTCCCTTCTCTCTTTATTCTCTCCTCTTTTCCTCTCTTTCTCTTTCCTCTCTCCTCTCCCCTCCCCTCCTTTCCTGGTCCCCTCCCCTCCCCTCCCCTCTTCTCCCTCTCTCTGCATGGTACAGTGGAAAGAACACTGGCTCTGGAGTCAGACGTTAATCCCAAGCCTTACTGTAGCTGTGACATTGGGCAAGTCATTTACTCTCCCTGGGTGTCCGTTTTCTCGTCTCTAAAATGAGGGGCTCCAGCCAGATGATGCTCTTGAGATCCCTCTGCTAGATCTGTGATCCGTCCTCTAAGTTGAAGTACAGTGAAGACTTCTGCTGGATCTTTGGTTTGGGTGGGAGGGGGTGGGGGTCGAATTGCAACACTGATAGTTTCCTTGTTAATGTCTCTGGGGATCACACTCTTGAAAGGGATACTAGTGTGATGACAGGGAGGTGTATTAGGGAAGTGGTTGCAAAGCACTTGGACAGCTTGCCTTGATAGACTGCACCAAAAAGCTATTTACTCATTCGCCCAAGGCAGACTTTTTGCTAGAGGAGTAAAGAATGTTGTGACTTGGTTAGTTTACAGGCTGAAGGGTGAACTGGTAAAACATCTTTTTTTGGGCGGGTGTTTTTTTTATACTGGAATGCAGGACTGGTTAAGGTAGTGGTGATTTACCTATAGGCTGCCTTTGTTTTCCTGGTTTTAGAGGCCTGAGAAGCTACTGAACCTGTCTAAGAATTGGTTTTTGGAAATGATTAAGGAATGGAAGAGGTTGTGTCTTAATAGGGGCCAAGGAAAACTTTCCCAGTTCCTTCTCTCTTCACCCCTAGTTGTTTTTTTTCCCCACATCCTTCAGGTAATTTTCCATAAGGACCTTAGGTCATGTTTATATCAACTCCTCGGTTCAGTTTGGAATCTTAAAACTCTTTTGGGGCAGCTAGACAACACAGTGGATAGAGCACTGGCTCTGAAGTCAGGAGACCCTAAGTTCAAATGTGGCCTCAGATACTTACTAGCTATGTGATCCTGGGCAAGTCATTTGACCCCATTGCCTCCAAAACAAACTAACCTCTGCTTGGATTAATAACTTAATGCAAAGATGAATTGGGTAATGTAAGGAGGATTGTACCACAGAACTGCATAGGCACATAGAAGGGCAAAAGTTAAACATAATCTTATAGTAATTAGGTTAGTCACATTTTTCCACCAGGGAACATCTCCTGAGACAGTTGTCCCTTTAGATGTCTGAGCAAAGGTCTTAGTAGTGGATAAAGGTTAGAGTAAATTTTCTTAATATATGTTGAATAGTGTTTGAATTTTTGTGTTAGTAATTGAACAGAAGCTATTTTCATAGCACTCTGTACTCCATTAAAGGTCTGTACTTTGGGAACATCATAATCTGTTGGACAGAAGATGGACTATAATAACCAATTAGCAAATACCTGCTGAGTTTCTTTTCTGTGCTGGCCATGGTAACCAAGGCCTTGTGGGCAGTGCATGAAATGGCTCTTGCCCTAAAAGAACTTCTGGGTTTATCATAGAATACTAAAGTTGGAAGGGACCTCAGATGCCCAGTGGTATAGTGGGAGAAGCAATTGACTAGACTATGAAAGAGACTGGGATTATCATTCTAGTTGTGTCACCAACTTGCTATATTACTTTGGGCAAGTCCCCAGCAATTAGAACAGTGCCTGGCAGATAGTAAATGTTTTGTTAAATGCTTTTTGACTGACTGACTAAATCTTTCTGGACCTCACTTTCCTTGTCTGTCAAATTTTAGACTGGATCTCCGAAATCTCTTATGGTTAAAAGGGAATTGTGTTCAACTACAGGTTACCTAGGCCAGTCTTCCCACCTGTATATTTATTTCACTTAGGGTGCAAGCAGAGACAAAACTGACCTATGTAAAGCAGTCAGGAATAATAAAAAGTAATAGACAACTGATAAATTGTATGATGCTGACTTTGTAATGTGGAAATTCACTGCAGAAGACCAGTTAGAGCTGAGTGACCCTGGAAGGCTTTCAGGAAGACTAACTTTAAAGGAAGGAATGAAAGTTCTTGGCATGGAGGGCAGGAACGAAGAGGTGTGTTCATGGGACAATAAGGAGATAGGCATGTTTAGAACAAAGGATGAGTTGTTGAGGAGCGTTGGAAAAATTGGTTGGATGTATAAGGTGGAGTCAAATTATGGAGAATAGTAAAGGCCTGAAGTTTCTTGCTATTTTATACTTTTTTCTTTCTATGGCTTTTTTCCCCATGAATAAAATAGTACCTCCCACCTGCTACAAGGTGGGTTTTAAGGCTTTCTGTTGATTATTTTTTTTATTTTAAAGAGTTACTGAATTATAAAATGTTAGGATTGTAATCTATGGGAGTAGCATTTTCATATCTGATGTCATCTCTTTTATTCTCTTGATTCACACTCATATGGAATTTGTATTCAGTGATTTTGAGACATTTTTGTGACCACTTGCTACCTTGACAATCTTACACTCTTCTTCCTTCAGAGCACTCTAGAATGTATCCAGATTGGTCTACTTTCTCTTCCTTTCTCATGGCACTCCCTCTCCCATCCTGAGGCCTCTGTACTAATTCCTCATGCCAGAAATGTTTTCCTTCCTCACTTCCACCTCTTAGATTCCTTAACTTCCTTCAAGACTCAGTTCAAATGCTTCCTTCTACAGGATGCCTTTCTCCATATTGCAAACTTCTAAAGCCTTCTCTCCAAGGTTACCATACATCTACTGTGTACACATCCTGATTGTACCTGTGTATTTATGTGTGGTCTTCTTTTGAGGACAGGAACTGTTTTTGCCTTTATATCCTCAGTGTCTTCACTATGCGTGTGTGTGTGTGTGTGTGTGTGTGTGTGTGTGTGTGTGTGTGTGTGTGTGTGTGTAACATCTTTGGCTAACAGAATTGATCACATTCTACTAAATTTTTTTTTGTGGCCTTTGAGAACAGTGATTTTTTTAAGTTGAGAAAGTGGAGTGGGAGGTACAGAATTTAATTATCCTTGTTTCCTGATTTTTATTTTAGGACAAATCTTCTAGTGTTGAATGAACTTCTTTCAAATCAATCACACAGTTTTAGACAAGGTATCATTAGGTGGAGAGTTGGCCAAATAAGGTATAAGGATGCTTTTGCAGTTTTCCTAATTGTTGTGTATCTAAAAATGTTCAGAAGATCCTTTTCCAAAGATGGAGTTTTGGATACTTACAAATAATCCCTGAATAGGTGGAGAACCCAGACAATAATGCAGTGAAAAGCAAGCCTTATTCATGCTGTGATTTTATAGTTCTGCTTGAGTAAGCATGTAAGAAGCAATTATTGTTTGGTGAAGTGTACATATGTAGAGATACCATCCTGCAAAAGCAGCTTCATAGTATCATTCGAGTGTAGAATGCCCAGTTCCGCCTGACTCTGTTGACTAAACTAATTCAGACAATTGTATTAAATTAAACAAATGTTTGTTACAGCCTTCTACAGGCAAGCCACAAAGCTGAGGCACAGGTGCTTGCTGTCAGAGAGCTTACATTTTATTCACTGGGGCAGCTAGGGTTTATTAGCTATGCCTCTGAGTGGTGAAATGCACTGGGCTGGGAGTCAGGAAGACGGGAATTCCAATCCAGGCTGAGACACTTAATTAGCTGTGTGACACTCAGCAAGTCACTTCACTCTCCCTGTCTGCTTTTCCTCATCTCTAAAATGGGCATAATAATAGCACCGCCCTCCCAGGGCACTTGTGACAGTGAAATGAGAGGTTATTGTAAAGTGCCTAGGTCAGTGCCCAGCTCTTAGTAATTGTACTGTATCAGTGTTAACTATTCTTAGAGGGCATCGAACATGCACACAAGGAGCCGGCTAGGTGGCTAAATGGCCTTGAGTTAAAATCTGTTCTCAGACACTGACTAGCTGTGTGACCCTGGGCAAGTCACTTAGCCTCTGTCTTAATCTACTGGAGAAGGAAATGGCAAATCACCCTAGTATCTGCCAAGAAAACCCCATAGATATCGTAGTCCATGGGGTCATGAAGAACAACTAAACAACAATATGTATACACAAAGGACAAAAACAAATAGGGGTCCAAAGAGACATGAGCCAAGTCAATGAGCATTGAGTTAGCACTTCCTGTGCCCAGGACAGTGCACCCAACACTGGGGACTCAAAGAAGAGCAAAATCAGTCTTGGGGAGGTAGAGTCATGCAAATAGCCATGTGCATATAAGACATATACAGGATAAACTGGAGGTCATCTTGGAGGGGCGATATGCACCTGCACCCTGTTCATACAGGGACCTTTTAATGCAAGGACTCGAAAAGGCCGTCTGTAGAATGTAGGAGGCAAGGTGAATGAGAACATTCCAGCCAGTGGAAAGACACCAAGTAGGGAGGGGAAGTGTCTGTGTAAGAAACAGTAAGGGCAGGCCAGTGAGTGCAGCTGAATCCTAGAGGACATTCAGGGGAGTAAGATGTAAGAAGGCTGCCCAGGTGTGAAGCACTTTAAAAGCCATCCTAGAGGTAATAGGCAGCCACTGGGCTTTACTCACAGGAAAGTGACACAGGGAAGCCTGGGCTTACAGCTGAGTGGGCTGGACTGGGGAGAGGCTTGTGGCAGGGACACCAGCGGGAGGCAGAGGTAGTTCAGGTGTGAGGGGATGAGGACTATACCAGAGTGTTGGAAACACTGACAAACAAATATTTGAGATAGTCAATGCAATTATTTCTGTGTCCCAGACTGACACTTCCATGTCTACTCCAAGTCTTTATTTGCTCTTTAAACAGTGAAGACTGGTTTTTGCTGTTGGGGGAACTTGGCCTGTGACTACTCGGAGTGATAGCATTGGTAAACTGCAGAGATTTCAAATACAAAATTGATTTTTTCTGTCATTGAGATATGAACCTATCAAGTTTTCAATCCAAAAATATTTATTAACCTCTGTGTACAAGCCGCCCTCTCTGGAAGGTTCAGAAATAAATAAGACTTACTTGATTTTTACCCTAAAGGAGTTTAATGAATATTTACAAAGCAATACCTAGCAGTCAGAGTCAGGTTAAGGCATTTGTATGTCCCAGGCAAGGTTTCAGAATCCTTTATCCTCTGTGTCTTTTGGAGACTTCAAGCCTGCATTGTAACATGTGCAGTTTGACTCATCACAAAATAAATGCTAATGCATATGGATGGTGGAATATTCTGGCATTAAAAATGTGTGTATTTGTGAATACATACGTCACTGTGTATATCTGTAAGAGATAAGCATCAAAAGAAGAGGGGGCCGAGACAGAAACAGAATGTGGCTCTAGATCGAGGCCTGGGTCTCACAGTCAGACAGATGGAGGTTCCAGCTGTGTGACCCTGAGCAAGACAACCTCTCGTTGCCTCAGGCCAGCTCTCCAAGCTTGGTTATCAGCCAATGTGCACTTATTAGCCACCCATTATATGCTAGGCACTGAGGATAGAAAGAGATAAACAGAACTGTCAAGGAGCTCCTTTTTTTTTGCCTTTTGGAGAGGGGAAGGCAGGGCAATTGGGGTTAAGTGACTTGCCCAAGGTCCATGGCTAGTAAATGTTAAGTGTCTGAGGCCAGATTTGAACTCAGGTCCTCCTTATTCCAGGGCCGGTGCTCTATTCACACTATGCCACCTAGCCACCCTAGGAGCTTCTGTTCTTCTGGGGGATGTGATGTTTTCAGATAAGTAAATACTGGATATAATGTACACTATTGAGGGTGGACCTAAAGCCAAAGCACTACCCTGTTCAGGCTTGATTTGGGGACCAAATGAAGCATTCATAAGGCATTAAACAGTTAACAAGAGGAAGTTACTTTATCTTAATACAGAAAGGGTATGCAAAAAGGGTATAATGACACTTAGCTTCTATGAACTTTCTCCCCCTCCTCTTCATATATTTTTGGTTAACATGGTAAAGTATAGGTATTCTAGTGACCTTCAGACAAGCACCAACCCGGAGGGGTCTCAGCTCCAACCTTTTATGCCCATAGGTGACCAGGAAGTTGCACTAAGAGAGGGTGATGCCAGTTAAGTCCCAGGTTGAGGGAGGTGGGGGAGAACTTGTCTCATCACAAATACAAAGTGATTTGGGGGAGGAAAGACAAACAAATGTGGGAGGCAGGAAAAGCTTCTTGAAGGAGCTGGCAATGGAGGTGAGCCCCCTAAGGGAGCCAGGGGTTCTAAGAAGTCAAGGTGAGGAAGGAGAGTATTTCTAGCATAAGGGAAGTAGGAGATGGAATGATATATGGGGATCAACAAGTAAGCTGGTCAGTTGGAGTATGAAATGTTTTAGAAGGAGTAGTTACACTGGAAAGATAGGCTGGAGCCATATTGTAAAGGACTCAAATGCCAAATCAAGTAGTCTATATTTTATCCTAAAGTTAGTTGGAAGCTCTTGATGGTTCTTGAAAATGGGCAAGCCAGCATTTCAGGAATATCAGTCTGGCAGCTATGTGGAGAATGGATTAGCAAAGGGAGGAATTGTATATAAAACCAATTGGGAGGCTGTTCTGATAGTCCAGGCTAGAGGTGAGGACAGCCTGGATCAGAGTGCTTGTGATGTGAGCAGAGAGAAGAGGACCAATGGGAAAGATGTTGAGAATGTGTAATCAGCAAGATGTAGCATCTAATTGGATATGAAGGGGGTGAGGGAGTGACTAGTCAGGTATAGACTCAGGTTATAAACTGGGTGACCAGAAAAATGGAGGTGCCCTTGACAGAAGTTGGGAGAAGGATGTAGGATGAAGTGAAAGTTTTTTAAAGGTACAGAAGATTTTGGCCTGTTTGTAGAAAGGAAGAAAAGAGTGGGTGGAGATGGGGAGATTGAAAATAAAGGGGAGAGAGAGAGAATCATCTTAAACTCAGCTCTCCCCAAACTATCCCTCTTCCTCACTTCCCTGTCCTATCCTTCAGGTCACCAAAGTTCACAATTTAGGTGTCATTCTTGGCTCATCACTCTCTCTGACACCCGTCTCCCTGACGTATTCAATTATTTATCCAGTGCTGTCATTTCTACCTTAATAACATCTCTCATCTATCCCCTCTTCTCCCCTTTGACATAGCCACCGCCCTGGTGCAAGCCTTCATCACCTCTTTCTTGGACTATTTGCAGTAGTTTACTGATTGGTCTGCTTGCCATCCTAATCCCTTCTGCACTCAGCTGTCAGATTGATTTTCTTAAAGCTCAGGTCTGACCAGATCACCTCCTACTTGGTTAACTTCAGTGTCTGCTTGTTCCTTCCAAGATCAAATATAAAATTCTGTAAAATACAAAAATTCTTTGGTTTTTAAATCCCTTTATAGCCTGGCCCCTTCCAGCCTTTCTGGTTTTCTTACACTGCACTCCCCTCCTTGTATTCTGTGTCTAGTGATGCTGGCCTACTTGCTGTTTTTTGCACAAGACATTCCATCTCCCAACTCAGGACATACTCACTCACTGGCCTCTATGCCTGGGACTCTCTCCCTCCTCATCTCCTGGCTCCTCTGGCTTCCTTCAAGTCTCAGCTAAAGTCCAGCCTTCTGCAAGAAGCCTTTCACAGTCTTCCTTAGTCTTAGTGCCTTCCCTCTGAGATTATCTCCAGTTTATCCTGCGTATATCTTATTTGTACGTCATTATTTTCATGTTATCTCTCTGTTAGGATATGATCTCCTAGAGGCAGGAACTAATTTTTTGCTTTTCTTTGTATCAACAGTTTAGCTTGGCACTTAGTAAGTGCTTAATAAATACTTATTAACTAGATTTGACTAGTCAAAATTCCCAAAACTGTATCAGCAAAGAAGATTCCTTCCATTGGGAGATACCTTTAAAACCAGAACAAAGGCTTGATGCCTTAACCTTATTACAGGTTGACTAGGCTACTCTTGGTCATATCTTCTCCCCAGCTATAAATATGCCTGATTAATACAGTGTATCATCTTTTTAGAGGCATGTGGACAGAAAATTTGATCATAGTAGCTATAATGAAGGGGCTCATGCCCTCAAACACAACTTTGGTTTAATTTATTCTCCTAGCCTTTATCACCTCAGTGTAATTCCTTGTGGTGATGCCTTGTGCATCTTAACACCTCTTATGAGAACTGAATTTAAGTAGCCTACTTTTGACAAACACTGATATTTTTCCTTTATTCCTTTATTTCCTTTTTTTCTGTGTATTTCACTAGTCATGTGAATGTTCTTTGGAGATATGTTGTTGGATAAAGGAAGAGAGGGAATTTAAACATATGCTAAGTTGTTTAACTGGCTAACTTGCTTTAAGCCATTACCAGCTGCTATTTTAATCATTAATGAAGCAGCCTTTGTTAGGTGGGAAGCATGTCAAAAATCGTGTTTGAGGTCTTATTTTCACATTGAGTTTAATGGAGAGAGATCCATCTTTTCATCTTGGAGAGTTGGCCTGTAAATCTTTGGGAGCCTGGGACAAGGATAGCACGTTGTAATAAAACACTGTCCAGTTCTTGAGGTTTAAGTGGTTTTGGATATGTTGATGCCTGTGGGATATAGTTGGAGGTGTCAGATGGGAGATTAGGAGAGAGATGAGGGCTGGTGAGGTTGATTTGGGATCATCTACATAGAAATGGCTCTGGAGCTAGAATGTGAGGGTTTCATTTGTTTCCTTTTGTTTTTAGATCACATGGATTTTCATGTCTCTCTCTCACTCTCCCCTACCTATTAGTCTTCTTTTGTAACAAAGACTTACTAAGAAAAAGAAAAAATGGCTCATCCAAGCCGACCAAACATCAGCCTAGTTTGACAAGAGAGGCAGTGTTGCACATGCATGGTCTCCTGCTCTGAAATGAAGGGAGGGAGTTGTATTTTCTCAGCTCTTCTCCAGGATCAAGGTTGATCGTTATCATTATGTGCTTTCCAGTTTTGTGTTACTGCTCATCATGTTTTCATTGTTGTAGTTAAAAATACTACACATTGGGACAGCTAGGTGGTGCATTGAATAGAGCACCGGCCCTGGAGTCAGGAGGACCAGAGTGCAGGTCTGGCCTTCAGACACTTACTAGCTGTGTGACCTTGGGCAAGTCACTTAACTCCAATTGACCTGCCTTCCCCCACTCCAAAAAGCAAAAACAATTAAAATTAAAATTAAAAAAACACTGCACATGTTGAATGTTGGATGTTTTTGTTCTGCATACTTCATCAGTACATATAAGTATTTTTTCTTTTAATTTAAAAGTATAGAACCTATCATGAATTTGTGTGTCATCCTGACACAAAGGCTATCCTAATCTCCTCCCTATCATTTCAGTTTTAGTTATTTGTTCTGCTGAAGTGAGTACTGATCAAAGTTTTACTGTGCTTCTCTGAATTCTTCATATTCATTTTTTCTGTTTATTTATTTCATTTTTAATTTATGGAATAAAACAAGCATTTCCATAACAGTATAATTAAAAAGATGATTGCTATGAAATTGCAAATCTATTATGTACAACTTGCTATTCCTTTTAAATATATAATAGAGTTATCATGTAAATTTCTTTTCATCGTTTCTTATAGTGTGGTAATATTCCATTATATTCACGTATTACTATTTGTTTAGCTATCCCCTATTCGGCAGGCAGCTACATTGTTTCTAGTTCTATCGCAAAAAGTAATGTGCCCCATTGAGTTCTTGTGCAGATCCGCAAAGGAGAAATCGTGTAGAGTGTTGGAACATTATTAGTCAAATTAGAAAATGGCATCTGAGAAATTATAGTTCATCATATTTGAAAGCTGAGCTTGCTAGGGCTTCCAGATGGCACCAACCCCTCTTGTGAGCCCTCATAGTTCTTAAAACCTTAGACATCCCCTTTGTCCTAGCAATGCCACTTCTAGGGCTGTATCCCAAAGTAATCATAAAAATGGGGAAAGGACCCACATGTACAAAAATATTTATAGCAGCTCTTTTTGTGGTGGCCAAGAACTGGAAGGGGAGGGGAGGCCCATCAATTAGGGAACGACTGAACCTGTTGTAGTATTTGAATGTAATGGAATACTATTGTGCTTTAAGAAATGATAAACAGGCATACTTAAGAAAATTGTGGAAAGACATATATGAATTGATGCTGAGTGAAGTGAGCAGAACCAGCCACAGTGTACAATGACTGTACAATGCCCTTTCAGCAGTGCAAGGACCTAAAACAATTCCAAAGGATTCATGATGGTAAATGCCATCCGCATCCAGAGAAAGAACTATGGAGTCAGAATGCAGAGCGAAGCAAACTGTTTTCTTTTTTGTTTTGTTTTGTTTTTTCTTTCTCACAGTCTCTCCCATTTGTTATAATTCTTCTATGCAACATAATTAATGTGAAAATGTGTCTAATAGGCATGTATGTGTCAAGCCATATCATATTGCATGCTGTCTTGGGGAGGGAGGGGGAGAAAATTTAAAACTTATGGAAGTGAATGTTGAAAACTAAAAATAAATAAATTAATAAATGTTTTTTGGTGGGGGGCAGTTGGGGTTAAGTGACTTGCCCAAAGTCACACAGCTAGTAGGTATGTCAAGTATCTGAGGCCGGATTTGAACTCAGGTCCTCCTGACTTCAGGGCCTGTGCTCTATTCACTGTGTCATCTCTCTGCCCCTTAAATGAATAAGTTTAAAAAACAAAAACAAAATCTTAGAGATCATCTAGTTCAGCCTACCTCTTATAGGTGAAGAAACTTAGATTCCAAAAAAGTTAAATTTAGATAGTATCCAGAGTTTGTATTGGAGCCCAGGTCTCCTGATTTTTAGTATGGTGCCCTTTGTGCCATATCCCTTGCCAAAATCATTTTGGAATTGTGGTGATAGCAAGCAAAATTATAATTGAAATATCATTTATAGCTTGATAATGTTTGATGAAAGATAATTTATATTCTTTCAATGTTGTAGAACTGGAATTCCTGGATTTGGCATGAAGGAAAAAACCAAACTTTTTTCCCCCTCATTTTATTGCACAAAATGAAATTATACAATAACACTATCCCTGAGCCTATGAACTGACAGTGTTCTCCTGCTGTTAGTTCAGAGTGAAGTAATGGCATGATTTAGTGGACTGACCTCCGCAGCATGAATCAGGACACCTGCATTTTAGTTCTGGTTCTGCCACTAACTTACTTACCTAATTAGGGCAAAAGACAGTCTTTCTGAGGTTCAGTTATATGTGTTTGAGTAGTAGTGATGATAATATTGACACTGTTTACCTTATAGGCCTGTTGTAAAGAAAGCACTTTGTAAAACTTAAAGTACTATGAGTTAATATTTAGCTACATGATATTGTACAGAATAAAGCAATATATGTTAGCTTTTATATAACTACAAGTTTTAATTTAATCTCTTGGGCCTCATCTGCTGAATAAAAGATTTGGATGATGTGATCTCCAAGCCCCTTCCACTCAAAAATTCAGTGATTCTCTAGTTTTAAGTCTTAGACCAGACCAACATTTCATTCCTCAAAGGCTTAGAACCTCTCAGGAGATTGTATCCTTCCCATTGTTGTGACTGTAGGTAATGTTTGAGTCAAGAAAAGCTTCTCAAAGGCATTTTCTACCTTATTTCAGTGACTTAGAAATACTATTGGTTCTCCTTTTGGAAGTCCTCATGAGTTGGGGGGTGTGCTGGGGTTCAGTCCCCAGTTTTGAATGGGGCTTGGGGGTTAGAATGGACTGATCAGGTTGTCTTTCTTGTAAAATGACCACCCGTATTACTCTTGCAGTTCACCCAGGAGCTCTTAATTTCTAAATAAATGACTTATTTTACTCTGTTCTTGTCTTCCCTGACTTTTCTGCAGGAAAAGGTGCTGAGCACCCGTTCTTCTTGTGGACTCTCACTCCTCTTGGCTTATGTGACACAGCCCTCCCCCGGTTCTTTATCTGTTTCCTTCATTTCCTCTGCACATTCATTACCCTTCTGTCCACTAAATGTGAGCATGGCGTATAATATTTTGTTCTAGAGCTTCTTCATTTTTCTTTATTTTCCCCCATGCCTATCTTATCTCCCCTCATGAATTTGATTGTCATCTTTATGCAGGTGACTCACAAATCAATATATGTCCTGTCCTAACTTTTTCCCTAAGTGATAATTTTGCGTCAGTTTTTAGAAATCTGCCCATACCGCTCTCTTTTTCATAGTCATCATTCCTTGTGTTACAGCAATATTCCTCTACATTCACGTATCGCACTTTCTTTAACTGTCCCCCAGTCAGTAGGCATGACATCCTACCTTACCCACTTCAACACCGTTCCCCTTCCTCAACCTCAATGGAATGTAAAGTCCTCGAGAGCAGGGACTGCTATTTTAATCTTTGTATTCTCAGCACATATTAGGGACTTCATACATTGCTGAAATGAATTGTTGGATGGATTAAGATGATAAATCTGGACACTCTAAACCTTTGTGTTATGGACTGAACACTTGGAAGAAGAAAAAGAAAATTCTCATTACAGATATGCTTGGTCCACCAAAACAAATTCCCACATTGGCCATTTCCAAAAATAAATCTGTCATTCTGCCTTTTAAATCCATTACCTCTCTGGCAGGAGGTGGGTGTCTGTTTCATCTTTAGTTCTCTGGCCTCATGGCTTGTCATTGCATTGATCAGAACTCTAAATCTCTTAAAATTGTTTTTCCTCTCTAACATT
This sequence comes from Gymnobelideus leadbeateri, assembly GCA_011680675.1. Lineage (NCBI taxonomy): Eukaryota > Metazoa > Chordata > Mammalia > Diprotodontia > Petauridae > Gymnobelideus > Gymnobelideus leadbeateri. The sequence continues at coordinate 51,331 of WOXC01004080.1, forward strand.
GCTGTTTTATATATCGTTTTCCTAGGCTCACTTAACTCTGCATTGATTCATGAAGTTGTCCCGGTTTCCTCTGAAGCTGACCATTTCATCGTCTGCATTGCTAAGTGGAGCAGGGATAGTGTGCTAGACCTCAAGTCTAGAAGACCTGAGTTCAGTTCCTGCTTTAGACACATACTAGCTGTGTCATCCTGAGCAAGTCATTTAACCTCTGTCTGCCTCAGTTGTAAAATGGGGATGGTTATCACCTATATCACAGGGTTGTTGTAAGAATAAAGTGAGATCAGATTTAATAAGTATCTAGTCACTCCCTACCCTCATCACTTCTTGTGGCACAGTGGTAATCCCTGCATGACCACAATGTGTTTAGTCACTTCCCAAGGGATGGGCACCCCTATAATTTCCAGTTTGAGGTTACTCTAAAAAGAGCTGCTATAAATATTTTTGTACATAGAGATCTTTTCTCTCTTTCTTGATCACTTTGGAGCATAGGCCTAGTTGTGGTACTGCTGAGTCAAATTCAGTAACTTTTGAGAGCATAATTCCAAATTCCTTTCCAGAATGGCTGGACCAATTCATAGTTCCACCAGCAGTGCTACCTTTTCCTGTAGTCCCTCCAGCATTCATTATTCTCTTCTTTTGTTTTCTTTGGCAATCTGATGAGTGAAAGGCAGGACCTCAGACTTGCTCTAATTTGCATTTCTCTAATTATTGGTGATTTATCAATGGTTGTTGATAGGTTGGATTTCTTCCTTTGAAAACCACCTGTCCATATTCTTTGAATATTTATCTCCTGAAGAATGTGAAATCTTGCTCTATACTTTTTTTTTTTTGCTTTTTGGAGGGCATTTGGGGTTAAGTGACTTGTCCAAGGTCACATGGCTAGTTTTTGTGTTAAGTGTCTGAGGCTGGATTTGAACTCAGGTCTTCCTAACTCCAGGGCCGGTGCTCTGTTCACTGCACCACCTAGCCACCCCTCTATACTTAATTTCTGCCAAATTAAGTTCTATTTTCTTCCAGCAGTTTTTTGTCAAACAACGAAGCCTTAACCCAGTCTCTGGGGCTCTTTGGGTTTACACCATGCTAGTATGTGCATTTGCATCTATTTCTTTAACCAGCACTAAATAATTTTAATGATAATTGCTCTGTAATGTAGTTTAAGATCTGGTACTGATATGCCCCTTTCCTTCCAGTTTTTTTATTATCACCCTTGAACTATTTGTGTGTGTATGTATGTGTATCCTTTTCTATAAAGTATATATGTATACTTTACATATATTCTTTTATACAAAGTATATATTTTATATAATTTATATATGGAAAGTGTATATATACCGTATATAGCTATATATATAAAGTATATATACAGACTATTTATGGAAAGTATATATATATGTATGTATATATATATTCTATAAAGTATATATACTGTATATATTCTATGTATAGAAAGCATATATGCTATATATTTTCTGTATATAAATTATATGTGTATATATTACCTATATGTGTATGTAGATACATACATACATACATAATACATATACATACACACACAGAGAAATACAATATGTAAAAATGTTATCTAGGGCAATAAGCAGTCTCCAGACTTCTTTGATTGTATATCCCATTCAGTAAAAAATTATGAGCGTGTGTGTGTGTGTGTACATATATATATACATATATATGTACTTCCATATAAATTTCTCTTTGTTTTTTCAAGCTACATAAAATAATCCTTTGGAAATTTGGTATGGTACTGAATAAGTGAATTTAGGTAGAATTGTAGAATTAGGTTGAATTTTTACCATTGGTTTGACCTACCCCTGAACAATTAATATTTTTCCAATTATTTAGATCTACATTTCTGCAAAGAATGTTCTGTAGTTGGGGTTCACATAGCTCCTGATGTGTCTTTACATATAGATTCTCAAATATTTGATATATTCTGTATATTCTGATATATTCTATAGTTATTTTAAATGGAATTTCTCTTTCTTCCTATTGGAATTTGTTGGTAATATACCTGAATTGTCATGATTAATATGAATTTATCCTATAATCTGCAACTTTGCTGAATTTATTAATTACTTCCATTAATTTTTGGTTGACTCTTGAGAGATTTTTTTTTTTTGTAAATTACATCAGGTGAAGAAGGAGATAATTTGTTCCCCTTTTGCTTATTACCTCAGTTTCTCTTTTCTTGTCTTAATGCTGTAATTCCTAGGATGATGTTAAATAGTAGTGGTGATAATAGACATCTTTGCTTTATCCCTTATCATATTGGAAAGGCTTCTGACTTTTCTCTTTTACACACACACACACACACACACACACACACACACACACACAGAGATTGATTTTGTTTGTGCCTGATTTTAGATAGCTATTTATTATATTAAGGAAAATGTATTTATAATATTGCTTTCTAGACTTTTAAACAGATACTGGTATTAGATTTTGTTATTTAATTTCAACATCTGTTGATATTGATAACATATGTAAATACGTTATTTACATGATTTGTGATATTTATGGTTTTCCTTGTATTGAACCAGCTGGGCTGAATGTCTTTCTATAATTGTTAGTGCCACAGTCTTTTCATTTATAATTTGGGGAAACTTTCACTGAAAGCCAGTAAGAGGGAAGTCCACTGGATTTCAGATCAGAGGACCCGTGTTCAAATCCATCTCGTGTCACTGATTCCCTTTGTGACCTTAAGCAGGTCACTTACCTACTTCTGTAAAATGTGGGGGAGGAGAGAATTGGATTCTGTGGCCTTTCAGGCCCCTTCTTTAAGTTTACGATCTTGTGATCCTAAAATGCCACTTGTTGGCATACGTCTATATATAAGTGTATTCCATCTTACCTTCATAGATAGCTCTTGTGCTTTAGATCTTTATCAGAGGGCAAAGTTCACTCTGTATATAAGTTATGATTGGGTGAAAGATGTATATAGGAAAGAATAGAGTGTATGGAAGGGTGTTGCTGGACCTGGAGTCAGGTACTAGCTGTGTATGACCTGGGGCAAATGACATATTCCTGTTTGCCTTAGTTTCCTCATCTGTAAAATGATCTGGAGAAGGAAATGGCAAAGCACTCTGGCATCTTTGCTAAGAAAATCCCAAGTGGGGGTCATGAAGAGTTGGACATGACTGAACAGGAGCAAAAAGAGTGTTATCCAGGGCAGTAAGTAGTCTCCAGCCTTTTTGATTGTACCTCTTTACTAATAAAAAATTATGAGCATATCTGCTTATCTATAGATTACATATACATGTACTACTGTGCTAATACTTACATACATTGTAAAACTTACACAAAAATAGGAATTAAAGTAGAATGTGGTAAACAGAAAATAGTATTTGATGCAGGAGTCAGGAGGGAGCCATTGATGACATGGTCAGACCTGTGCTTTAGAAAAAGCACTTGAGCATCAGTGTGGAGGATGAATTGGTGCAGGGAAAGACTTGAGTCAGGGAGATCAGTCAGGAGGCTATTGCAGGTGCTGATCTGAGGAGGTGGGTGTGTGGTAAAGAGAAGAGGACAGTTGTGAGATAGACAAAGGTAGAGCCAAGATTTGGCAGCTGATTAGCTATGTGGTTGGGGGTTGGTTGAGGAAAAGTCAGGAGTCAGAAATGATGACTAGGTTGTGAAAGCCTATGTGACTGAAAGCATGGCAGTACTTTCAGCAGCAATAGGGAAGTTTGGAAGAGAGGTGGGTTTGGGGGGGAAAGATATATGATCAGATCCATGTCCAGATCACAGTCTATCCATCCTGCTTATCCTTTGTAGACCCCTCTGTCCTATCCAAAATGAAGAGGGGGAGATAGGTTCTTACTCCTCTATCATTGCCTTGTGATAGTGAATAGCCTTTCCTCTAAGGGGTACCTGGCACAGCCAAGAGATGATTTGGGGGGGGCAGGGTGAAATAGTGGTGTTTTACCGATGGTAGCTACAACAGTTGCTGCTGTGGTATCCATTGCCAGACTCAGAAGGAGGTGGGTTGGGAGCCTGTATAGCAGAGTGGAAGAGTGTTGGGGCTAAGGACAGGTACCCTTGGGCTGGAGACAGTCCCTATGTTTGACAGTCTTTCTGTCCTCTGATTTGGTTGGGGTAAGACTATGGTGCCTCTTCGGATGAGACCATTTTGGAAGCCTTGGTGTAGAAAGTTCTATCATTCAAGAAGAGCTGTTATTATATATTTGTATTTCATAACATGACTTAGCATGTTTTTGCTTTATTTTGTTTTTCGTCCAGACCTAAGATTTCACTGGAATTGGGAACTCTAAAATTTAATCCCAAAGATTTGACAGATCACTGAGAGATCAAGTGACTTGTCAAGGCCATATAGCCAGTAAATGCCAATTAGGGCTTCATCATCTCACACCAGGACTTTGAACGGCTTCCTAACTGCCTCCAATTTCATCCACTTTCACTTTATCCTATTATCTGCTACCAAATTAATCTGCAGAATACTGCATAGTATTAGAATTGGGAAGGACCTTAGAGATCATCTGGGCCATTCTTTGATTCTGTAATTTAGAAGATCATGGTCCAGGGAGGTGAAGGGACTTGCCCATGATTCTAAGAGTGGCAGAACATGACTTAACTGGTCTCTTGATTCATAGTCCAGTGTTCCAGGCTTCTCCCTGGCCGTCCCTCATGACTGGAATGCTCTCCCTCTTCTACTCTGATTACAGACTCCCTGGCTTCCTTTAACTGAATTCCTACCTTCTATAAGAACTCTTCCCTAACACCTTTTAATTCTACAGTGCTTTCCTTCTGTTAATTATTTCCTATTTATCCAGAAACACATGTACACACAAAATTATTATTAGATTGTAAGCTCCTTGATGGTAGGAATTGTCTTTTGCCTTTTTTGTATCCCCAGTGCCTGGCACATAGTAGGCACTTAATTAATATTTATTGAATTCATTTTATTACATTGTTTTATCTGTCATGTCTTTGTATACACAAAATGCAAATGGCTCTCCAGTGATTATCAGATATTTTTTTCTTCTGACACTCAACACCCTCAGCAAGTGGCATTCAGTCTATCTCTTCAGCTTTTAACACTTCTTCCCTCCATCAAGCCTTAGAGTCCTACGAAATTGATCTCCATTTTCCCAAAATGCCACATGAATTTTCTTTTCTATGTTTTTGCTTATGCTGTTTCTCCCATGTGAAATGCTGTTCTTCCTCCTCAGTTCTTGTCTAAGTCCTATACTTAATTCAAGGCCCAGGTCAAGTTCCACTTGTCCATGAAGACTTTCTTAACTGTCCCATCATATTCAATTATCATTCCTTCTGAAGTCCTGTAGTACTCACCATTTGGTACCCTCATTTGACACAGCCTATGCTGCTTTGTATTTTTGTTTAAATGTTATGGTATATAAGTTCTGTGAGGACAGGGTCTTCTTAGTTTTTGCATCGGGTACCATAGTAGGCATTGAATAAGTATTTGTTGATTGGATGAATGAATGAATGGATGGATGGATGGATGAATGACTACGTCCTAACTGTAAACATATTAGAGACCAGGAGGTCTTCACAGAGTAGCCATTTGGTGGTATTCCTAGTGCCTTGCATGTGCTCTTTAGTGCCCTGTTCACAGCACTAAATAAATGTTGATATTTGGTCCATTATTAGAGTATTCACCAAGAGCTTCATAACTATATAAACTAACTTCAGAAATCATATAAATGGACAATTACTGTTTCATTTGCTCCTTTAGGGTATAATAAGACTTTGTATAATTTAGGGTGTGTTAAACATTCACATCAAATTAAGTGCTACTCATAACATATATTTATTATTTATAGGTGAGGAAGGATGGAGCTTCAATTTATGTCATATTTATAATATGTGTAATTTTGTTACTCGTTAATGTTGTGAAATGGTAGCCCCATTTAATAGGTTTGTATAAAGCTGTGGAACAGGGGAGACCAAATCATTTCTACCTAAAAGAAAATTTGACATTAAATCCTCTGACACAGCATCATATTGCTTCCTGTTGAAGTTTGTTATGTAAGCAAACTAGAGCTAGCATTTATTAAGCCCCTGCTGTATGCCAGGCATTGTGCCACGTGCTGGAAATACAACAAAAAGCAAAAATCAGTTCCTACTTTCAAGGAGGTCACATTCTAATGGGGGAGATAGCATGTAAATAACTTTGTTCAAAAACAGACACATACAGAATAGATTGGAGATAATCTCAGGGATAGCCAGTAAAAATGCCTCAAGGGGGCCAGTGTCACTGGATCACATAGTATGTGGAGAAAATAAGGTATAAGAAGACCGAAAAAGTAGAAAGGGGCCAGGCTATGAAGGGTTTTAAAAGTCAGAGGTTTTTATATTTGATCCTGCAAGTAATGGGGAGCCAGCCATAGGAGTTGATTGGTAGGGGAGGGGATAGGAAAGTTGTAGGATTGGTGGCAATACAATCAGACTTGTGTTTTAGGAAGATCAGTTTGCCAGCTGAGTGGAGGATAGACTCAGAGCAAAAGCCAATCTAAATCAAATGGTCTTGAGCTTGTGCACACACACACACGCACACACACTGTAAAATACCTTCATCTTCAGTTGTAGGCCAGTATACTTCCCTGTGTAACAACAATAAATATTTATTGAATGTTTACTATAATCAAGGTATTTTATATATTTCTCTCTGTAAACTTGAGTCTTCTCATTGGCCTCCTCTAACAATACCATGACTTTGTGACCTTGGGCAAGTCCCCCTCTCTGTTCATTTCTGTTTTCAGGAAAAAAAAAAGTATAAATGAGTTAAAAGATTACTATTTGGGCATTTCAATCAGAAGAATATAAAATCCCCAAAAAGATTAGTAATATTCCATGGATCCTGGCGTAGACCCTGTGATTTGGAAATGAGAAATTTCAAGTACTGCTTCTCAGAATCCCATATCCAAAGAAGGCTAGACCCACTTTGGTCCTTTGCTTTTGTGTATATAAACCCAGTAGCCCCCAAATCTTAAACATAGTGACTTTCAAAGAATGCTAATAGAAGTTCAGCTACCTCCCTCCAACAGATTAACTTTGGATTTCTAAACAGTGTCAGCAAAGGAGATGAAAAGAAGTTAAATTTATTGGTTGGACCAGTCATTCTCTCCTTATCTCTTTCTCTCAAATTTTACTGGCTGTGAAATCAGTCAAACTAATCATATATGTTGCTGAGGTGTGGGTATCCGTAAGCAGTCTGAGCTCATTTTAATTTTTAAATTTTTTTTGTTTTTTACATTAAATTTATTTACTTTGAGTTTACAACATTCAGTTCCACAATCCTTTGAGTTCCAGATTTTCTCCCCCTCCCCCCATGGCAGCATGCAATCCGATATAGGTTCTACAAATACCTTCACACTAAGTTATAAAGAAGAATTATAACCAATGGAATGAACGAGAATGAAGGAACAGAACAAAAGAAAACAAAACAGAGAGAGGGAGCAAGTAGTTTGCTCCAATCTGCATTCAGACTGTAGTTCTTTCTCAGGATGTGGATAGCCCTCTCCATCATGCCAAGTTCACTTTTAAAAAAAAAATTCATTTTACCATGAAATTCTTTGTTTTGTGTTCTTTAAAATTGAATTTTGAATACTGATGCCCTTGCATCATTTTGAGGGAGAATCAAATGTGACAAAGCAAGTCCACTCCTGTGTTACACACTCCTGTCTTATGATGACATTGTGATGTGGACAGCAACCTTTAATATGCCATTTAAGGCCAGTTCTCCTTGCGTTTAACAGGTGACATATAAGACTTGCAAATTTCTAAATGTCTCTAAAGGACACCTTCCTTTGCCGCACAGGAAGATGAATTTGAGTTCTGCTGTCTTTCTGAGAACTCACCTTCATTTGGAACAGATCTGTGCAGTCACTTGTCCTTACCTGATCAGCAAACTCATGCTTTCCCTTGGGGCCATTTGCTTGGTCAAGCTGCGTGTCAGAGTATTCATGCTAAAAGGTCATCCAGTTCAGTGACCTGCCCTTAAGCAGAGCTGTACCTCAACCACCCCAGTATTTAAAGGAAAGGAGAGCCAAACCTTGGATCCCCTAGAAACCTTGTGTGCCAGCCCTTTCTCTGACGTCCCTTTCTCTTTGGTTTCTGTTGTCAAGCCCTGCATGCAAATGGTTTCTGTCTTCTACCTTTACCAAGCTTCCCATTGGGAAACCCCAGAGGCTTGTTTGTTTTTTCATATTCCTGCTTTTCCTCTGAGGAGGATGGAGGGAGAGAACAAGTAATTATTAAGTACCTCCTGTGTGCCAGGCAGTCTGCTAAGTGCCTTACAGTTATTCTTTCATTTGATCAGCTCTCACGTTGCACCTTTTCTGGAATATTCCCGACACCCCATTACTCCTGCCAACTCCCTCACTGCTCTGGTTACTTCTTGAAACACATATTGCCTGTACTGTTCATTTGGCTCTTCAGATAGACTACATTAGCTTAGTACTCTGTCCTGCCACTTCAGCTACAAGTTTTTTGTGGCTCTGTCTCTCTGCTTAACTTTGGGCCCTGGATGTGGAAGTCCTTCAGTAAATGCTGGTTGTTGATAATATTTCCAGATTTAACACTCTGCTCTATGTTTTTGTCCTCATCTCCTTTATAGCCAGCATAAACCTACTGACAGCCCACTCTCCATAAGCCAGGATAGACCAAGTGACAGGAAACTACCTGCCATGGGGACCTGGCTGCTGCTGTCATGGCCTCAGTTTCCTCATCTGTAAAATGAAGGAATTGAATTATATGCCCTTAATGGGTCTTTTTTGCCTGAATCTATGATAGGGTAGGGACTAGCTATGTATTTTACTGTAAAAGCAAAGGTCATATGTTCAGGGTTATCTCTCTCTCTCTCTCTCTCTCTCTCTCTCTCTCTCTCTCTCTCTCTCTCTGTCTCTCCCTCCCTCTCTCTCCCTCCCTCTCTCTCTCTCTCTCTCTCTCTCTCTCTCTCTCTCTCTTTCTCTCTCTCTGTTTCTCTTTCTCTCTCACAGTGCTTCACATATAGGAATTCAATAATTTTCTATTTAATTTTTTTGGTTTTTACATCATTTACATTTTCTAATGTTTCCTTTCCCCCTCCTCTTCCTCAGTAAAGCCATCCTGATAGAGAGACGAATCAGAAAGGTGGTGGCAGAAATAGTGTTGTGAGTTTTTTTAAATTATCTTCCTGAATTAAATAAATAGCCAGTTTGGTGACTGACTAATGAAGTTTAATGATATTTATCTAGGATTTGTACTGTCACTAGGTACCAGATATCTTTTTTGGGAAAGTACATGTTGATCTTTTCAAAATAAGTATAACACATGACTGGTTTGCAATTTGATTTCACCAATCTACCATCCTTAAAGCCGCCCTTCCGTAAGTAGTGTTTTTAAAATTCAACAAGTTATAATCTGTGTGTGTGTGTCTCTTTTGGGCTTGTAGTTCTCTTTAAATGTTACAAAGCAGTTCTACCCTGGCAAAGGCACATAATTGAGTGGATACAGAGCCGGTCCTGGAGCCAGAAAGAACTGGGTTCAGATTCTGCCTCACTGTATGGTCCTGAGCAATTCCTTTAACTTCTTAGTGCCCTAGGTATCTCTGTGATTGTAAAGAAGGTACCCCTGGCTATTGTAGAGGACGTGTCCTCATCGGGAGGTACACAGACACAGTCATTAGCTCTATCCTAAATTAGACCTAGAACACTTTGGTTTAGTGCTTGTGTAGCCAGATGCCATAACCTCCAAGCTGTACAACTATCGAACCTCAGCATTTCCTCCTTCAGCAAAAATGTACTTGTATAATGTAAAGTGTGTATACATGTATGTGTATGTATATATACATATGTGAAATAACATAAAGTGTTAACTATTGTAAGATTATATCTGATCTCCCCACTCTCTACTCCCCGCTGTTCCCATAGTTTTTGTGCTATATCTTGGTAGTTGAGTGGAAATCTGCATGAAATATTATTAAAGTGCTGTTCTTGGAAAAATATGAGTGAGTGATTAAGAATTAAAGGACTGTTAATTGTGGAAAACTTTGATACTCAATAATTAGTTTAGTACCATTTTATGTTGTTTTTTTAAGAGTGGGTATATTTCCTAATAAATAGCAGATTTTTGATTTATGAAAATATTAATGCATTAATGAATCACAGACCAAGTTAGTTGTTCAAATAAACTTGTTTATTTTGATATAGAAATGTATCTTCAGAGACTAGTAAGTTTCTATTTTGATGTTATTTTCTATATATTGGCTATAAGGTTTCTTCAACAAAACTCTTTTTTAATGTGTGTATTAAATAATCAAGCAAAAAATTTGGTGTGTGTGTGTGTGTTCGTGTGCGCGTGCGCACACATACATAAACTGTGCTGGATCACTTCATTTTATGCTGCTTTTCCCCAGTTTTTATCCTTTCTGTTCTTAGAGTCAATTTGTTTCATGGCTAATAGCTATATAAAATAGTCTTTAAAATAAAAGCTAAAGACTTCTCCATTACCTTTTAACCAGGTTCTGTTTTAAATCAACCCTTTGGTATTTGAAAAGGTCAGCTGAGCTATCTTTGTGCCCCTGTCTCTAATTAATGGGCACTCATAAATTTCTAGTGGCAACAGACAATGAAGGGTGATCCTATTGGTAGTGGAGAGTATCTGTTGTAATGTCAGAAGCAAGGCATTAGGAATTGCTGATACAGCAGCCTATGAAAAATGTACGAAGAGGTGAGATCCTATAGCACTAATCCAATGATAAAACTTGCCCATTTCCATTCATACAGACATCTCTAGGAGCATTAATTCTGCTTGCGTTAAGATGTCACTTCAAAATTAATATGAGATGGGAAGAAAGAGAGCCATACCTGGGAGGGCTTTGTACTGTTTGTTGTCTCCTGTTACCCTGCTAAAAGATTTCCTCAGGTCTCCATTAACCCAAATGTTTGGGTTTAGGTTTTCACCTTTCTTGTAGGGAGTATTTTATCCCCAAAGTTAAATAAAAATTGTTGCATTGGTTCTTGAATTTTAACAAGAGAAGCAATTGCCATTTTCCACTGGGGAGAGTAAACCTGAGTATTTGAATCTCTTTAATTCTACCAAGAACAGATGGTCTTCATGTGACCTTTCATTGCCTGTAAGAAGTCTGATTTCACTGATCATAAATATTCTTTAAATTTGTACCCACAGAGGTTACAGAAGAGTCAATCTGTCATTATCATTTCACATTTGCCTAGAGCTTTTGACCTAAGAATTTTACAGCAGATTTTATCTACCAAATTAGCCTTCCACAGACTTATGAGAGAGCTATTATTATTCATATTTCATAGATATAATGAAGGGAGAAACCAAGAGGCTGGCTGACCCATACATAGTCAGTGGCCTTCTGATCAAGTGATATTGTGCAATAGATGAGATCCTTCAAACATGCCATGTCCATGCTTCACCTTCATACCTACTTCTTTGCCACAGATCCCTCTATCAGTCAAATTTGACTTATCCTTCAAGGCCCAACTTAGTACTATCTCCTTTTTGAAATATTCCCTGGACCTTGTAGCCCAGAGGTATTCAAACTTCTTTGATTGTGCCATACCATAATAATTTCTAAAAGGAAATGCTACTAGTGATTTCTATAGTAGGATTATATTAGTTTAAAAGTTTTTAGCATATACCTATAGCATATATGTTGATTCATAAATTATATATATATAGTTATTATAATAACATATACATATTATAGAACATACATAAAAATAGACATCTAAAGATGAAATAAACTACTTTGGAAATTGTATTTAAAGGTACATAGATTTTTTTGTGCTCACCAAAATTATAATTATAGTATTTTTAGTGAGAACAGTGTGATGGAAAATGCTTCATTCTTTACAATCGTGGTTTAACATTTTGTGATACAGCAATATAGAGGACTGGTTCTCCAAGTTCATTTTATTTTTATACTTGGTTTTAATGGCTATCATAGCTAGAAAAGGTACTTTACCAAGATAGAGTAAATTTTTGGTTGTGCTTAGTAAATCATAATACTTAATTTTTTTGGGAGGGGGGAAGGCAAGGCAGTTGGGGTTAAGTGACTTGCTCAAGGTCACACAGCTAGTAAGTGTCAAGTGTCTGAGGCCAGATTTGAACTCAGGTCCTCCTGACTCCAGGGCTGGTGTTCTCTCTATTCACTGTGCCACCTAGCTGCCCTACTTCATTTGGATCTCATCCCTCATTTATGAAAAGGTTTTTGTTGGAATTTGGCTTGGAATTTCTATCTTCCCTAAGGTCAATCAGTTATTCTTAAAACTAATTGGAAGGTTATTTTCAACAAATGGTTTCAAAACTTGATGAAATTCATTGTTTGGGAGATTTTTAAATAGGTTGGAAAATTCTGTTTTCAAGTTTTTTAGTTGTGTATATTTGAATGCTTTCATAAATGACACATCAAAGCCATAAAAGCTTAAGTTTTTAAATCTTTTGTTCATGATGGCTTTAGACTATCATTAGGTAGTATTTCAAGGTACAATATGCACTTAGACTGAGGTTCCTCGTTAGTGATAGTGGAAATCCATATTTCCAAAGTCTCTGTTTTTAACTTTGGGAGCTAACTTCTTTTTTGGGGGAGGGGGGTGGACAGGGGAGCTAACTTATTAGATTTGATTAGATTATCATTGGTTTTACCTGATAGTGTGGTTGATGAAGAGCTTATACTTGAAATAGGTATCAGTTTTCAGTCATTGTCATGTTGTTCACTTACACTTAGAAGTAATTTCTTTGTGGCAGGAGTTGGAGCATTGTGTGGGAATGGGCTTGGAGGGCTCTCCTAGGGACAGGGTGCATCAGTTTGTCCTTAGAAACTTCTGGGCGTTCCAGGGACTTGTGTAATTCATGCTTTAATATGACAAAGCAGTTCCCTCATTGGCCATTGACTAGGAAGTCTCAATGTCTCCTTAAAAAGGAGGGATCTTCTCTTTTTCCTGTCCATTCATTGTGTCTGGGCTGTTCTAGTATATTCTTCAAGGGGTAAGAGGGAAAGGATGGGTGCCCTTTCCTCTTACCAATGAAAAAACGGTAACTGTAAGCACCTGTGTGGGTCGAAGAGCGGCCGAGCTTGGTCTTAAACCCCTGGGTGCCTCTTCAGTTTCATTTCCCAAGCACTGGCGACTCTCAGATGGAGACAAGCTTGTAGGTTTGAGGGTCCCTGGATCAGTGCCGACTGGAGTCAAGGGGAGTTTCTGAATCAGAGAGCATGACTACTAACAAGGGGAGGAGCTTTCCAGAAGGTATAGAGGTAAAATATGAAATGCCATATTCTGTTGCTTGTCTCGACCTGCTAGGAGAAAATAACCAGAGTGATGTTACTGTATCCTGTTTTATCCTGATGTACACTTGAAACAAGGCTTTGTGTTTAGCATTTCTTTCTTTTTTTAATAGCAGTAATAACTTTTATTTTACCACTTTTCATCCATTAATTTTTGAGGTCTTTTGACTTCAGCCCTTCTGCTAGTTTAATTTAATTTATCACTGCTTCCTGAAAACCCTGTGTACTAGCTAGGGCAAGACCAGAACAAGACTGAAAGCATAGCATTTCTTTTGTGTAAAAGAAATAAGTAGCTATCCTTTACCTGATTTATAGTATATGGTGAGTTTCTCTCTAGTACTACTCTCTTCTTTGAGAAGACCCTAGATATAAACTTTAAATAATTTTCCCTAGAGCTTCTGCTTAGAGGAATAAAGAGCCACAGAATACGAGAATGAGTTTAACCCCTCTCATGAGAGTCCAAGAACTGAACCCAGTCACTGAGTGATTGTATGTATGGGTCCAAACAAAAGGTAGAGAATGCAACACCACTGAGCCTAGCCAGCGTTTTTGTTAGATCTCCAATGAAGGAACCTTTTTTAAGCACTTGGTCATTTTGTGAGAGATAGTTTAGCTAAATGAAATAATATAAACAAACTCACCTACCTGGGCATATTTAAAATGAAGTACACAGCATCATGCTGAAAGAAAGCAAAAGAGTGAGGGATTACTGACATTCCTTTAAATGGTTGAATAACCTCTTTATTAAGGTGTGTGCCCTGGAATCATCTGATATACAGGCTGAGTGAGGATGCTGGTGCCAATCTATTTTAAATACACTATTAGTAAAACTTAAAGTGTAGAAATACATTAAATTCAACAGAGAAACAGATTAGTGACAGGGAGGGGGAGAAGAAGGTTTAAGAAGAAGGGTAAAATCAAAGACGGAATATTCACAAGCAAAACAAATTTCAGTTTTAGAGGATAGATCATAAAAGGGCAGGGGATTAAAAACAGAAAGTATAAAAGCTAGAAGGGTTTGGGCTTAGAGAAAAAGGTAGGAGCAGACTGCTTCTGTTATAGATTACTAGTGATCACATTTGTTCTTCACTTCCTTCTTTGTAAAAAATAAAAAAGGTGGGGGAGGACAGAAGGGTGAAAAGAGAATGAAGCAGGAAAGGATTAAGATGAAGGTAAAGACACAAGGAAGGGTCATAATATTTAAAATAAATGGGATGGATTCCCTGATAAAACAGAATATAGACTGAATTCATAATTAGAATCCAATAATACATTGTTTACAGAAAACACATATTTACATGGAATTAAAATGAGAGATTGAAGCAGAATTTTTTGTGTCCTAGGCAAATTTTAAAAAGCAGGGGTAGTAATCATGTTCTCAGACAAGCAATAGTAAAAATAGACTTTGTAAAAATAGATAACAGGAAACTACAATCTGCTTTAAAGGTACCATCAATTATGAAATAATATAAATATGTAATTTGGATGCACCAAATGGGATAGCATCCCATTGGATAAATAAAGAACAAATTAATTGAATTAATAAGATGGTATAAAGAAAAGCAATAATAGTTTGGGGCTTAGAATATGCTTTCTTTAGAGCTAGACAAATATAGCAGAAAGATAAAAAAAGAAAGGACCTGAATAAAATTTTAGAAAATTTAGATAATTATTGATTTTGAGGCATTACTAAATGGGAATAGAAAGGAATATGCATATTTTGAAGTTTTGCTCATGGCTATGAAAATTCATAAATGATTGCAAAAAGGTAGAAATATTAAGCACTAATGAAAAAGGTGACCTTCTAACCACTGATCTACATACCTCCTCTCCCATCTCTACCAAATGTTGTTAAGAGTATTCCTGAGGATGTCATTAGCAGGCATTCTTAAGCAATATGCAACAATGGGCCATATCAGTCAATCAGTTTAAAAGTATTTATTAAGTGCTTACTGTGTGACAGGCACTGTGCTAGGCACTGGGCATAGAAATACAATTAACAAAACAAACCTTGCTTGTGAAGAGTCTTCATTCTAATGGGGAAGACAGCAGAGTTGGAAACAAGCACATATAACAGAGTAAATATAAACAAATATGAGGTAGTTTGAGAGGAAGAGCATTAGCACTTGGAGAGATCAGGAAAGACTTGATATTGAAGTTGTTGCTTGAGCTGTGTCTTAAGAGAAGCAAGAATTATGTCACAATCTCAAAATTAACTAAAAAATAAAGAGAATATAAGATCCCATTGTGCTTTCTGTTGATTACTTTTTTTAAAGTGTTTAATTTGGTAGAATAAAACACCACTTTACAGACTTTCTTACAGCTAGATACCTTCCATCTATGTATCAGGATCTTTCAGAATTTCTTGGAAGATATGACACAGATAACCCTGTTCAACAACCCTTTGATAATAAATATCAGTTGAAGCATACAACAGAGATAAATATTTGCTTCCCAACACTGTTTTTTTCATCATGATGGAGGAGTTCCAGAGCAAAGTCAGGTGAGGAGAGATTCCCTTTTGATAGGGAGGTCTTCTAGGTTTCCCTGTTTGCAGATAGCATTGTGTTACTTGAATTAAACACTAGAATATTACAAGCATTGTGGAAGAGATTTGTAATTACTCCAGAAGACTGATGATGAATCTAATGCTTAGCATCTTTTTTTTTTATACCTGTTTTTTTATTGAATGGGAGAACTTTATTTTTTTGGAATTATTTTTTTAATTTAATTTTAAATTTTAATTATTTTATTTTTTTATCAAATGCTTTCTTAACTTCTAGTTTATATCATTCATTTACGCAAGATTTTGAGTTAAAAAAATTTTCCCCGTTTTTTCCCCCTACCTACCACCTCAAAGTAGTGATCTCACTGGGTATCCCTCCTCCAATCTGCTCTCTCCCATATCTTCTCCCATACCCCCTCCAACTTTCCAGTGGGGCATGGTGGATCTCTATGCCCCAGTACTTGTATATCTTATTTCCCAGTTACATGTAAGATAATATTAATAATAATGATATTAATAATTATATATATATTGAACATTTGATTTTAAAGCTTTGAATTCCAGATTCATTTCCTTCCTAAGCTTGTCCCCTACCCTCACTGGGAAGATAAGCAATTCTATATAGGTTGTACATGTGTAGTTATGCAAAAAAATTCCATAGTGAATATATTATAAAAGACTGACTATATTTCCCTCCCTCCTATCCCACCTCCCACTTGTTCTGTTCTCTGCTTTGATCCTGAAGTAGGTGCTTCCAACTTCCCTCCCCCCCAGCCTGTCCTCCCTTCCATCATCCCCCCTCTCATCCCCTTCCCTCCACTCTCCTGTAGGGTGAAATACCCTATTTAGTGTGTATGTAATTTCCTCCCTGAGCCAAATTCTATGTTAGTAGGGTTGACCCATTCCCTTTTGCCTTTCCGTTCTTCTCCTCCATTGTGACCATTTTCCCTTGCCTCTTCTATATGAGATAGTTTATCCCATTCTGTCTTTCCCCATCTCCTCTCATTATATTCCTACCTCACCTCTTAATTTCAACTTTTAAGTATCATCCCTTCCTATTAAATTGGTCCTGTGCCCTCTATCTATGTATACCTATAAACATACATGCACACATTCACATATATATTCATACACCCATATACCCTCCTATTCCCTTCAACTATCTCATACTGAGAAAAGTTTCATAAGTTACAATAATTGTTTTTCCATGTAGGGATGTAAGTAGTTCAATTTTGATAAGTTCCTTATGATTTCTTTTCCTTGTTTACCTTCTCAAGCTTCTCTTGCTTCTTGTATCTGAATGTCAGGTTTTCTGTTCAGCTCTGGTTTTTTCCTCAAGAATGCTTGAAAGTCCTCTATTCCACTGAATGACCATATTTTCCCCTGAAACATGATGCTTAGTTTTGCTGGGTAGGTGATGCTTGGTTTTAATCCCAGCTCTTTTGCCCTCTGGAATATCATATTCCAAGCACTTCAGTCCCTCAGTGTAGAAGCGGCCATATCCTGAGTTATCCTGATTGTGTTTCCACAATATTCAAATTGTCTCTTCCTGGCTGCTTGTAATATTCTCTCCTTGATCTGGGAATTTCAGAACCTGGCTATAATATTTCTGGGAGTTTTCTTTTTGGGATCTTTTTCAGGAGGTGATTGGTGGATTCTTTCAACCTCTATTTTGCCTTCTGGTTCTAAAACATCAGGGAAATTTTCCTTGAGAATTTCTTGAAGGATGATTTCTAGGTTCTTTCTTTGATCATGGCTTTCAGGTAGTCCAATAATTTTTAAATTGTCTGTCCTGGATCTATTTTCCAGGTCAGTGGTTTTTCCCATGAGATATTTCACATTGCTTTCTATTTTTTTTATTTGTTTGGATCTGTTTAATAGTATCATGATTTCTCACAAAGTCACTAGCTTCCATTTGCTCCAGTCTAATTCTGAAGGACTAATTCTCTTCAGTGAGCTTTTGAGATTCTTTTTCCATCTGGCAAATTTGGCTTTTTAAGGCATTCTTCTCCTCATTGCCTTTCTGAGCCTCTTTTGCCATTTGAGTTAGTCTGTTTTTTAAGGTGTTATTTTCTTCAGTCAGGTTGTTGACTCTCATTTCATGATTTTCTTGCATCATTCTCATTTCTCTTCCCAATTTTTCCTCCACTTCTCTTATTTGCTCTTCAAAATCCTTCTTAAGAGGGGCGGCTAGGTGGCGCAGTGAATAGAGCGTCGGCCCTGGAATCAGAAGGACCTGAGTTCGGAGCCGGCCTCGGACACTTAATCCGCACAAACAAAAACCTAGCCGTGTAACCTTGGGCAAGTTACTTAACCCCAATTGCCCTAAAGGGGCGGCTAGGTGGCGCAGTGAGTAAGAGCGCCGGCCTCGGAGTTTGGATGACCCGAGATCAGATCCGACCTCAGAAAATGAGCACCCACGCATAAATCAAATGACTAGCCGTGTAACCTTGAGCAAGTTACTTAACCCCAATTGCTTAAAAAAAAAAAAAAAAATCCTTCTTAAGGTTCTCTAGGGCCTGTAACCAGCTTGTATTTTTCTTGGAAGCTTTTGGTGCAGGAGTTCTGACTTTGCTGTCTTCCTCCTGTTACATACTTTGGTCCTTTTTGTCCCCAAAATAGGAGTGTAAAGTTATTGCTCTGTTTACTTTGCTTCCTTTGCCTGCTTATATTGCTACTCAGTTACTTGACTTTTGGACTTTTTGCCACAGTAGGACTCTGCTACCAGACAGGGGAGCTTTGTACCAAATGCTGAGGTTTTCTCAGCTGCTGGAGCTATTAGTTGGGTGCCCTCTCTGAAGCCTCCACATGCTCTGGCAAGCTGGTCACACACCCCAGGACCTCTACCCTAGACTGGAATCCAGATCCAAGCAGGTTAAAGCAAAAGTGATTAGCCCTCAGACTGGTCAGTTGGTCCCCCTACAATCTGCAGGCCAGGAGCTGAAGCTGCCACATGTGGCTGCGGCTGCAGGGCCATGGCGCCTCAGTGGCTTCTCACCCCAGGGTCAAAGGCTAACCACACTCCCAAACTACCAGATCCCAAAGTCCACACTGCCCTGACCTCTCACTTTGTCCTTAGCATCTGTGGGTTGATAATTCTGGAAACCGCCATAGCAACTGGTGATCTGAAGTCACTCAGTGGCTAGTCAGGAGCGCCCTGAGGCTAAAACCTCTGGCTCCAGCGGGGAGCACTGTGCTGGCCAATTCTTGCCAGCCTGCTGGGCTGTCCTCAGCAGAAGGTTAGCTACTCTTGTGTCATTTTGTGGGTTCTATAGCTCCAAAGCTTGTTCAGAGTCACCTTTTACATGAATTGGAGGAGGTAGGAGCCTGAGCCCTGCGGAAGTCCTGTTTCTGCTACACCATCTTGGCTCCACCCCTGGTTCTATGGCTTAGCATCTTTTAAAAGAACAGTTATAGACTAGAGGTGCAAAATGAGATACATTTTTGGCACAGCTAATGGGATTTATTTTCTTTGACTGTATTTATTTGTTATAAGGGAGGGGTTTTATTTTATTTTTTGCCAGGGATTACTTATGAGGAAGGGTTGGTAGTGATATTTAAAAAAGAAAAGAAGAGAAATAGTATCACTGAATTAGTTTTGAAATGTAAGAAATGCAGAATGAAGATGCAAGATTGCTGATAAAATACAGAAAATTCAGACGAGACAGATAAGCAGGAAAGTGTTGGAACTGCAGTGATATATTTGAAATACACCTTTAAAAAGGTGTGCGTAGTGGACAGGCCTGGTTTCACATGGAGTCCTCTTTATCTGTTCTCTTTTATATGAGGGAATATTCACGATGGGAAGGAAATAAGCATATATATATATATATATATAATGTATATACACATATATGTGTGTATGTATATATACGTGTGTGTGTAGTGTCTGCTGTGTGCCAGCCACTGTGTTAAGCACTTTTTCCAAATGTTATCTCATTTGAGCTTCACAACAACTATGTGAAATAGGCACTGTTGCTATGCCCATTTTATAGTGGAGGAATCAGAGGCAAACAGAGGTTAAATGACTTGCCCAGGGGTCACACAGCTAATAACTGAGACTGGATTTGAGCTTGGGTCTTCCTGATTTCAGGCCCAGTGTTCTCTCTATCCATTGTCACCAGCTACCTCGGTTTAAGGATGTCTGGAAAGTTAATAAAAGTAAACAATCTAAAAAAAGATCTAATAAAGAATAAAGAAGAATATAAAAAAGTTGAAAACCCAATAAACGTGCGTACTCTTTGGCCCAATGAGAGCAGCATGTAAGACCCTGCCTTTCATAGATAATAGAGTAGTTTTTCCGTTAAAAGTACTGAAATTGTCCTTAGGGGAATAAAGTTTTGGCCTGTTGTAGTAGCTCCCTGGTTTCCTGAATCCCAAATAAAAGCCATGCCAGGCTTCTGACAGATCACTAAAACCAGCATCAGCGCATAGAAACTTGATGATGTGAAATCAGTTCTGTGTCCTCACCGAGGATCCTTTCCCTGCTCTTGTGGGTCTAAGTATACCTCCTTCCATTATCCTCCTGTGAATGTCTCTAATCTGTTGTGAGATTCGCCTAAGTCACACCTGGCTTACTACATTTGGTCGGTATTTGTTTCTTACAAAAGAGGGGTTTTATCTTATTTTATTGCCAGGAAATACTTAGAGGGAGGGACAGTAGTGATACAAAAAAAAAAAAAAAAAAGAAAGAAAAGAAAAGAAATAGTGTCTCTGAATTGATTTAGAAATGTAGGAAATGCAGACTGAGGGGGCCAGATTTGGGAGTGGTTGGCATTATCAGATCATGGTGGCTTTGCTATGGGTATCGGGGTATGGGCATTGCAAAGGAAGGCAAGCCCCTAATGGTCTCTGTGCTTCTGATACTTGAGGTACTGCTTCTGGTTGAGGTCACTTACAGTGAGGCATCTCCCATTGCTCTAGGAGGATTATTTAATCAGACATTAGAGCCTCTCTGCTCCGCCCTTTCTCTGTCTCTTTCTTCCCCCTTCTCATCTTCTCCCCTCTTCTCTACTGCTCCCCTTCCTTACCTCCCCTTCCCTCCCCTCTTTTCTCCTCTCCTCTCCTCCTCCCTCCTTTCTCTCTTCCTTTACCCTTTCCCCTTCCCTCTCAGTGACCTTCCCCACCTTGGAAGAAATGGCTTGCACATGGTAACTAAAGCATATGAACTGGCCTAGTGATGTCTGTGGCCTCGTCTTTTGCTTTTTGTCTCTTTCTCTGAACATAGGTGAGAAATCCTAAGCTGGGTAGTATTGCCCTGGTTTTTAGTACCAGAAACAGGTAGCAAGCAGTTCACCAGGAAAGCGGGGGCGGGGGGTGGGGATGGCCAGACTGTAGCATAGGAGGATAGAGATTAGACCATGGAGGTATCAACACTATTCCCCTACCAGTGAGTGCTCCAACTAGATTAGGGCTCAGATCAAAACCCACTGAACCTGTTTGTGGCTTTGGAAATTGACCCAAAAGAGATCCTCCAAAAATATCACAAATGGCAAGATCTTTGGAATCAACTGTGTAGTTTTCCAGGCTGACAACTTTGAAACATCCATTTGGAGTATTGTGTTAGCAGGGTTTTTTTGTTTGTTTGTTTGTTTGTTTTTTAGTACTTGATAAGGTGCTTCTTATGCAGTTACAGAACTCTTAGAATTAGCTTTTTACCCAGATTTCATAGTGTTAGAGTAGAACCTCAAGTGACTTTTTAAAATTTATAGCATTCATGTTCTATTCCCATAATGAATTAACCATCAGCTACTGATAAATATTAAGTATAGTACACTGAGACATTGAGCATTCACTGCTGTGCATTCATAAGAATTAAACACTCACATCTCAACTCATAGATTGTGATAATGTGGTTTGCCTCACTATATGTAGAACGGTGTGATAAGGATTATTCTGCTAATTAGAAAAATTGATCTTTGTCTTCATCAACTTTGGACTGAATAGACTTGAGATCTTTAAAGAGGACAAGTGGCACTGTGGTAGCAAAATAGAACTTAGGAAGCCTGGATTCTGGTTACAAATATGCTACTTCCGGGGTGGTGCGGTGGCACAGTGAATAGAGCACCAGCTCTGGAGTCAGGAGGACCTGAGTTCAGATCTGGCCTCAGACACTTAACACTTACTAGACCTGTGACTTTGGGCAAGTCACTTAACCCCAGTTGCCCTCCAAAAAGCAAAAACAAATATGCTACTTCCACTTTTTAAAAAGTTTTATTGTTGCCTTCTGATTTTATATCACAGTCATTTCTAAATTTATCTTTCCTCCTCTTCCTGGTTGTTTACAACAACAACAAAACAGCTAGGCAAAAGCAACATATTGACTGGTCTGGCAGCACACGTAGCGTTCCACCCTCATAATCACTAGCTTTGCCAGCAAGAGGTGCATTTCTTTATCTCCTCTCTAGGGCCAAGATTTTTCATTATTATTACACAGTGTTTAGTCATTCTGTATGTTGTTTTCTTCATTTGGGCTATTTCACTGCCACTACTTTGTGGTGACATCATGGGGCAAGTGATATCTTTTATATATTTGTGCTCTCTCTCTCTCTATATATATATATCTATATAGAGAAGGATATATAGATATAGATATAGATATAGATATATAGATGGATATAGAGAGAGAGAGACAGAGACAGAGAGACAGAGAGAGAAGCGGGGTGGGGGGAGACAGAGAGAGAGACAGAGATGCTGCAGTGAGGCTGAGTAAAGTCCTTGTTTTCATGGAGAGAGAATCTCATAAGAAAGATAAGACGTAATGATAGATAGCCATAACGTAATGTAGAATGTTACAGTTCTGTAACAGGTACAAAGTACTATGGGAGTACAAAGAAGGAAACATCCCATTAAGCCAAAAGGAATCAGAAAGCTTTATGAAGTAGGATTTGATCTAGGCCTTGAAGAATAGATGCGAATTAGATAGAGAATGAGGGGTTTGGGCTAGAGCAAAGATAGATGAACGAGAACAGGGAAAGAGGCTGATAAAGTAGGTAGGGTCACGTTATGGATGGCCTTGAAGACAAGGCCCAAGAATTTTGTTTGGGGTTTTTTTTCATCCTGTAGGGAATATTGAAAAGTTTTTTGTACTTTACAGTTTTTTGACAAAATGCCTAGTAACTTGAAGGCCATATCATGAACTGGCAAAAGGGTGTAGTTTCCCAGGACCTCTGTCCCCACTAACTCCAAATTTGAGGTACATTCTTACCTATTTTCAAATGTTACTGCTTTTGTATCTGCAGAGCCCAAATGTAGTCCCTTCTTGCTAGGATAGTACAGCAGAGCTTGTAATGTAGCATTTCTCCATCTTTTCTGAAAAAATGCATATAGGCAACATAATTTAGAGGCACAAAACTAGGTGGTGCTTTGAAAGAGAGAACAGTGTCAGTGTCTCCCAATTGATTCCAGTGAGGTTGCTGCTTCTGGTAATACTTTGGGAGTATCTTGTATGGGACAGTTTTTAAACAACATCTGGGGGAAAATCCCTCCCGTTTGGGTATAAAAATACTGCAATGAATAAAGTTAATGAAAGATTTCATGTATTTTAAGAAACTGTCGGGGCGGCTAGGTGGCGCAGTGAGTAAGAGCGCCGGCCTCGGAGTTGGGATGACCCGAGATCAGATCCGGCCTCAGAAAATGAGCACCCACACATAAATCAAATGACTAGCCGTGTAACCTTGAGCAAGTTACTTAACCCCAATTGCTCAAAAAAAAAAACCAAAACCTGCCATTTCAGTGGCACAATAGTAATTAGGCCTATGTCATAGTTTCTATTTTGATATTCAGAAAAATTCTTTTTAGTAGGCAATAGATATTATATTTTGTGCTGTACAATTCCATACAAAGCACCTTCTTGAGATATCTGTGTAATATTACTTTCCGGAAGAAAGTCATTTTCTTGCAATTATGCTACCCTGGGTTAACTGTTAGAAAAGAAAAATCCAAAGCAGTTGTTTTTAGTGAGCACATTTAATAATGGGCAGCAGCTCAGTGTAGTCTTGTCTTGAGTCAGGAAGACCTGTATTCAAATCCCTGCTCCTACACTTCCAGCTGTGACTCTGGCAAGTTACCTAACCTGTCAGTGCCCCAAGCAGCACTGAGACTATAAATTAAAATACAGTTGCAGATACTCACTGGTAGAGAGAGATTCACTCACTGGGAATCTGCACATCTAATAAATTACAGATTGGAAACGTCTACCTTCTCCCCTCCCCTGCCCCAAATAGTGATAGTGAAAGCACAAAAGCAAAGAAATTAAGTTTAGTAAGATTCTCTAATGTATGACCCTCTGTGTTTTTCTTACTCAGTAGCAGTATTGAACCATTTCCTGCTTGAAATTGTTCTCACTTGTGAAGAACACCAAGCAGAAAGAATGAAAAAAAATGATTCTGCATTGGGAGAAGTTGGGAGATAGGGAGGTAGAGAGCATCTTGCCATGCTGGGGGCCTGGAAAGGCCTTCAAAAAGCTCCCACAAGAGAGGCCCTTTAGAGGCTGCTCACCAGAGGTGAGTTGAATATGGTCAGCATTTGCAGACCTCCTTTGTTTTACACTTCACCACAGCACTAAAAGGGTGGAGAGGAGCCATGCAGTGGATCCTTTTCAAGTGGACAGAGGAAAGTGGGAGGTTTATTTCCTTGCTTGAGAATTATATTTAGATTTTTTACATAAGGAATGCTAATAACAAGCCTAGTACAAGCCTTTAAAACAAAATGAGATTTTGTCTTAGTTAGAAAAGGAGGGGGCTAGATTGTAGAGCTGTCAAAAATATATTAATACCGTGATCTGACCTTGGGGCACAGATCTGCCAGAAAGCGTTTTTATTAATTAACATTATTCTATATTCCGATGTTTGTAGTTTAGATGTCCAAACTGGCATAGGGCCTTAATGCCTTAGAACTGTCTCTCTCCCTCAAGACAATTTGAGGTAACATAGGAATCCTGAACAAAGAAAAAATTATAATATATTCAAATACAGGTTTGGATTAATGTTCCAGAATAATAGACACAACACAGTTTCTTCCTTTATCATTCCCCTCAAGGATTTGTTTGCCCTATTCAGTGATTCCCTCCCTCTGACCAATAACTCAGTCGTTTCTAAGTTACAGAAGAGGGCACTCCCTTTGGGTGAATCAAAGGCTAGTGGCTTTAGAGGATCTGGAAGGCCATGTTAGAAACTAGAGTTGAGTTAAATTTGTTTTCACCCTCAGTCCTTCTTCCAGGACTTTAACATATCATAAAGCTTTGGAAAAATCTGGGAAGGATTTTAGCATGGAGAAAAATTACTTATTTCTAGGAAAATTATTTCTAATTTATAAGAAAGTTATTTCTTAATATTTTTGTGATACTATGGTGATGTAAGAAACAGAAAATATCAACAAAACTTGTTTTTAAAATAAAGAATTAGAGGTAGGAGTATTGTTTTTCTCCTTTTAATTTTTACCTTCACAATTGAGGTTTTTAACATAGTAGAGTTTGAGAGTTTTTCCTGTGATTCACCTCCTGTGATTAGGACCAACAATTGTTGGCACTAATCTATTTTTAACAAGGTCTTCAAGTCAGCCTATAGTTGAAAATGTCACGCATAAACATGCTAGCCAATTTCAACAACTGACATATTTGAAAACAACTGTCCATGGTATTTATATAATGAGTGGGAGGCTGGGGCCTCAGAGCTGAGAATCCTGTCTCATAGGCCTGTACCCTGAGGACAACAGGTGTAGCCTCTGATAGACATTTTTTACTAGCTTAGTCACACTTCAGTGTCCCTAAACACAGTTTTCCATAGTCTTCATTGTAAGAAAATTTGATGGTACTATTTTTCAAATGATTATTTTGACTCTGTTTTATATACATTAGAACATCAGAACTGTCTGCCTCCTCTTTGTCTCCATTCAGTCTAAGCATGCAAAGTCATGTTGCAGTATTTTTAAATGTTTGCAAGTTACAGATTCTTTTTTTTTACTCTTCAAGTAAACTTTGAGGGAATAGGAAGGTTCCTGTTCCCTCAATGTATTCCATCTTATTTGCATGTTTCCTTGGCAGCCTTTGAAAAGAATTTTGCAAGGTGACCTATTTAAAATAGACTCCCTTTAAAGTCACATTGTTAATAAGTTATGCATTGCACAGGTCCATTGATGTCAGTATCTGTGTTTACCAGTTCAATTCATCTCTGAATATTATTCCATTATAGCTGAAATCATCTTCTAAGGTATATTGCTGCTGCTACTGCTGCTGGAACTTTCCCAGTAGGTCATGCTGTCCTGGTTGGCAAGAGCCCACTATATCTATCTTGCACTGATCCCTTTGCACTCCTTGCCCTCCTCCCCAGCTTTCCACCTTTTACTTTGGGAACAAGAACTAAATTAGTATCACCATTGCTTCTGGAAAGTGTGGTTCAGACATCTGTCCCATAGCTTCATTCACCATCCCTATGATTTCTCAGACCAAAACATCCTTTCTTGGCTACCACATCCCATACATGTGTCATCTCCCCTATTGGAGTGTTAAGTCCTGGCTTTTGTATTTGTATCCCCGGTATTTAGAACAGTACCTGACACATTTCTAAGGACTTATTAAATGCTTTCTTATTCATTCATTATACATCTGTGTTGGTCCCTTGATATTTAAATGCAGCTACGGAGATCTTTTCAATATTATCTCTATTGTCTGTTTTTACTTTTGATATGATTTCCAATGTGTAGCCAGTTCTTGAATATTTGTGTTGCTAGAAGGTGATAGTGTTTTTAGATGATTCAGAATGCAAATTGGAACTAATTTTACATATACCTCTTCATATATTCCCCCTTCAAGGTCCTGACCCACTTCTGGTTTTACCCAACAGTCATGAGCCTGGAATTCAACTGGAAGGGAAGAGACGGAGTGCTATGTATAATCCACGTATAATCCACAGTTGACTAGATGGTTTAGTCATTATAAATATATATTTCAAATTGAGTGGCATATTTGTATTAGGATCTTTTCTAAACATAAAAGCTTTTTGCCTACCTTCAAAAAATATTTCTTGTGTTTGGCCTAGCCTTCTAGTTTGCTATTTCTGATACAAGAATGAATACTGAAGTCCAGGAATCTGTACTTTGAGTGAGATCTTGAACTTCCCAATGTTACATTCAAGACTTTCCCAGTGCAGAGATGCTACTTTTACTTCTAAAACTCTGATCAGTTGAGCCCCTAAGGAATGAGAAACTGCTAAATATTCTAGTCTTGCTCCAGTGGCCTGCTTTTGACTTCTCCCCTTAAGTGCCTTTAAATATTGCAAGTGGCAAGGCAAACTTTTCTTTGGACCCAGTTCTGGGGCACAGCTATATGCAGTAGTTGGTCAAAGTGCATTAGTTTTAATGAGCATGAGCTATAGAGAGCGTTTTTTTTTTAAACAGCTTATCCAAAGTTTAAAAACAGTACTATGAAGCTGAGATTTTTTTTTCCTTTCAGCCTTCCCTACATGCTGGTGATTATTCTCCCATGATGTCATTATAGGTGACAGACCTATAGTGTTCTTAGTACTAGCACCACTAGCATGTAGGGAATGAAGGTTGTGCATATTTTGTGATGTCTGCTTTGGGATTTTATTGAGAGATGATCCCTTTTGAATCAAGAAAGCCAAGGTAGAAGCAGTCATACCCTCAGCTTTCCTGAGGGACATTGGTATTAAAGTTTCCTATGGCCTCTTACTATTTAATCCCGTGTAGCCACAGGAAGGGTTGTTTCCAACACTAAAATGCCAAAAGGGATTTGCCAGTTTACTTATCTCCTCTGCGAGTAATAATGGAGTGCTTTCAAGAAGAGTAGGGCAATACGGCATTCTTGAATAGTGGTGGCACACATTCAACAAGTAAGCAAGGTGAATAAGAGAGCCCTAAAAAGAGCTTTGGGGAAGGGGGAATTGGCAAGAAAGTAGCCTCTTTGTGAAGAAGGGAAATATTGCAGGTGTTCAGTAGCACAGACTGCTCACATCCTGGGTCTTCAGATGATCATTAAGTGTATTCACTCTTTTAAACGTGGTAATATATACCAACACAGAGTACCCAAATGGCCTTTTATTCTCAGTGTAGACTTCTGTGCTCTAGTCAGCCCAGTTTCAGTTTCAGTTCTCAGTATAACCACTTGGGATTACAGTTTGTACCATCAGTTAATTTTATCATTAGTTCAGACTAAAAGCTAACCTCACTTGTGAATCTTCAGTACATCCTAAAATCACTCTCCCCTTGGTTAGGCTTGATCTCTCACACACATACACATATAAAATATTTCATTAAACCCTGTGAATGGCGTGGATCTAATGTCTAGAACAGTCCCCCAAATGCATTTAAAATTGTGGATCCCCCCAAGGGAATTCCTGTTAGAACAGAAGTTGGATCAGCAGCCCCTAGGATTATATGGCTAACAAGCGCCTATTTTCTCTGTTGTTCAGCAGTCCTGAAGTACTCCTTTGTTTGGGCATCGGGAGGATGTGGTGCCCTAATTAGGCTTGGGTGTGGAATTGTCTTACACAGAGCTGCCCTTTAGAGCGGAGCTCTCAATTCATGGGAAGTGGTTGGCAATTCTGCCCGTTTCTCTGCATCTGAAGAAAGTCGGATTAAAAAGAAGATGACAAAGTGGATCCATTTAAGTAATATGACTTGATCCCATTCAGTAGAACTCATTTATATGAGGAACATGCTTATTTGTTAAATGAGGAGGTTGGACCAGATAGGTATCCCAATCTTCTTTGTGAGAAGCTAGTTTTTACTTATCCAAAGCCTTGGTTGAGAGCAGTACTGACATCTGTGGGGCTGCTTCCAGGTGACATTTCCCAGGAGCTCCTACATGTCCAGAGACCATTTCCTATAGAGAGGTGGGTGTGGAAGGAAGCTCCTTGGTCTACTGTGATTTGTGATTAGAAGGAAAAAAAAATTCTGAGTTGAAAGAGACTTTAGAACTCATTGGATCATAGACGTAGATCGGTTTGTCTTACCTCCCTCATTTTTATCCTTGAGGAAGCTAAGACCTAAGACCTCACAGATACTAAGTGGCAGAGCTAGGATTTGAGCCTCAGTCCTCAAAGTACAAATTCATTCCTCTTCTCATGCATTACATTGCAGAGGCCTAGACAGGCTAAATAACTTGCCTGATTTGTCTTGCATCATCAGTAGCAAAGCTAGAACTGGCATAGCTTGGTAAGAACAATGGATTTTGACTTGACAGTCACCAACAAATATAAGTATATCCTAAAATAAAGAAAAGCAGAAAAAGAGGATTGTAAATGGAATTGCAAATCGATTACCTTTAGCTTCCTTCCCCTCCCCATCCCCCCATCCCCATCAAGTGGCTTTTTCCTTTCTTTTTTCCAATTACACGTAAAAACTATTTTTAACCTTTACTTTTTACATTTGTAAGTTTCAGATTCAATGTGACCCCCCTCCCATCCCTCCTCATTGAGAAGGAAAGCAAATTGATAAAGGTTATATATGTGCAGCTGTGCAAAACATTTCCATATTAGTTATGTTGTGAAAGAAAACAGACAAAAAGAATCCCAAGAAAAATAAACGTAAAAAGAAAACCAGTATTCTTTGATCTGCCTGCAGAGTCCACCAGTTCTTTCTCTGGAGGTGTATCAGCTTGCTTTTTTAAAGGCGTGTAATAAATTTAACAGGTTCAGAGCTATACTGTTTTATTTCTGTCTCCTTCTAAACTTCCTTTTGTTCTCTTGTGCATTTCTCCAAGAGGAACATGACATCAGGAAGGTGATGTCATGACTTGCAAGTGAATTGGATTTAAGAGAGGAATATTAAAGCAAGAGGAATTTGTAGAAAAATGCAATTAAAACCAAAAATTTGTAAATAGTCTGCTTCTGAATTGTTTTACCAGTATCTAAGCTGATTGGTGGTGCCAGCATCCATGTGGTAACTTGATAGATAGATCCGTCACATCTGTATTAAATTTAAGCTCGTTGACAGTTATAACTTAGAACCTCATATAGTGGTGCCCTGACCCTACATCACTAACTGCCTCCTTTGAACTATATGTTTGGTAGGCATCTCAAATTCAACGTGTCCAAAACTGAACTCATTATTCTTCTTGCCCCCAACCTTTCCTTCTTCCTAGCTTTCCTATTCCTATTAGTCAGTCGGTAAACATTTATTAAGTGCCTGCTGTTTGCTAGGCACTGTGCTAAGTGCTGAAGAGAAAGAAAACAAAAAACCATTCTTACTTTCAAGAAGTTCACATTCAAGGCAAAGTGAAAACAGCTATGTACAAGCAATATATGTACGTACGTATGTGTGTGTGTGTGTGTGTGTGTGTGTGTGTGTGTGTGTTTGTATGGGATGAACTGCATATGATCAACAGAGACCAGGCACTAGAATTAAGGGAGATTGGGAAATGCTTTGTATAGATGAAGGATTTCAGTTGAGACTTTAAGGAAACCAAAGAGGCCAGGAGGCAGAGATGAGGAAGAAGAGAAAGACAGCTGTGGAGGACAATCAGTGAAAATGCTAAGAGTCTTGAGATGGAGTCTTGTTAGATGAACAGCATGGAGGCCAGTGTCACTGAATTTCAGAGGATGTGTCAGGTTATAAGATGTTAGGGCATGGCAGACTTACTATGAAGTGCTCTGTCAGGGGCTTGCAGCCTTGATGGGATCCTTTGATGCCTCACTCACATTCACCCCCCTTAGCCTATCTGTCGTCAAGTTTTGCTGTTTCTCTCTTTATAGCACCTCCATTTTATGCCTTCTTCTCTCTACTCACATCTGCAACCTTGGCCCTCATCAGCCACCTCACTCCTGCGATGTTGTAACAGCCTTTTCTTTGGTGTTCTTGCCTAAAATCATTCCCCGCTTCAATCCATCTTCCACAGTTGACAAAGTGATTTTCCTAAAATGCGTATCTGATCATGTTCCTCATCACACTCAAATTCCAATGGCTCCCTATTATCTCCTAGTGAGGAAATCCATCTACTAATGCATATCAACAGCTGTTCTGCAATATGTAGTCTTGTAGAGTTACATGGAATTGATAAGTGACTTTCCCAGGGTCACGTGGTCAGTAAGAATTAGAAGAAGGCCTTAATCCCAGTCTTTCTTACTAAAAAGCTAGGTTTTTTATCTACTACGTGAATTAATTGTGCTGATTTATGAGAATAAACTCTTCCTTCTCTTGACTAATGGAAATTGAACTACAGATGTAGCACATGGCAGTCTCAGATGCACTTTACATAGCATCTGAGAGTCTTCGTTTTCAGTTTATCCAGTGTCCTCGTGAGCTCTTTTTCTTCTTCTCCAGTCTGGTGCTGATTTCCTTTTTCTGGACATTCACGGAAGCAATCCTGAAACCCAAGGCATTTAACACCTCTAGGCCTCAGTTTCCTTATCCTCAAACGAAAGGATTGAATAAAATAGTCTTTAGCGTTCTTCTTGAGTCTAAATATATACTGTTTTGTCCCCTAGTTTATGTTAATTTTGTGTGTTTCTTTGAAGGCTTCCTCTTGGTCTGGAAGCATAGAACTGCTTGAAATCCCTTCATTTTTTAGCTTCACACTTTTTAGTTGACATATCCTCCAAGAGAACAGAGAACAGAGTTTTTCTGGGAATAGCTTTATCAAGGACTAGCTCTTGTACAGTGAATGTCATTTGGCCCTTTGGAGAGTTACAGTTCTGCCACGGCACATGCATTCATTTTCAGTTTTAATCATGTGATAGAATGGGTAGATGTCAGTTTTGCTCTGCTCTGATTGGGGCATGATCCTGATGAGCTGGTGGGTAGCCATAGGAGAATGCGAGTGGGAAAATGTCTCAGTGGCAAGCACAGCGGGAGTTCTGCAAGTAACCAACTGCAATTTCTTCCCGCTAACCCGGAATTCTAAGTACATAGGAAAGTAGCAATTGACCTTGTCTCCTTAATCAATCCAAGTTTATTCATGTTTAAACAAAACAGGCTGTTTCCAGTGTCACTTGTCTAACATTTGTAGCAAGTCCATAAGAAGGTTAAAAACAAATTTTTCTTTAAAAATGTAAGCACATGATTTTTAAACCCTGAAAATAAAGACTCAAATATACTGACTCCAAGGATGCTGTAGAGCTGTGACTTCCATTCTCCACAACTCTGTATCATTAGAGGAAAAGAAAGGATAAATATAAGGTTACTGGATCCTGCTGCTAACTGAACTTGGAAACTCTGTAGTACATCTCCTTGGTACATGGCAGAAGTGTACAAGCTGTGCCTTGCCACCTGCCACTACTTCTTTTTCTTAATTTGGAGGCCTTACATATAAAGAAGAGAATTTCCCCCACCTAAGGCGATGGACACTTAATAACTGTTGGTATATGGGACGTTCACCTCTGTTGTGAGGGCTGCTCAGCCACTTTGGTAGATACCTGCCACCCACCTTTCAGCAAGTGTGAAACACTGAGAGCTCAATCAGACATTGAAGATGTCCCGGTCATCCATTGCATCCTAGGTCATTGCCAGTCATCTTGACTTTTGTCTTGCCACTGGACTTCCATTACTCAGGGAGAGAGAGGCTAACGACTTTGTGCAACTCTGCCTCATTAAAATGCAGTTTATGCAGTAGTCAAATGGTCTACACAGTCTTGTTACTGATACTGGTAGTGAATGAATGGCAGGCCCCTTCTAAGAATGAATATAATTTCATTTAAAATCTTTAATTCAGTTAGGTCAACAAACATTATTAAGTATCTGTTACATTTAAGGCACTGTGCTAGGTGTTGGTGATACAGATTAAAAAGAAAATAATCCCTGTAGTCAAGACATCTAAAAAAGTAACATGTATACAAAAGAACCCTGGATCCCAGGGTTCTACCATCAGAGAATCTTAGAGTGTTGGGAAGGCTCTCAGAGATCATCTAATAAATAAGCTTCAGTGTATTGCAGGAATCCTTTTTACAGTGTCCCTGACATATGGTCACTCTTCCTGTAGCAGAATACTCCCAAAGAGGCTTGCTCATTTCCTTGCCTACCAGTTAGTCTAACTTTCCAAGAAAGTTCTTCCATTAAGCTAAACGAAGTCTAAATCCCTGTCATTTCTACCCATTGCTTCTAGTTTTGTCTTGTAGAACATCAGAGGACAGTTTTCTCTTCCATATGATAGATAGCCTTTTAAATATTTGAACACAGCTTTCACATTCCTCCTTGCTAATCTCTTCTGCAGGATCCACACTCCTTTGTCCCCTTCAGCTGCTCCCTTTATGCTACAGTTCCCAGGCCCTTGGATGCTGTCTTTTGGAAGCACAAACTCCATAGTTTTCAGTCCTGACTCGGGAGTGACTTTGGACTCAATGCTTTAACCTCTCACTTATCTAATCTTTTGAAGAGTCGGGCCTAGGTTTAGAGGCTCCTTTAGGGATAACACTGATTATTCCGCCTTTCCCCATCCCCTGGCACCTTGCAGTCTTCTTCAGATCTAAGGTCTCTTCTAGCTCTGATGTTGATTATTTTCCTTCTCCCTTGCATTCTTCTTCCTTGGATTACCTTTTCTCAACTTTGGGATTGATAATGCTAAAGAAAAGTAATAATAAATAAATAATAAGATAACTGCTACTGAGAGATCTATTTTCTCCTCTTTCTTTGGATGGGCTGGGATCTCCCATCTTCTTAAAGACCTACTAGCTCATAATACTGTATGATATTCTTTTGATTATCCTCAGTTATAAATCTTTGTCCTTATAAGAATGAATTTTATTTTTATACTTCATTAGTTTTGTGAAGCTGTGATTTCATTTATAGAAGTACTCCCTTCAGTGATGGAGATTGCAACTCATCCAGCACTCAATGAATAAATATTTAATTAAGTTCCTACTATGTCCCAAGCCATATATATACATTAGAGAAACCTAAAGACTGTGAATCATTTCCCTCCCCAAGATGTTTATATTCTCTTGTAAGAAGTAACATGTGCTCACCCTTAAGTAAATACAAAATATATATTAAGCAACCAACATCTGGGGAACTGGTCTAGGCCTCCTGGAGGAGCTGAGCTTTGAAGAAAGCAAGGGATTCTTACAGACCTTGCAGAGTCAAGGAGAGAGAGAGCATTCCAGACCCCGGGGACAGACACCCTGTGCAGAGGCTCTGTTATGTACAAGAAGCAGTACTGAGTTAGTGTGGTCAGATTTTAGAGTACATGAAAGGGAATAATGTATAATAACCCTTGGAAAAGTAGGCTGGAACCGGCTTGTGAATGGCTTTAAATGTCAGAATTTGTATTTTATGCTAAGAGGAATAAAAAACCCTTGGAGTTTCTTGAGCCATAGGGAAGTGACACGGTTAGACTTATGCTTTAAGAATATCATTTTGGGGTAGCTAGGTGGCACAGTGAATAGAGCATTGACCCTGAAGTCAGGAGGACCTGAGTTCAGATCTGACCTCAGACAGTTGACACTTAACTAGCTGTGTGACCTTTGGCAAGTCACTTAACCCCAAATGCCTGCATTCCCGCCTCAAAAAAAAAGAAAAAGAATTATCACTTCTACGCTCAACCCCTTTTTTTCCCCGAGAAATTTTTACGTGACCCTGAGTATATAAGTATATAAAATGGGTATATAAATCAAACATCTACTGATTACAAATCATAAAGAAATTTATTTGAAAACAGTTCTTTGGTATACAGATAATTTTACCATTTATTAAAGATGAAAGCAAATCTGTATAGTAATGAGATGGACGTGCATGTTTATTTTTACATGAAGAATCAAATCAGGTGGAATATTTGATGCTGCAGGGTGTAGAGCATCTTCAACATTTTTTAGAGTCGATCAGTATTTTGATTTTTATAATCATCATTGCTGTGTTCAGAGCCAAGGCTGCAATGAAGTCACATGATGCCACACAGGCAAGTACTTCCAGAAACACCTCAGCTTCATTACACATTTGATTTTGAATTAATTTTTGGTCATTGCATGTCCAGAAACCTTTTACTGTTGCCAGATTTTCTGTGACTCCTACATTCAGTTATGTGACCCTGTATGGGGTCATGACCCAGATTACAGACTGGATACAAAGTAATCAATTAGGAGGCCATTGCAGTAGCCCCAGTGAGAGGTGGTGAGAGCCTGAACTAGAATGAGGGCCATATGAAGGGAGAAGAGATGGATGGATGGATGGATAGGGAGATGTTCTAGAAGCAGAATCCACAAAACTCTGCAACTGACTAGATATGAGGAGTGGGGAATAGTGAAAAGCCAAGAATGACTAAGAGATTGTGAACCTGGACAAAAACAGAGACATTCTTGGCAGAAATTGGAAAGTTAGCAAGAGGAGAGGACTTTCAGGGGGAAAGAGAATCCATTCTGTTTTGAATATGTTGAGTTTGAGATGTCTGTGGGATATACACTTGGGAAAATCTAGTAGGCAGTTGGTGATGTAGGAAGATATTAAGAGAGATTGATCTGGGAGTCATCTGCTTAACAGTCATGATTGAATCCCTGGGAATTGATGAGAGAGAGAGAGAGAGAGAGAGAGAGAGAGAGAGAGAGAGAGAGAGAGAGAGAGAAGGAGAAAAAGGGTACATCAAAAGCTAGTGGACGAAGCTTGGAAGAAGCAACTAGCAAAAGAAATTAGTGCCATGTCAGAAAAGCCCGAAGAGAAGATCCAGAAGACAAGGCTAGTTCACAATGTTATATTCTGTGGAGGTCAAGAAGGAAGGATGAGAAGGGAGAAAAGGCCTTATTTTTCAGTTAAGAGATAATAAGTAACTTTTGAGGAATCTATTGAGAAGTGAATGAGAAGAGAGGAAGCAGGAGCAAGAGTTACGAGTGTAGACATCTTATTCTTGGGGTTTGACTGTGAAAGGATGGAAAAGACGGGGGGGGGGGGGAACTATAATTTGCGATGATAGAGGGTCAAATAAAAGGCTTTTTAAGGAAGAGGGAAACAGGAGCATGTTGGTAAGTCATACCTTTCTTTCTTGTCTGATTTTTGTCCCTGGTTTACTCCAGTAAACCCTTCACAGGGAGTTCACTCAAAGTGTTCATGACCTTCCTGTAGATCTCTTGGTATTACATAGATAATGTGTATCATGTGAGCCATTTGTCCATCCTTTGTTCTTGTTGTGGGACTAACTTGTCATTTTTCCCATATATATCTATATCCATATGATATATATCTCACATACAAACTTACACATATATAGCATCCATATTATCCATGCTGCTGCTACTTTTGTGCAGTTCTTCCTTGGTAATATGTTGCACTTTGCTCACCAGTCCCCGCTATGTTGTTCTTTGAGTGACCTTTAATTCTTCAGAGATTGGTAATACGTGATGTGTAGCTGAACAGCATCTCAAGAAGAATGTTCTTCAAAGTTAGGATTTTATTACAGGAAGAAGGTTGGAGTCATTAAAAGTGCTCCTCATTTTCCCAAAGTTAATCCGGCCAACTTCTCTTCTCATGTTCAGCCATGAGCCTAGATCATTGTTCATGTCCAGTGACTGCCCCACCGTATGTACAGATGGACCCTCTCCATGGATAGTTCATCCGATTGCATTTCATAGCATGGACAATAGAAGTTTTTCAGTCACTTGGTTCTTTCTCTGTGGCTAATCAAACCAATGTCTCTCTAATGATTTTGGATTAGGAAGCTCAGCAGGGTTTGGGGTTTCATGCTGTTTGTACAGTGCCCATGTCATAAAAAAACAAGAAACATCTGGAGGATCTTGCCTTCTGTAGGGAATCCCTCACTGATTTAGTCTTTTGTCAAGATAGCGTCCAAAAGGGTGGCAAGTACCTTTGGCAAGCATATGTTTCCCAGTTTTATGCCATGCTTGACATTAATTTGATTTTTATTAATTACCAGAAATCATTTGGAACCAAGCCAAGTGTAAGAAAGGTAGGCAGTTAAACCTGGGCTCTTGTGGTATAATGGAAGGGGCATTGGAAAGGTATCAGAAGGCCTAAAGTCTAGTCCTGACTCTGTCAGTTACTGGGGACTTTAAGTCATTTACTGAGTAACTTTAAATGAGTCTCAGAGCCTGGGTCCTTAATTTATAGAACAGTAATAATGCCTGCCTACCTGTAATAACCTACCTTAAAGGGTGAAGTATACTTTAGAAGTTACTTTGAAAAACATGAGAAAATATTTGAGAAATTAATGTACCATATAAGTTACTATAATTATTATAACTCCTCACTTTCCCTGCCAGTGCTACCTTTATTCCAGGGGAAATCTAAAAGCTTTTTCTTGTTCCTTTTACAGAAAAGGCTACAGATGGATCCCTACAGAGTGAGGACTGGACTTTGAATATGGAGATCTGTGATATCATCAATGAGACAGAAGAGGGGTATGTACACGTATTCATAATCATTAGAAAGGATCTCCCAACATGTAGTAAGTGCCATGCTGGGAAGATCTTCAGTTCCTTCCATTTGCTTTATTTTGTGTGTACTGATAGTATGTATTTGTGTTCTCCCTCATAAGATTGTTAGCTCCTTGAGGGCAGGAACTGTTTCTGCTTTTTCTTTGTATCCCCAGCACTTAGCACAGTGACTGATACATAGTAAGTAAGCCCTTAATAAATGCTTATTGCTTAATTGGTTAAGGATTTTTTTGTTGTTGTAGTATACAGGCTTACCTCAGAGATATTGTACAATAAAGCAAATATCACAATAAAGTGACTCACTAATTTTTTTGGTTTCCCAGTGCATATAAAGTTATGTTTACACTATACTGTAGTCTATTAAGTGTACCATAGGATTATGTCTAAGAATACCAATGTATTTACCTTAAATACAAAATACTTCATTGCTAAAAAAAAATGCTAACCATCATGTGAGCCTTCGGTAAATTGTATTCCTTTATCTGGTGGAGGGACTTGCCTTGATGATGATGCCTGCTGACTGGCCAAAGTGGTGGCTGTTGAAGGTTGGGGTGACTGTGGCAGTTAAATTTATTTATTTACTTTTAGTTTACAACATTCAGTTCCCCAGTCCCTTGGAGTTCCCAATTTTCTCCTCCTCTGTCTCCTCCCCCCTCCTCCCCCCATGGCATACAGCCAGATATAGGTTCTACAAATACCTTCACATTAAACATTAGTCAGGTTAAAGAAGAATGATAAGCAATGGAATGAACAGTGAGAAAGAAGGAACAGAACAAAACAAAAAAGAGAGACAAGAGGCGCTTTGTCCCAGTCTGCATTCAGACTCCATAGTTCTTTCTCTGGTCATGGCTATCTCTTTCCGTCACGAGTCTTTGGAAGTTGTCTTACGGTGTTGCGGCAATTTTTTAAAATAAGACAGCAATGAAGTTTAACTTACACTTGACTCTTCCTTTCACTTGAATTCTTAGAGGCCATTGTAGGATTATTAATTGGCCTAATTTCAGTATTGTTGTGTCTCAAGGAATAGGAAGACCTAAAGAGAAGGGAAAGAGACAGGGGAATGGGAACAGCAGATCAGTAGAGCAGTGAGAACACACACAACATTTATTCATTCAGTTCACTGTCTTATATGTGCCATCTAGGTCAATCCACCCTTGGCTAATGAACACCAGAAGCCTACTCTTTGGTGAAAGGAGTTTTTCCTTTTTACTTGTCATAAATCTCCCCTTTCAATATTTCAAAGGATCAAGTAATAGAAATAGTTCCCTAATACTAGGATATTGTGAAGTCCATGTTGATCCTTCATGATTTTACAACTTGGATCATGTTTCTTTCAAGCCTTTCTTTTTCCAGGCTAAAGCATCCTGACTTTTAAATTTCTCCTTATCTAGCCGTTGCTGCCACCCTCATCCATTTAGTCATTTTTGTTTTTTTTTCTGGACCCGTTCTTGTTGCATTTTGTTTTTCTTCAGGTCTCTGTTTCTGATAAAATATCCTCTTCTTCCTTTTTCAGCTCCCTGCCCTAACCTTTTCCTGTGCTGTCCCTTCTGTCTTCTGATTTCCTGCTACTGCCCCTGCCTGCTGATGCGCTGGTCCCTTCTTGGAAATTTACTATTTCCCACAAATTTCCTTATGATTATCTGTTACTAAAGTGTTTTCTCCTACGGAGAAAAATAACCAAGTTGATCCCACACATCCAGGTTTCTTTATCTTTTTAGTTTGTATATCTTAAAGATGAAGAGTCAGTTAAATTTTAAAACAGCAGATCTATACTTTCTCTTAGAGAAATTTGAGCTTAATAGTATTTCCAAACAGTAAATAATCATGGCCAATGGATCTTTTTTATCTTCTTTGCTTTACAGATGTGTAGGAATAGAATAGCAAGTTGGGATATAGAATGCCTAGGAAAGCAGGTTATAAATATATAGATCAGAATTGAGGTGTTAGAGGTAAAGCATAGAATCTCAGATTTAGAAGGGAACTGAGAAGTCATATAATTCAGTCCCTGCTCAAATAACAATTCTCTTAACAATGTGCCTGATTGAGTCTGGCCTTTTCTTGATGACCTCTATCTAGTACAGAGTATCCCCCTTACTTCTGAGACAGCCTTTTCCACTTTTGGATAGCTCTCATTGTTAGGAAGCATTGTTTCAGTATATCAAACCATCAGTTTTTTCTCCCTGCCACGTCTTTCCATTGCTTCTGGCTCTGTCCTCAAGGGCAGAACAAATCAAATCTCTTTTCCACGTGATGACCTTTCAAATGCTTGGAAGATAGCTATCATGTTTCCTCCTTACTAATTCTCTTCTCAGTTCCTTCAAATGATCCTCATGTGGTGTTCTGAGCCAGGCTTGACTTAGATGAGTCTAATGGTTCAGGTTCAGAATTGGAATGAAATAAGGTACTTGTCCAGCACTCAACAAAATAGAAGCATATTTAACAATGGCATGGAGAGCATACTTAGCCTTTTTCTCAAAATGGAAATAACTCATCAGAAGGGTGTGTTGATGTGTTCTTGTCACATCTTGGGAGAACCTCATGATCCTAGCTAGCCTTTTTATGTCCTAGGTGATTGGGAAGCCATGTTAACAACTCAAGCCCTAGTACCCTGATCCAGTTAAATTTGAAGGACAGCTTCCTTCCATTTTAGAGGAAAACTAACTCATCCTACATGACAGGGACCTAAGTAATTGTTGTTTCTACCATGTCCCACCTCTTGAAATGATCCTATAGATTTTCTAGAGTACCTTCTACCACTTAAATAATCATAGGGACATTAATGGACCATCCTGACCTCAAGGCTATGAGAACCCTTGGATAGGCCACCAAGTGCCATCTGCTTTCCCCATTGTCCACACAAGATTGTTTTAAGAGGAACTGATATAAGTACTTTGGTCTCCTTCATCTCCTCACCGTAGAAGAAATATTATTTTCAGCCTCCCCTTACCTCAACCTGAGTATGAATGCTTTTTCCCTTTCTTGGTTGTATACCCCCTGAAACTCCCAGTGTAAATTGGTATGTACACATGGATCCAGTGAGGGCTCCCTGGTATGATAGTAACCTGCCTCCTCTTATACATTTGGTGACTTCCCCCTTTCCAAGCTATAATGACTTAAATTGCTTCCTATCCACGTGAAATTCTCTATAAACAAGATGACAAGAATCTCAGAGGAGCCTGTGTGTTGGCCCTAGAAAGATTCATGCCAAAAGTCCTTCAAGTCTAGACGCAGATTTGAGTGACTTCAGACTACAAAGTGGTTTGGGGGCTTTTGGAGAAGCCTTAAGTGTGGCTCCTTACTGCCCTGATCCTTAATGTTGTGATACAGTTTTACTAGTACCACCACAGGCTGGTGATCAATTGTCTTTATCAATTTCATATTTCAAGAACCGCACCTAAAACGCCTTTTCCTAGAGGCTGTCTTTAACTTCTTCCCATGCTCCCTGCTCCCCCCTGTCCTCCTCAGAGCACTTGTTTGCACTGACAGCCATAGTTTTCCAGAAAGCTACTTTGAGCTATTCCTTTCTCCAGTTCAGATTTCACCAGTTAACATTAGCTGGTCATAGAGGGTGGGGAGTTAACGCAGAGTGTTATAGATCTAGTTTACCAGAGCCATCCTTTCAAAGGACTGCATCCCTTCCCTTGTTAACCCCTACTGGAAAACCAGTTGCAGAAATAATTCATCTTTATGGAGCCAGGTATGCTTCCTTCCATGGCCTCTAATTGATTTAACTAGATTTACAAAAGTAGGTTTTGTGAGCTCCCCAAACCAGTGTAACTGACTAGGAAGAGCTCTGCATTGGGCCTTCTGGGTCATGTCCTCCTGAGCCATTTGTTCCAGTGACCCATTGAGTTGTTGTTTAAATTCCTTCAGGCTTCCAGTTAGCCTTGTGGTGAAAGACCTGCCAATCTTCTCACTTCCCAGTTTCTCCTACCACATAGAACATGATCTCAATGCCTTTTGCCACCCTCCTCCCTCTTCCAATGTGCCCACACTTATTGGTGTGCTAAATATGCAATGTCTGGGACTGAGCATGTTCCTGCATATGCAGGCAAGAGCACAGTGTTCTCATCCTTCTAGTCCTGGAGAACACTCTTGCCCTCACTGCAGCTTTAGATCCCATTAGCTTTTATGGCTGCTACATTACACTTACTGAGCTTGCAGTCTGCTAAAACGATGAGATCTTTTAAGGTGAGCTCCACATTATCTGTTTAGTCATGCCTAACCTGTATCTCCTAACTCGTTCAAAAGGATACGTGAGGGACTTTGTCAAATGCTTTGCTGAAACCTCACT
This sequence comes from Gymnobelideus leadbeateri, assembly GCA_011680675.1. Classification (NCBI taxonomy): domain Eukaryota; kingdom Metazoa; phylum Chordata; class Mammalia; order Diprotodontia; family Petauridae; genus Gymnobelideus; species Gymnobelideus leadbeateri. The sequence continues at coordinate 92,751 of WOXC01004080.1, forward strand.
ATATTGTGTCTGTGACATTTCCTTGATCTACCAGCCTTGTTACCCCGTCAGAAAAGGAAGTGGGGCCACTCTGTCATGACCTGTTCTTAATGAAGCCATGCTGGCTCTTGGTGATCACCATGTCCCCTTTTCAAATGTTCATAAGCCATTCTTTTAAAGAAAATATATTTTAGAATTTTTCCAGGAGTTCAAGTGAGGCTCACTGGCTTGGAGTCTGTAGATCTTGCCCTCTTCCCTTTTGTTATTTGCCCTTTCCAGGTCCTGTGACACCTGCTCTAGCCTCCACAGTTTTTCAGTGTTTGTTTTACTTAGTCCATGTGTGTCTGCCTAAGTAGCTCTGGGTTAGATGTCAGAAACTAGCCCTGCCTTTTGCAGAATAACATTGGATAGCAAATCTGAAAGCTTTTTGTGCAACACTATCACATGTACCTTGGGCACATAGTGAATGGTTTTGTATTTTCAAATTTAGCCTGTGGTATTTTCAAGGGTTTTAAATATATATTTTGTTTTAGTCCCAAAGATGCCATACGGGCCCTGAAGAAGAGGCTCAACGGAAACAGAAACTACAGAGAAGTGATGTTGGCATTAACAGTGAGTATCATTCTCCAAAGTCACGTGAAATCTTCTTGTAACAGAAAGGAGCAGAAGTGCACAGTTTCATACACTGTTTTCTTTTTTGGTGTTCTTTGTATATCAAGACATTTGTATTTGGTGATTAAATTCATTATATATATTAAAATTACTGTGTTAAAAAAAAGAACCATATTATTTCCTTTGCCTGATATCCAAGTCATTTCTCTCTCTCTCTCTCTCTCTCTCGCTCTCTCTCTCCCCTTCTTCTTCTTCTTCTTCTTCCTCTTCCTCTTCCTCTTCCTCTCCCTCTCTTGCTTGCTATTTAATACTATATGCAATCTGAGAATTCATAAGAAATAGAAATTGAAGCATCTATAATCGAACTACAGAAGGGAAAAACCCCTGATCCTGATGGATTTTTAATCAAATTCCATCAAACTTTTAAAGAATATTGACCAATTTGGATTTATACTAGGACACAAGGATGATTTGGCATTAGAGAAGTAATTAACATAATTACATTAAAAATAAAAAATATCTAGCCCTACATAATTGTACCAGTGGATGCAGAAAAATCCTTTGACAAAGTACAGCACTCATTTATTCTAAAAACCGTACAAAGCATAGCCATAGAAGGATCTTTTTAAAAAATATGATCAAAAATTTTTTAAAGTAAAAGTTAACATTATATGCAGTGGGGACATACTAGAAACCAATATACTACTGACAGTAATAAGGCAGTAGAAAGAAACTAAAGAATTAAGATAGACAAAGAGGAAACAAAATTATCCCAATTTACTGGTGACATGATGGCTTACTTAGAATATCCTAGGGAATCAATCAGCAAAGAGACTAGTTGAGATAATAGCTTCAGTGGTGTAGCACAATACAAAATAAACCTATAGAAATCAATACCTTCTGCCCCCAAGACCTGTGGTCTTGTGTGCATGGTATATATGTCCCTCGTATTCCATGAAGTCAAAATTTCTTGGGTTTGAATCCTTACTATGTGATTTATGGCATGCTCTTGAAGTTCTCCATGGTTTAGTTTCCTTCTCTGAAATGTGAGATTAATACTTGTTTGTAAAGTGTTGTTTAGCTAAGAAATTGGGACGTTGCAGTTTCATGAGAGAAGCACAAAGATAACAATCTGAAAACCTGTGTTCTGGTGCCTAGAATCTGGTTGGTACTCAGCTGCCAGCTAGCTCTGTAACCTCAGGCAAGTCACTTAACCTGTGCTAGGTCTTAATGTCTTCTTTCTAAAATAAGTGTGATAATACCTGCCCTATTTGCTGTCCAGGATGAAACAAGGGAGTAGATGTGAAAATTTCTTCAAAAAATAACATGGCATTATTTCAAAGCATTATTTCTCTTGCCTAATCCTACCTTCCTTGTAGGTACTTTTAGGAAGCAATAGATTGAATTTTGCTTTCCTTTAAAGCAATAATTATTTAAATGAGAGACCTGGAAACCATATGTTTGTGAAATGCTATTGCTACTTGAAAGAACCACCAGTTTTCAGACAAATATAGAAATCTAGGTCATAGTCAATTCATGTAATAAACTAAGATAAAGCAGCATACAGGTTTGCAATAGTGGGTCATTTATCCCATTTTGTTTTGAAGCGTTACCTTTATAGTCAAAGAAACTTTTCTTTGGCCTGAAGTGAAAAACTAGACCTTTGTATATTTCTCTTATAAGTAGATTGAGATTTTAATGATGTTGGATAAGAAGTTGGGAGTAGAAAATCCTTCATTTCAGCCAGGGTATGTGTGACATTCACTAAGACAAATGATCCCAGTCTGAATTATTCCATTACAGTAACATTCTATTTATCTGAAGTCATCAGGAAATAAACTGTTCCATACAAGTGAAAAATTACTATGCTGTGCTTCAGTATAATGATGCCCTTCTATTCATGTGTGCAGCATCATTTGCTTCTATACCAACTGGCTTCAAACTGTTGTTTCTCAAATGCTTATGTCTACTTTGTATGGTTTTTCTGACTTTTCCCTCAGTGTCAGTTATCAGTATTGTCAGTATGTTTGATGGCCTTCCAACCTCACTTGAATCAGATGTGAACTGGGAAGCCAGAAAAAACAAAACTTGTTAAAATTATGTCAAAATTAAGAATAAATAAGTGATGAGAGGAGACCTGGGATGCCATTTTTTGAGAAAAATGTCTGAATTTGGGGATCTCTATTTTGCCTCAGTATTTTTTTTGCTTACTTTGTTATCTTACTCAGATATATTATAAATGGTTATAGTTGCCAGATCAGTGTCTTCCAGTCAAGTATTGGTGTACATTGTTTGTTCTTGTTGCACCTAAGCCCACTCTAACCTAGTAAGACTGGAGAGGAAATGTCTGGCTTGGGGCTTCAGGATCTATTGTGAGGACATCAGGGTAGGTGTGAAATCAGGCAGGAGCTTGTTCTTCTAGTGTTTACCAACTCAGAGAGGTTTCCTAGATAGATGGATAGATTAGATAGAGAGATAGATAAAGGGTTTTTTAAATTATTATTAAGGCTTTTTTGTGCCAGGTACTGTGCTAAGTACTGGGTGTACAAATACAAGGAAAATGTTTCTCTTAATTCTCTCTCAGGAGTAGCAGCAGATCTGGTTTACCTTATAGCACTCACCATTCAATTTCAAATTGAATTGACTTGGACTTTTGGGAACTGAGCTAGGGTCTGTGATCCAAACAGAGTTTGATAAATTGACTTTGAAACTTTCTGGCCTAGAAAACAGGGTGGTTGTGTTCCTTGCAGCAATCTTTCTCTTCCTCTACACCCAAATTTGTCAGAAATAACTGAAAAAAAAATATGGAAATAAGCCCACCTTAAAACTGGAGGTATTGATTGATTTTCAGTCATTTTCAGTTAAACAAATTAACTGGCTAGGGAAAGCAAATGGCTTCCAGCCTTTTTCAGTAACCCTTTGAAAATAAGAGATCTAAGGCAATGAAGCCATCAGAATCTCCCACAACAGAGCCCACAAGCCAGACTCTTCAGGTTCTAAGGGAGGAGCTAGCAGAGTAGAGTTGTAGAATTTAAAGTTGTGCTGGAGACCTGATTTCAAGTAACATGCACATGCCATTAGTAATAGTCGTGGAAACCACAAAGCACCTGAGTTAGGATAAGCCAGAGAAACCAGGCCCATGTCACGTTAACGTGTTGTTTTTTTTAATCTGAAATTAGTATTAGCAGCATCCTTACTTAAAATGTTACTGTTCTGCATCAAAACCCTATCACAAAGGGCAGTATGGGAAATTTATTAGGTTGTTTTATTGATTTATTTACATAAGGCATTAGGCTACTAAGTTAAAAGTGAGCTGTTTTAAGGCAGAAAAATATCTACAGCGTAGAAATGTAGTAGAATATTGTACAGTTAAAAATGATGTATATGTGTAATTAACATAAATCTTCCGTGTTTCTCTGAATTCAAGCAAAGGGGAAAAAAGCAGAACCAAGAAAATAATTTATGCCAATGACTACAGCAGTATAAATGAGGACTTACTAAGAAAGGAGTCCAACTCGAAGTAAATTTTAAAAAACCAGTTCCCTAGGGGCGGCTAGGTGGCGCAGTGAGTAGAGCTTTGGCCCTGGAGTCAGAAGGACCTGAGTTCGGATCCAGCCTCAGACACTTAACACACGCACAAACAAAAACCTAGCCGTGTGACCTTGGGCAAGTTACTTAACCCCAATTGCCCTCCAAAAAGAAAGAAAACAAAAAATAAACAAACAAAAAAACCAATTCCCAGAGAACAGAAAATAAACCATATTTCCTTCCCCGAGTACTCTGCCCCACCTACCGTGCCAGAGAGGAGAGGGACCACTAGAATAGAATATTGTATATGTTATCAAATGGAGTTAATGTTTGGATGTGTTGGCTTTATTGTTTTTCCTTGTCATAAGGGAAGATTCAGTCTGGGGTGGGGAAGGGTTGAAATCTCTATGATATAAAAAGAAAAGGTAAAGTAAAAAATATTAAGGATAAGGTATAGTAATTAAGTTATAAAAGGTGCCTCTAATTTTACCTAGTTTCTTAGTATAAAAATGAGAATACTTCAAGGAACCTAGTTTTTCCTCCCTTCCCAAATGAAGGGTATAGGCAAATTTGAGAGCCTTTCAGAACTATACCACGCCAGGACCTACTAGTATCAATGTTTGGTTTAAACCTCAAGTTCCATTTGCCTAGAAAAAAAAAGGAATAGACAGTGTTGGGAATATCTCATGCCTTAACACTGGCTGTGAACTCTTTCTAAAAAACACAGTTTGTCTAAGGCAAATAGTGTATATTTATAGTTTAAATTTCTGGAAACAATGAGGGGAATGATTTAAGAAAAGCCTGGGAAGATTTATGTGAACTGTTGCAAAGTGAAGTGAGTGAAACCAGAACAGCAATATTGTAATAATAGTTACCTGTGAAAGACTTAGCTACTCTGATTGTACGGTGATATAATACAATTGCAAAGGACTCGAGGTGAAAGATTCACCTCCAGAGAGAGAACTGATGACCGCAGAGTGCAGGTTGGAGCACGTTGGTTTTCACTTTATTTGTCTTGGGTTTTTTTCCCCCAACATGGTTAATACAGAAATATGTTTTGAATGATACCACATGTTCAATGAGTACAATATTGTTTGCCTTACTAGTGGGCAGGGGGCCTAGAGGGAGGGAGAGAATTTGGAACTCGAAATTTAAAAAAAAATTAATGTTAAAAAGTATTAAAAATGAAGAAGTTTTAGTTAATGTTGCCATTGTTTGTGTATGTTCTCTCTCACCTACAAGAGTTAATGTAGGCTAGGGGCGGCTAGGTGGTGCAGTGAATAGAGCACCAGTCTTGGAGACAGGAGGACCTGAGTTCAAATCTGGCCTCAGACACTTAACACTTATTAGCCGTGTGACCTTGGGCAAGTCATTTAACCCCAATTGCCCAGCTTTCCCCCCTCAGAGAAGAAAAAAAAAAGTTAATGTAGGCTGTCACAGAATCCTTTCTTTGTGACAAAGCTGGTTTCTTATTGCCTAAGCCCAGAGAGAAGAGTTAAAATGCTCATTCTTTAGGGTTAGTCAGTCATTTTGATCTTATTAAAATACTAACTCCCTGTCATATAAAACTGGCATTCAAATTACCAACTAATTTCCTGATTTGTGGGGTCACAGGATTTAGTGGAACAAAAAATGGGTCCCAGGTATTTTCTCCAACAGTGGTGGCCTCTTTTCTTTCCTCACTTAGGTGCTGGAGACTTGTGTCAAGAACTGTGGCCATCGATTTCACATCCTTGTGGCAAACCGGGATTTCATAGATGGTGTCCTTGTGAAAATCATCTCCCCTAAGAACAATCCTCCTACTATCGTCCAGGACAAAGTATTGGCTCTGATTCAGGTAGGCTGTGCTCAATTTCTGTTTTAAGTTTATCCACCTCTGGATGAGAGAGGTGAAGTGGGACCAGTTGTGAAGTGCTTGTTGTGTTTTTCCATGATCTCTAGGAAAAAAACACCTTCAGGTTCCTAGGGTTTCTTAAAAATTTTCTTAGAAAAGTATATTTTTGCTTACTGATCCTATTAAATTCTAAATAGATTGGGGCGACTAGGTGGCGCAGTGAGTAGAGCATTGGCCCTGGAGTCAGAAGGACCTGAGTTAGGATCCGGCCTCAGACACTTAACGCACACACAAACAAAAACCTAGCCGTGTGACCTTGGGCAAGTTACTTAACCCCAATTGCCCTCCAAAGAAAGGGCAAATAAATAAATAAATAAATAAATAAATAAATAAATAAATAAATTCTAAATAGATTCTGAACCAGTAGATCAAGATGTAGTTATAGGTTCAAAACCTTAACTAGTAAAGTAGTAAGCTAGTTGTTGACACCAGAGCCCTCCTCAAATCCCATCCATCTATGTCTTTCTGTCAGCTCTATTTCTGTTTTATCAGGATTCTCATAAACTAACATTTCAGGAAGTAGGGGTTTCTCCTCTCCTGCCCTGTTCAAGGAATTGTATCCCCTAAAAACAATACTTCTCTTTTTGTCACCTGTTGATCTCAAGGCTTAAGGAAAATTTAAAGTATCTCTTCCTCAAAAAAAGAAAAGTGGAGAACCCTGCCCTAAGGCCACGCAGTTAAGACCATATTTAGCCCCAAACATAGTTGTGTCTGAAATCAGACTATAGTGTAGCAGTAGAGCAGTAGGGCTTTCCTAAGCTTTTGTACATGTTATCTATTTCTTTTGTCACTTGGGTAGGAATCATGAGTATTATGGGAACAAATTAGAAATACAAATTATGAGATTTGTCCCAGAATCCACAGGACCTAGGCATGGAAGATTTGTATTCTCAATCCAGCTTTGCTTCTCACACACATGTGACTTTGAGAAAATCAGTCAGCAAGCATTTATTATTGCTATGTTAACTTTGGTAAACATTAAGCACCTATTATGTGCCAAGCACTCTGCTAAGTTCTGGGGATACAAATAAGAAAAAGAAAAGATAGACCTTACCCTCAAGAAACTTACAATCTAATGCTGAGAAGGCAACACACAAAAGGACATGGAAAAGTGAAAGGGATGGGATGAGTCAGTGAAGGTGCCTGGTGAAGGGCATGAGGACGGTGGAGGTGAATGCAAGGAATATAGCTGGTGGGAAGTGGCAGATTGCTCGCCTTCTTTAAATTAAAGTGAGACTTCAGAAGCCATTTTTTGCTCAGCCCTCCAAGCAGGGAGGCAAAGGGTACTGATGAGGTGTGAGTACCAGAACTGATGCAATTCCTGGATGCTGAGCCTTTCCTGGGAGCATGATGATGATGGAGTCAAATCCATGGAGCAGAGCTGTTGGAAAGATCTGTTCTGAGGATGCAAAGAAAGACCTTTCTTTACTCTCGAGGATTCCCAGTCTCATAGGGGAGACACCTTGCAGACAACTGTGTATAAGCAAGATAGATACAGGATAAACTGGAGATGATCTCAGAGAGAAGATACTAAGATTAAGGAGAACTAGGAAAGGCTTCTTGCAGAAGGTGAGACTATCTGGGATTTGAAGGAAGTCAAGAGGCAGAAGTGAGGAGGGAAAAAGTTCTAGGCTTGGGGAAGGGCAGGGAGGGGGGAGGAGCACCAGTGAAAATGCCTGGAATTAGTGGAGTGTCATGTTCAAGGAACAATAATATTTCTTTATATTCACCTACCATAATTTACGCAGCCATTCCCTAATTGATGTATACACTTAGCTTTTTTCTAGTTTTTGATGTTGCAAGTAGTGTTCTTAGGAATATTTTTTTTTTAATCAGTGAGTCTTTTTTTTTTCTTTTCAATAGCCTTCTTAGGACAGAGCTAGGTTAAACAGGATGCACATTATTGTAACATTTATTGTATAATTCCACATTCCTTTCCAAAGATAATTTCCAAAAAAAAAGTTATCTTTTGTTATCTTCACCAATTTGGTAGAATTCAGGTTAGATCTGAGTTATTTTAATGTACATTTCTCTAATTATTAGAAATTTTGAAAACTTGTCCTTGTGGCTGTTGATAGTTCATGCCTTTTAAGAACTGCCAGTTCACATCTTTTGCCCTTTTACTGGTTGGAGAATGATTTACACTCTGTTAAATCTCAGTTATTTATAAACTTTTTGTGTCAGACTTTTATTGGCAGTGTTTGACACAGAGATTTTTTTCCATTTTGTTTTTAACTTTGGTTCGCTCTTCTTTATGGTAGACCTTCAAATATGTTTTCCCCATACTCTAGGACTTAATTTTTGTAGTTCCTTCAGCTGTTACATAGAGGTCACAATTGTCAGGCCTTTCACTGTCCTATGAAAATACTGTGAATTTGACAGGATCTCTCTTAAAGTATTGCTTCCAGAGCAGAACACAGTATGATAGGACATATGATCTTCATACTGGGGACTTTTCTCATACTAGAAATTCTTCCCAGTATGACTATAGAAGGTCAAAAAGTGGATGATCTGTTTCTTGTTAGTATATAGATGCTAAAAGTAAGACATGCTGGGGTAAGGCAGAATAGAGATATGTGATTGTTGGAAAAGGAAAGACCTGGTTGAGGTTTTTTTTGGCACCTTTCATCCTAGGGCACAACATTGGTTACTGGCTCTCTAGGAATTAAATACAATCTGATATCAGGTCAGTATTAATATGACATCTATAGCAAAATTGTCCTTAAGGTGACTGATATTACTTGTGATGACAAATATGAATTGGGTTTGTTTCAGAAAAAGCAAATTACCAAATACAGTTTTCTAATCATGCTCTCAAACTAAATGGCACAGTGCCTGAGGAATTTAAGGTGGAGTGGATTTTTTTTTTATTTATTTTTTTTGCTTTTTGGAGGGCAATTGGGGTTAAGTGACTTGCCCAAAGTCACACGGCTAATAGGTATTAAATGTCTGAGGCTGGATTTGAGCTCCAGTCCTCCTGATTCCAGGGCCAGTGCTCTATTCACTGCACCACCTAACCACCCCGATGTAGTGGATTTTTACTTCCACAATAAAGTTTTTACTTTCCATAAGTAACTAAAATGATTAAAACAATGAAGTGACTTCTTTGAAGATAGACTAAAAAAGATTAGTTTGTTTTTTGTTTTTTGTTTGTCTATAAAGACTGAGATTTGTAGGGGACATAATGGACATCTATTTCCCCAATGAGATTGTAAACTCCTAGAGAGAGGGACCCTTTTTTGTTTCATTTAAGCCTTTATTCAGTCACTCAGTAACTTTGTGATCTTGGACAATTCCATTCCCAGCTCTGATATTCCCCTCCCAGGCCTCATTCCCTTCCATTGAATGAAGGGTTTGGGTGGACATCTTTCTGGGGTCCTGTCTTTGCTCTGATATCCTATGCCCTTAGAATATTTAGTAAGGTGGCACTTGCATGTTGTAGCAAAAATAAACATGTGTTGGATAAATGAATCCTAAAATTCTGAAAGAAATGGACAAAGTCACACAGCCCTGTTCACAGACCTCTCCTCTCCCTTCACTTTGAACCTTGAAGGGAGTATATTTAAAACACACCCAAAAGGCCCTATGATTTTAAATAGTGGGTAGAAAACATCCAGCTGTAGAGGCTGCTGATATCGCTGGGCTCAGGTGTCAGTGTTTGAGCCAGAGCAGTTATATACTGTCAGCTCCGGTGTGTAGTGAATGCTTACCACATGGAGGACATAGTATGAGGGGCCATGGTGACCAGCTGTGGGAGAGAGATCCCAGCTGTCAGGCACTGAGAGCGATTCTGAGGATTCAGCACAGAGGCTTTAAAAGATAAGTAACAATAGAAGGTAGCATGTGCTAAGTGCCATCCCAGTGACACAAACAATGATTGCTCTTGGTCCTTGGTCTCTTAGCTGGGCTCTGAAGACATTTCAGGACATGTTTCTGACCTTTTGTTGAAGGGCCTCATGGAGAGCTATTGCCCTGCTTCCCCTCCAGTGAAATACTCTCAGTGGGGCCCAGATCAGAGGTCAAATAATGAGTCAACAAGTATTTATTAAGCATGGAGAAGTACACACAGGATAATGACATGTAAACACAGAGTAATTAAGGGGGTATGGCACTCATATTTGGGGAAATCAGGAAAGTATTTGAAGAAGTATTTGAGCTGAGTCTAGGACAAAAGGCTTCTCAGGCAGCATTGAGGAGGGCTATACAGGTCCATACATAGGACCCATACATGGGGTCTCATCCAACATAGGATTTATTATCTGCAACATGTCTAAAATTATAAAACACTATTGTTTTCTTTTTAAAAAAGCATTCTCTTTTTTTTATATCATATATATTTCCCAGTGTATCTCTTTACTCCCTTTCCAAAGATTGATTCCTATACATAGAATTTTTTTAAAGTTGGGGGGGGGGTACAATACAGCAAAATCACCCAAAAATGTCTGATGTAGACCTCATTTCACATTCATGGTCCTCCACCTCTGCAAGGAAAGAGCAGGGGTTAGGTGCCTTATGTCTTTTGGGGGTCCAAATTTGGTTATTTTAATTTTGTAACATCCGTTTCAATTGCTTTATTATACTTGGTTTTTCAATTTATATTGCATGTAGTATTATTCTATATACTGTTTTTCTAGTTCTGCTTTACATAGTTTGGTATGTCTTCCCATACTCCTCTGTAATTAAAGCACAATAATATTCTATCATATTAATATATTACAACTTGTTTAGCCATTACAGGTCACAGGTATATATTTTGTTTCTAGTTCTTTGCTACTATAAGGAATCCTGCTACAGGTATTTTGACATATTCTGGGCTCTTTCTTTCTGTCACTAACCAACTTGGGTTATATGTGAGACAGTGGGATTTCTGGGTCAAAGGGTTAGGATATATTAGTTACTTTCTTCCCTTGGTTTCCAGATTGCTTTCCAGAATGCTAGGTGTAATCTGCTTCACTAAGAGTACATTAGTGTGCCTGTCTTTCCACACCCCCTCCAACATTGACTGTTCCAACTGACTATTTTTTATCTTTGCCAAATTTCTGAGTGTAGAATGGAACCTTATAGTTGATTTGAATTTAATTTATTTTTCTTGAACCATCCTTTCATATAATCTTTAATTGTTTGCCATTCTTTTGAGAGCTATTTGTTCATTTCTTTTCTCCCTTCCTTCCTTCCTTCCTTCCTTCCTTCCTTCCTTCCTTCCTTCCTTTCTTTCTTTTTCTTTCTTTCTTTCTTTCTCTTCCTTTCTTCCTTTCTTTCTCTTCCTTCCTTCCTTTCTTGAATGGGGGAAGACAAGGCAATTGGGGTTATGTGACTTGCCCAAGGTCACACAGCTAGTAAGTGTGTCAAGTATCTGAGGCCATTTTTGAACTCAGGTCCTCCTGACTTCAGGGCCAGTGTTCTATTTGCTGTGCCACTCTAGTTCAGGCCCTCACCACTTCTGGCCTTGAATACTAGCCTACCTGCCCCAAGTTTCTTCCAACTTTATCCATACTCCATACAGCTGCCAAAATGATTTTCCTGCTCTGATCGTGTCACTTCTGTACTCAGTAAACTCCAGGGGCTCCTGTTACCTCTAGGATCAAATGTAAATTGCTCTGTTTGGCATTTAGAACTCTTCATATCCTGGCCCCTTTCTGTCCTTCTTCCAGTCTTTTACACATTACTCTCCTCCACACATTCTGTGATTTAGCCACTAGCTAATTTATGGGTCCTCACACACAACTCTGTTCTATTTCCAGTAGCCTTGCCTTTGTGCTGACTGCCCTCCATCTCTGCTTGTTTCTGCCTCTTAGAAAACCTGATTTTCAGGAGGCCTTTCCCAGTCCCTTCACATACTAGTGCCTTCTCTAAGCTTATGTATTCACTTTGTGTGTATTTTATTTATCCCTATAAATATACAAGTTACTTATAACTCCATTATATGTTATATTTAATGTCTCCATTAGCATGTAAGCTTCTTGAGGACAGCATTTAACACAGTGACTGACAGTGCCTGTGTCTTTGAATTTTTGTCTCTTTCCCTGGGCTCTCCTGGAACTCTTGTTATAACCAGTATAATGCTTCCCCTTGACATCTTGGTCCTGAAAAGGGGGAAATAGAGAGGAGGATCAGATATTTTGGAAACTCCAAGCACAGGCTTAGACAGTTGTAGTAAGTGGATGACCCAAGCAGGGGTAGAACCCAGTGCAAGTACAAGAAGCTTTTCAGTACACTGCTGAATCAGTTCCATGTGAAATATAAAGTGTCCCTGCCTGGCTATTGAGTATAGATAATGGAAGGTGGAGGTGGGCAGGTTCTTCTAGAGCAGAGGCTCGAACAAGATTTTTTTGTGTCATGAACCCTTTGGGCACTTTGGTGAAACACTACTGTGGTTTCCTGTGTTCATAACCAAAGGAGATGATAAATTTCATTTAAAGGTTAGTGAAAATAAAAATGTATATTTTTTCTTTTCCAAAGTCATGGGCCCCTTTAAATTTCTTCATGGAGTCCTTTGGGGTCCATGGAGCCAGGTTAAGACCTCCTGTTCTAGAGAAATGTGAGTTCAAGAAAATGTGAGTCCTCCTATCTGATGAGCCTATAGTTCAAATAATGCAAGTCAGTTTGCATTAATCAACATCTGGAATCCAGTGGGAGCCCCAGTTTCAGTAGATAGAAAGTGGAATTAAAAGTTACAATAGCCCACAAAATGGGATTTCTCATCAGATCTAAAGGAAGGATTAATTAGCTATATGAACTATCTGCCATTCAACCCTAACATTCTATTGACTTCTCAGTCACTACCGAGAGATTTATTAACTGATGCCCTCTTGTCTTGGTGACCCATTTTGCTGGAGACTCAGGGCCCTTTCTAACTAAATCAGTGCTTTACTGAATGTGTCTACCCAGCCTAGGTTTGGGACCCATGAAATGAGGCCGTGGTAGTAGGGATCCACTGGGAAAGTGGCATTGGGAAGTGGGGAATTGTATGTAAGAAAGATCATCCTGAAAGGAGGGGAAAGAGTTTCTCCTGAAGGGAATTTTGGATCTGATTTCTCAAGCATGGGATGCCAAAGAAATCACTAAGGACCCTCCCCCGCTGTGGGGAGTTTCAGAGACTTCCACGCTAGTTTGCCACCTATACCCCTACACTTAGATCTCTAGGACGTCAGGCATGGATTCTTTAAAAGAGGGGTGGTTGCAGGGCCACTTGGGACATGTACAAGATGCTAGTACATTGGGGTGAGGGAAGAGAATAGGTGTGTTTTGGGCCCTACTTGATATGGCCTCCCAAGTCACCAAAATACCAGGGGAACCTAAGTTGGAGAAAAAAAATAAAGGAAAACCTATTAATTTACAAGAGTTAGCACTTAGATCAGGGTAGGGCAGCATCCTCTGATACACACTTCAACAGCCATTGTTTCACAGCCCAAGTGTATTATAGGCATAAGCATACTTAAGCACTGGGGAACTGTGCCATTGTGACTGACTCATTGGGGAAGCCATGGACTACACTAGTGGGATGGATAAAATGAAAACTTTTGGAGCTGCCCCAACAACCTCGGGCCACCAGTACTAAATAATAATAGAATACTGGGGGATGAGAGAAATATCAGCCCAAATCTCTGAAATATTAGAGATTGGTTTTCTGAATGCCTCCTCTCTGCTTAACAGCCTTGTGGGGCCAGTGTGGAAGGCCAGTGGGACTTGTAGGCTGGTGAACTATTTGTTACTTCATGAATAGCACAGCCTATCTCTGTGGACTTTCCAGACAGCACACAAAGGGTGGAGTGAATGTCATAGGCAGCCCAGGGATGGTATGGAGTGACCCACTTGAAGAAGACATTCTTCTTCTTAATACTTGTTATAGCAAAACAATTAAGGTCAGTTAAGGTCAGTTCCCTTATACCTGGGAAGTGTTACAGTATATAATAGTCATTCTCTGTAGTTATTTCCCTGCATATTTCCACAGTGTAGTTACATGAGACCCAGAAAGGGTTAACATTGAACATTGGCTCCCCCCACTACTTAGATGATGGGTATGAATCCCCACTGCGGGGCTGAGACTTGTAGATGAAATACCAGCTCGCTGTCTGCATCAGGCACGTGAGAGCCCAGAGAGTTGTCAGTAAGCCTCGGCTCAGTGGAATGCACCCCTACCTGACTCAAAGAGCACCAGGGGCACCAGGTTAAAGTAGAAATGGTGGCTCACACTATAAATGACCTAAGGACATCTGTATCCAAGTGAGCCTTGAAAAGGCAGATCACTTGGGCCTGGCAAACAGACTGTCTTCCACGCATCTCCTTCCTACCTGGGAAGGAAACACACTCTTACAGCAAGGATTCCTTCTCAGGATGTGGAACTGCTGTGCCCCCACTGCGTGAAACAGTGGCTACTGTCAGCAGACCCTTCACTAAAATGGTCAAACTCCCATTTGGGTGCTCTGAAATTATTTCCTCTAACCAACGCACCTGCTTCCCAACTGAGGCGATACGAGACTGGTCATAGTCACACCACATCACTTGGAAATTTCACTTTCCCCCTTCATCCCAGGGTGCCAGCCTTATCGAACTAATATTGAAATGAGCTGCTTAACATCTTCACATCTCATTTCCAGGATTGACCTGCTATACTGAACACTTAAAAGTCTCAGTTACAGTCCCAAGCAGCTGGAACATAGCCCCGACTGTATTGTTTCCATCTCACCAGTTACTTAGTGGTGGTTTCCCAAATAAGAGTGTGGAAGAGGGATTCATAATAGGAATTATACCATATGACAATACTTTTTCACTCTGGAAACTTTCACAGTGGAGGCTGGTGAATTGAATGTGTACCCTGAAACTGATCAAATATTGCTCATCTTTAAAGTTGACTTATCCATGATAATGTTCGGATTCTTCACGTCTCAGGATTAGTTTCCTAAAAATTAGCAGTGGAAGAAGGAATAATCGATCTGGATTACTCAGCTAATCCTCTATCACCAGCCAAAAGGGAAGAATGTATTAGAAACAGGTGAAAACCTTGTGTAGCTGTTAGTCATGCCAAAACTTTGGATGAGAGAGAGGAAGGAATAGCATCTTGTGGCTCCAGCTATAATGATGCAAAGGCCTGCCTGATCCTAGTCAGAGCCTTCAGCTACCAGGATGCCAGCAATCTAAGATTGTGTCACAGAGTGAACCAGATTGACTGCTGGGTATGTGTGTGTACCCTAGAAGAGCTGACAGAGGGGGGCTGGTTTGGCCTTCCAACCTCAGAACTCCTGATGTTTCCCTGCATACTCTGGGAAGCCACAAGTATAAAGAGGATGATAAACTGCTTTTGTCACAATATTTCCATCAGAACGGTGGGGCAGGATGTAGCAGTGAGACATGGAAGTCCTCAGCCTGACTTCCTGCTGGTATTGTTCAGAACAAGCACACCTAGCATGCCCTTCCTCATGACGTCATGCTTGCACTGCCTGACTAGCCTGTGTCCTGTATAGAGATTGCCACTTCTGATCAGTCAGGGGCCACCGAAATTGTCTTGTGTCTCTCACCAGTACCAAACAATCAGCAGGAGTCAGAGTGGATTGTGGTGGGCACCACTCTGTATCTACCAGAACTAAGCCAGGCTTGTAGAAGGCAAAGCAAACCAAGAAGGCAGGCAAATGAGGATGTCAGTCGATAAGCATTAATCATTAATTAGTTCCTACTGTGTGCCAGGCACTGTGCTCAACTGATGAGAAGAAATACCTTACACCAGAGCATTACAACTACAGGAATATGCCAGGGTGACTTCCCTTACCTGACTGAATCTGAGCTCCATGTGGCCTGCTTCCACACATAGATCATGAGGGTTATCTAGGAAACAAAGGAGACAGAGAGCTGCACCCTTTTCTAGTCATTTCTCCCTTATTTTAGTTAATCATGTGAATGGTTCTTCAGCTCCAAGTCCTCATTGCAGTGGATCACTGGGTCTAATCCAAGATACTCTTGCTGTGTTTCTGTTTATCTTTCTGTGTCTTTTTCTATCTCCGTGTTTGCCTCTGAGCTTGTCTCCTTCTGTCTGTCTCTCTCTTACTGTCTTTCTATCTCCAGGTCTGTCTCTTTCCATCTTCTGCCTCCTACGGCTTACAAGTTCAGGTCTCTTTTATCTTTAGAAATTTTCCCTTGAGACTTCCATCAGTCACTTCAAATTGTTGTCCTATATCTCTCTTCCCTTTCACTATTAAAATTCTAGAAAGAGCCTTATGTATTCACTGCCTTTACTTCTTTACCACTCATTCACTTCTCAGCCTTTGGCAATACGGCTTCCATTGCCACTTCTTCCCTGAAACCGCTTTTTGAAAGATTGCCAGTGAGCATTGTTAAATGCAATGATCTTTTAAAAATTCATTTTTATTTGATTTTTAGTTCTGAATTATCTCCCTTCCTCCTCCCCTTTCCTAACCCACTGAGAAGGCAAGAAAAACAAAATCCATTACAAATGTGTACAGTCACTCAGGAGGAATTTCTACATTAGTCATGTCTGAAATAAAAGAAAATGTGCTCCAGTCTTCACTCTTGAGTCCATCAACTCTCTCTTGGGAAGTGGAGAGCACATTTTATTGTGTATCTTGGAACTGTGATAATCAGCGTCCCTAAGTCTTTCAAAGCTGATTACCTTTATGATAGTGCTTTAGTTCTGGTTCTGTTCACTTCACTTTACATGATTTCATACAAGTTTTCCAGGTTTTTCTGGAACTGCCCCCTTTATCCTTATAGCATAATAGTATCCCATCACATTCACACACCATAACTTGTTCAGCCATTCCCCAACTGATGAGTATCCTTTTTGCCGCTACATAAAGAGATGCTATAAATACTTTTTTGTATATACCAGTTCTTCTTTCTTTGATCTCTTTGGGGTATAGACCTAGTAGCAGTATCATTGGGGCAACAGGTTTGCACAGTTTAATGGCTTTTTGGGCATAGTTCCAAATTGCTTTCTGGAATGGTAGGACCAATCCACAGCTCCATCAGCAGTGCATTAAAGTACCTGTTTTCCCACAGTCCCTCCAGCACATTTTCTTTTTTTGTTAGCCTTGCCAATCTGATGAGTATGAGGTGGTACTTCGGAGTTGTTTTCATTTGCATCCTCTAATTATTAGTGATTTAAAGCATTTTTTCATATGAATAACTATTGATAACTTGGATTTCTTCCTCTGAAAACTTCCTGTTCATATCCTTTGACCATTTATTAGTAATATTTTTATTAAAGTATATATTTTTAAAGTATATTATTTTATATTATAGTATATTATTAAAGTATATTATTTTATATTATATATTATTAAAGTATATATTTTATTAAAATATAAAATAAAATATAAAAGACTAATAATAATAATTAGTCTTTTCTCATTCCTCATCTTCCTTGAGCTTTCTGTGGCATTTGGTTGTGTCAGATATTCTTCTGTCGATTCCAGATATTTTTCTCTACTAATTCTTCTAGCTGTCCGACTGTTTTTATCCATTTCTTAACTGGTTAATCATCCCCTTTAACAACAGGTGTGTTCCCCAACCATTTAAATCATCTCAGACCTTCTTAGATTCTCCTGCTGTACTCCCTCCTTTGGCAATTTCATTTGATCCCATGTATTCCGTTTTTAAAAGTTAACTAAAAATATTAGCAAAAAATCTAACTTTTTCCCCTCTTATTGTTTCTCCACTGAGAAAGTAAGGAAAACAAAACTTCATTTTCAAACATAAATAGTCAAGCAAAACAAATTTCCATATTAGCCTTGTTTTAAAAAAAAGCCTCATTTTGTACTCTGAGTCCATTACCTTTCTGTCAGGAGGTAGGTAGTATGTTTCATCATTTTTCCTCTGGAATAGTGATTAGAGTTCCTGAATCTTTCTAAGTTGCTTGTCTTTACAGTATTGTTGTTATTGTGTAAATTGTTCCTTTTCTGCTCACATCAGTTCATACAAGTCGTCTCAGGTTTCTCTGCATCCTTCCCCTTTTTCTGTAATGTTTGTATGAACCATTTCCTAGATGATAAAAGCCACTTCGTTTCTAATTCTTTGCCCCCACAAAAAGAAATACAAATATTTCTGTACATCTTTAGTTATAACTTGTTTTGCTAGGGACTAATCCTTCCCTCTAATTTGCTCATTTCTTTCTATTTTTCTGTTGAGTGAAATGTGTTTCTGTACTGTTATATGTGTGTGTTCTCCTCTCCTTTGACCAGTGCAGATGAGAGAGTTCAGCTGTCGGTTACTACTCACCCCCTTCCTCTTTATTTTTATAGACTTCTTCTTATGCATCTTGATTGTGTGAAATAATTTCCCTAACCTTCCATTCCCACCTCCACCCCCAGTTTTTTTCTCTCCCCTCCTCTTTCCATTCTTTTTTTCTTTTTTTTTTTTTGGAGGGCAATTGGGGTTAAGTAACTTGCCCAAGGTCACACGGCTAGGTTTTTGTTTGTGTGTGTGTTGTCTGAGGCCGGATCCTAACTCAGGTCCTTCTGACTCCAGGGCCGACGCTCTACTCACTGCGCCACCTAGCCACCCCTTCCATTCTTTTTTCAATATTATCAAGACATAACAGAACCATTCCTAGGCCTTTTGTATAATTAGATTTACTCTCTGACTTCTGATGATGATAGGGTTCAGAAGGGACACACATATAACTTCTGCATATTAGAATGTAAATAGTTTATCCTTGCTTAGTCCCTTAGGGTTTTTCATTCATGTTTACCTTTTGATGTTTTTCTTAATTATTGCATTTCAACTTCAAAGTTTTGATGCAACTCTGGCTTTTTCATTAGGAAGAACTGGAAGCCCTCTGCTTCATTAAAGGTCTAGTTATTCCCCTGTAGAATTATACTCAGGCAGCTAAGTGACACAGAGACAGGCCTGCAATCAGGAAGATTCATCTTCCTGATTTCAAATCTGTCCTCAGACACTTATTAGTTGTATGACCTGGGCAAGTCACTTAACTCTGTTTGCCTCAGCTTCCTCATCTGTAAAATGAGCCAGGGAAGGAAATGGCAAACCACTCCTAGTAGCTCTAAGAAAATTCTGGAGGGGTTACAAACAGTCAGACAGGACTGGAAAATGACTGATCAACAGAAAAAATTCTATTCCAAAAAAAAAAAAATTCAGTTGTTCTGAATGAGTTTCTTGACTGTAAGCCCATCTATATCCTTTGCCTTTTGGAAAAAAATATTATGTTCCAAATTTGTATTTCTATATAGTGGTAACTACCCAATTGTGTATGATCCTTACTTTGATTCCTCAGTACTGAATTCTTTCTTTCTGGCTGCTTGTAGTACTTTTGCTTTGACTTGAAAGCCCTGGATATTGGTTATAATGTTCTTGGAGTTTTCATTTGAGGTGACTAGTAGATTCTTTTCAGGAGGTGACTAGTAGATTCTTTCAATTTTCATTCTGGCTCTAAGAAACCTGGGTTGTTTTCTTCTTAGATTTCTTGAAATATAATATTTAGGCCTTTTTAGCAGTCATGGCTTTCAGGTAATCCAATGCTTCTGAAATATTCTTTCTCTCATTTTTTTCTTTTCTTTTCTTTTTTGATTTTCAAATGCTTTATTAACTCCTGGTTTATATCATTCATTTCCACCAGATTTTGAGTTACACATTTTCTCCCCATTTTTCCCCTTCCCACCACCTCAAAATAGCAGTCCCACAGAATATCCTCTCCTCCAATCTGCTCTCTCCCCTATCTTCCCCCATATCCCCTTCGACTTTTCCAGTAGGGCATGGTGGATCTCCATGCACTAGTGTCTGTATGTCTTAT
Organism: Gymnobelideus leadbeateri; assembly: GCA_011680675.1. Lineage (NCBI taxonomy): Eukaryota > Metazoa > Chordata > Mammalia > Diprotodontia > Petauridae > Gymnobelideus > Gymnobelideus leadbeateri. The sequence goes on from WOXC01004080.1 coordinate 112,523, forward strand.
TTCCCAATTACATGTAAAATAGTATTAATAATAGTGCGTGTGTGTGTGTGTGTGTATGTGTGTATATATATATATATATATATATATATATATATATATATATATATATATATATATTTAAACATTTTGTTTCCCTTATTGGGAAGATAAGCAATTCAATATAGGTTATACATGTGTAGCTAATGCAAAACATTACCACAGTAGATATATTGTAAAAGACTGATTATATTTCCCTCCCACTTGTTCTCTTCTCTACTTTGATCCTGTCCCTTTTCAAAAGTGGGTGCTTCCAACTTCCCTCTCCCCCAGCCTGCCCTCCCTTCCATCATCCTCCCCTCATCCCCTTCCCCCCTACTCTCCTGTAGGGTGAGATACCCTATTTAGTGTGTATGTCATTCCCTCCCTGAGCCAAATTCAATGATAATAAGGTTGACCCATTCCCTTTTGCCTTCCTGTTCTTCCCCTCCATTGTAACCATTTTCCCTTGCCTTTTCTGTATGAGATAGTTTACCCCATTCTGTCTCTCCCCATCTCCTCTCATTATATTCCTCTCTCATCTCTCAATTTCACCTTTTAAGTATCATTCCTTCCTATTAGATTGCTCCTGTTCCCTCTATCTATGAATACCAGTAAACACATATACACATATTCACATATGTATTCATATGCCCATATACCCTTCGATACAGACTATATACATATATATATATATAATGGGTTATAATTATCTTTAGTATTTCTTATGACTTTTCCATGTAGGAATGTAAATAGTTCAACTTTGTTAAGTTCCTTATGATTTCTTTTCCCTGTTTACCTTCTCATGCTTCTTGTATCTTAATGTCAAATTTTCTATTCAACTCTGGTTTTTTTATCAAGAATATCTAAAAGTCCTCTATTCCACTGAATGACCATATTTTCCCCTGAAACATGATGCTCAATTTTGCTGGGTAGGTGATTCTTGGTTTTAATCCCAGCTCCTTTGACCTCTGGAATATCATATTCCAGGCCCTTTGATCCCTCAGTGTAGAAGCTGCCAGATCCTGTGTTATCCTGATTGTGTTAACACAATATTCAAATTGTTTAATCCTGTCTGCTTGCAATATTCTCTCCTTGATCTGGGAATTTCAGAACCTGGCTATAATATCCCTGGGAGTTTTCTTTTTGGGTTCTTTTTCTGGAGGTGATTGGTGGATTCTTTCAACCTCTATTTTGCCCTCTGGTTCTAAAATATCAGGGCAGTTTTCCTTGAGAATTTCTTGAAGGATGATTTCTAGGTTCTTCCTTTGATCATGGCTTTCAGGTAGTCTAGTAATTTTTAAATGATCTCTCCTGGACCTATTTTCCAGGTCAGTGGTTTTTCCCATGAGATAGTTCACATTGCCTTCTATTCTTTCAGTTGTTTGGATCTGTTTAACAGCATCTTGATTTCTCATACAGTCACTAGCTTCCATTTGCTCCAGTCTAATTCTGAGGGAATGATTCTCCTCAGCGCTTTTGAGATTCTTTTTCCATCTGGCAATTTGCCTTTTTAAGGCATTCTTCTCCTCATTGCCTTCTTGAGCCTCTTTTGCCATTTGAGTTAGTCTATTTTTAAGGTGTTATTTTCCTCTGTCAGGCTGTTGATTCTTATTTCATAATTTTCTTGCATCATTCTAATTTCTCTTCCCAGTTTTTCCTCCACTTCTCTTATATGCTTCTTAAGGTCCTCTATGGCCTGTAACCAGCTCATATTTTCCTTTGAAGCTTTTGGTGCAGGAGTTCTGACTTCAGTGTCTTCCTCCTGTTCCATGCTTTGATCCTTTTTGTCCCCAAAATAGGAGTCTAATGCTGGATTCTTCTGTTTGCTTTGCTTCATTTGCCTGGTCATGTTGCCACTCAATTATTTGACTTTTGGGCTTTTTGCCACAGTAGGACTCTGCCACCAGACAGGGGAGCTTCCGTCCTAAATGCTGGGGTTTTCTCAGCTACTCAAGGTATTAGTTGGGTGCCCTCTCTGAAGCCTCCACACACTCTGGCAAGCTAGTCACACACCCCAGGACCTCCACCCTAGACTGAAATCCAGATCCAAGAAGGTTAAAACAAGAGTGATTACCCCTCAGACTGGTCACTTGGTCCCCCTACAGCCTGCAGGCCAGGAGCTGAAGTGGCCACATGTGGCTGCGGCTGCAGGGCCATAGTGCCTCATCCACTTCTTGCCCCAGGGGCAAAAGCCAATGCACTCCCAACTACTGGGTCCCAAAGTCCACATTGCACTGACCTCTCACTTTGTCCTTGGCATCTATGTGTTGATAATTTTGGAAACCGCCACAGCTTCTGGTCCCTCCAGCTGGAGGCTGGTCAGGCCCTCCCTGGAGCTAAAACCTCTAGCTGATGTGAGCCTGGGCCTGGCTCCCAGATTGCTGCACTGGCCTATTCCTGCTGGGCTGTCCTCAGTGGGAAGTTAGCTTCTCTGTGTCCTTTTGTGGGTTCTATAGCTCCAAAGTTTATTCAGAGTCCCCTTTTACATAAATTGAGAAGGGTGGAAGCAGAGCCCCTGGAAGTCCTGTTTCTACTCTGCCATCTTGACTCTGCCCCCCTCCTTGATTTTTTTTTCAGGTCAGTTTATAATATGAGATGTCTTAGATTTTCTTTTTTTTCAATCTTTTCTTACTTTGTTTTAGTATTTCTTGTCTCATGGAGTGATTGACTTCTATTTGGTCCATTCTAAGTTTCAAGAAGTTTGTTGCTTGGGTAAGGTTTTACACTTTTTTTTTCCCAAGCTGCTAATTCCCTTTCCAATTCTTTCTTCCATAGCTCTTGATTTTTTTTTTTACATTTTTTCCTTTTAGTGCTTTCATTTCATTTACAAAAATATTTTAAAACTCTTTCGTTATCTCTTCCAGGAATTCTAGCGAATTTATGCCCAAGCTGCGTTTTTCTTTGAGGCTTTGCTTATAGATGTTTTGTAGCCTTTTCTGGGTTTGTGTCTTGAAGAGTCCCTGTCCCAATAATAGCTTTCTGTGGTGGGATTATATTTTTTTTGCTTTTTTTTTTTTTTTTTTGAGGGCATTTGGGGTTAAGTGACTCACCCAAGGTTATGTGGCTAGTTTTATGTTAAGTGTCTGAGGCCAGATTTGAACTCAGGTACTCCTGACTCCAGGGCCCTTGCTCTATTCACTGCACCATCTAGCCACCCCTGTGGTGGGATTATTTTTGTTTGTTCATTCTTCCAACCTACTTTCTGACATGAATGGAACCTTTATGTTTGAGCCAAGTTCTGCTCACTTGTGGGGGCTGTTTTTCTGGAGTCTTGGGTGTTGTTTTATTCTGTTCTCTCAAGGACAGCTCAGTCGGGGGGACCTGCAGACTTTCAGTGTTACCACAGTGGTCTGATCCAGAGCAAAGTCTGATGCTGCCCCTCTGGTCTGAGCAAATTCCTCACCTCAGTTTGGATCTAAGTGACATGGCTTGCCCATCCTGAAGTTTGAGCTGTCCACTTTTGGACTCAGCCATTATCAGCCACCTGGAAAACTCTGCTGCTTCAAAGTAACAGAACTGTAGGTTTCCCTTTGGTAAGAGATTCCTTCCCTGATGATTCCTCTGCAGGTTTCAGAATGATTTAGAAGCTGGAACTGAGACACCCCCCCCCCCCCCCCGCTGCCAACGCCCACTCCACTCTTGGCGTCCAAGCCACAAAACAGCTGCTTGCTTTTGAACTTACTCCTTGTTTGGTGTTCAGTCTAGGGCTCATGATCCCAAGGCAACAGTTGCTCCTCATTTCTTTTCTAGATTTGTGACTTCTGGGTAGTGAATGACAGAGCTTCCAGTTGACGCCTATTACTACACCCTACAGAAGTTTAGGCTCTTCTGTGATGGATCTGGGACCTCTTCTTGTCTTGATACATAACTTTTCCCTATGCTGGGCTGTTTCCTATGTGTTCTCTTGGCCAGATCCTATCCCCAGTGTCCACAGACCTCTTTGTCTTTCACCCTAGGCTGACTTTGACTGAAAAAATTACTCACTGACCTTTTCTTGGATTTCCTGAAGAAAGGGGGAAATCTTTCTTGAGGGAGGTGGTGGCAACTTGCTATTCCTCTTCCTGTTATTCTGATATCCTGGCTCCTCCAATCTACTCATAGTTTCACTTTTGACTTTTATGCCAATTTTTCCCAAATCTATATATGTAGCCTGACTCTCCCTTAATCCCCAGTCCTGTTGTGTATTTCCACATGAATGTCTCATGAGAACTTAATAGTCAACATGTCCAAGACTGAACTTATCTCACCCCCCAAACTTGCTCATTGTTCCAGCTTTCCTGTTTCTTGCTGTGTTTGGCACCTCCATCTTACAAGTCATCCAGGCCTGAAACCACAGGAGTCATCTTTCACTTTTCCTCCACCTCATTCTCTTACTCAGTTAATTGTCAGGTCTTGTTCATTTAACCTCCACATCTCTTGTGTCTGTTACCTTGTCTCTGCTCATATGACCTTCTTTAGGTCTTCATCGCCTCTTGCCTAGACTATTTTTAGTAGTCTCCTAGCTGGTTTCCCAATTTCTCTCTTTACTCCAAGATTCACACATCTGCCATATAATCTTCTTAATGCATAAGTCAGTCCATGTCATTCCCCGACTCAGAAATAGTCAGTATTGCCTTTGGATAAAATATAAAACTCAGCCTGGCACATCAGGTCCCCTACAGTTTTGTTCCTGCCTATTTTTTCAGCCTTTTCCCACACTATTCACATTCTCTCTCATCGTTCTGTTCAATCTAGACTATTATTTCCATCTCCATAAATTTTCCCACAGTACTTTATCTAGTATATCTTCCCACCGAGACATGCACATAGATGTCCCCATCCTCTCTAATATCATGGCCCCTCCAGTTGAATGGAAACTCTTTAAGAGGAATTTTTACTTGTTTCCCAATGCCTAGAATAGTTTGGTGGATAGAAGGATTTGTTCAATGATTGAATACATTTAGCTTTTTTTTCTTGTTAGATACTTTGTCTTCCACGTCTTTCAGTTCTCTGTTATTATTTACAGGAAAGAAAAAGGAACATTGTATGCAAGAACCTAGAGGAGTTTACTGAGGCTTCCAGTCTCCTAACATAACATAAACAGAATGAAATGATCCAGAGTTGCTGCTTGGTTCATACCACAATGACTTTCACTGTCCTAAATAACATAGTCATTAGAGAGGGCTGGCTGCCAAAGCCATCTCTGCCATTTCCTAGGGTTTGTACTTAGAATGCTCAAATACAACCTGGTTTCTTCAAGTGTAAGAATCATTCAACAAGCACTTATTAAACACCAAGTCTATACCAGGAACTCTGTTGCATTCTTGTGATACAAAAAGGGGTGGGTAGGTAGGTAGGTAGGTAGGTAGATAGATAGATAGATAGATAGATAGATGATAGGTAGTTTAGGGAGGGAGCTAGAAATTGAGGAGATTAGGAAAGGCTTTTTGTAGAAGATAGTTCTTGAGCTGAGTCTTGAAATCAGTTCTCAAGGTGTCAGGGAGTGCATTCCAGGCATTGAGGGGTGACCAGTACAAAATCTCAATGGGAGATGTAGTGCTGTGTGTGAAGAATCACAAGGATTATTTGCCAGTACTGTAGAGTTTGGGAAGGAGACTAATATATAATGAAGCTGAGAAAGTGGGGAATGATCTAGTCATAGCTACACTTAAGAAAACTCATTTTGGCAGTTGTGCAGAGTATGGATTCAAGTGGAAACAGATATGTGGCTAGGAGACCAATTAGGCCATTGCAGTTAGTCCAGGTAAGAGGTAAATGAGGGCCTGACCGAAAATAGGTGCTATGTCAGTATTGTGAGAGAGATAGATTGAAGAAATGTTGTAGAGGTAGGAATGGGAAGATTTGAACACTACATTATTTCACTTTGAATTTAGCGGCAGGTGCTAAAAACTGAGGGGACCAGGAAAGGCCTTCTGCAGAAGAGACTTGAGCTGAGTGTTGAAGGAAACCAGGGCTTCCAAAAGGCAGGAGGGAGGAGAGGAAAATCGTGGCTGTTCAGAACCTTTGAGAAATTGATCTTGACATGGTCCCAAGGAGATGCCACATAAATATCGTTTCTGGATTTCTTCCAGTTGCGTGTTTCTGTACCCTGTCCCAACTTTAATCTTACCCCTGTACCATCACACTTTCCAGTTCAGCCTTCTTCCTGCCAGTCAGGGAAGAAGAAAAGCTTTGTAATTCTTTGAACTGATAGGCCTGCTGTGATCAGATAGTGCATAGCATTCAGCTTGCCAGAGGAATGTGTACCTGGCAAACTGAATTAGTATCTAACTGAGAGCTTGAGGTGTGAAGAAAAGAAGAACTAAAATTATTCTCTTGTGCCCCGCCCTCCTGTCCTCCTCTCTCCGATGTCTGATCTGACTACAGCTTTGACCTTTAGTGAAAAGGAGAAGAGGAGGTTGGAAGAGGCCCTGGGCAGCACCTTGTGTCTACTTCAGAATGACTGGGGGCAGGAAAGGGGTGGGGGCAAGGGGCAGAGTTTGAAATACATTCCAAAGGACCTCTTTTCCTGTACCTCTAAATGGATAGGATTTCAGGATGGAGCTGACTGGTCCTTAAAGAATTTTTATCCTAGAGGGAGTAACATATACTTAGTTGGATGTATGTTTATGTGGTCTCCCCTGTTAGAATGTAAACTTCTAGAGGCCATGACTTGTTCTTGTATTCTCTTTGTATCCCCGGCACTTAGCCAGGCACCATGTTAAGCTGAGAAAGTAGGGAATCAGTTTAGCATGGTGCCTGGCACATGATTGATTGATTGATTCAATAGTTAGGTAAAAGAAGGTAGGTTCGTCCCACTTGTGAAGGGAGGGTGTCTTAGCCACTACCCTCCTAAAAAATGTATTAAAGGGGATGGCTAGGTGGTGCAGTGAATAGAGCACTGACCCTGGAGTCAGGAGGACCTGAGTTCACATTCAGCCTTAGACACTCGACACTTGCCAGCCTTGTGACCTTGGGCAAGTCACTTAACCCCAATTGCCCTGCCTTTCCCCCTCCAAAAAGCAAAAAATAATAATAATTTTAAAAAATTTTTTAAATGTACTAAAGCACCCTTTGGTGTGATAGAAGCCTTCATGGTGAACAAGGACAGACTTCCCTTTAGCCCTCAGTAAAGATTAAAAATAATAGCCAGCATTTCCATGCCCATGATGTGCCATGCACTGTGCTAAGTGTTTCACAAATGTTATCTTAGTTCATCCATACGATTACCCTGGAAGAAAGATGGTATTATTATTATTATTCCCATCTTACAGTTGAAAGAACGGAAGCAAACAGATTTGTCCGAAGTCACACATCTAGTAGGTATCTAAGGTCATGTTTTAACTTAGCTGCCAACTACACAGCTAAATAATTGCTCAAAGACCAGAATTCAACTTAGTAGTTGCTTAGATGAACAGGCTTTAAATTTCTGATTATGCATATTAAATAAGTGGGTCAAATAAATGTATGTGAATAGTTGGGGTTTTGGGGGTAGTAAATGAGATGTTTCTATTATAATTAAAGAACCTTTTTGGAAACTGACCTTTTCATCCCTATTGGCTCCAATGTTTGGTGATAGGATTTCTCCTGGTGCAATAGGATTCACTGAAATTCAGTACCTGATTCAGGGAGGCAGTTAAATGAGTTTGGCAGCAACAGAGTTTACAAGTGCAAAGATTTTCTGGGAAAGCTGGTACAGCCTCCTCTGAGTATGTACCTTATATGGGATAATATACAAATAGATTTTTCTCTTCCTGTATTGGCCCATTGTAAGCCATCTAGCTGCTTTTGTCATGAAATATGCTACAAATCCTCAGAGTAAAACTAGTTTTCAAGATCAGTAGAAAATATAAAAGTGAGGAAATAATTCTATTTTCTTTTTTTCTTTATAGTTTTACTCAGTAAAAACTGCTTTTTAAAATTTTCATCAAGCACTTCTTTCTATTTTTTTATATTTGAAACATTTAATTTTAAAACTTCGAATCCCAGATCCATTCCCTTTGTCCCAGTAAATCAGTATATGTTGTATATGTATAGCGATGCAAAACATTACCATAGTAGATATATTGTAAAAGATTGGCTATATTTCCCTCCTACCCATCCCACCCCCCACCTGGTCCATTCCCTACTTTGATCCTGTCCTTCTTTGAAAGTGGGTACTTCCAACCTCCCCTCCCCACAGAATGCCCTCCCCTCCATCATCCCCCTCCCCCCTACTCTCCTGCAGGGTGAGATATCCCATTTAGTATGTATGTCATTTTCTCCCTGAGCCAAATTCAACGAGAATATGGTTTTGCCTTTTTGCCTTCCTATTCTCCCCCTCCCTTGCAGCCACTTCCCCTTGCTTCTTCTACATGAGAGTTTACTCTACCCTGTCTCTCCCCATCTCCTCTTGTCACTTTCCTCTCTCACCTCATAATTTCACCTCTTAAGTATCATCCCTTCCCACCAAATTCAACCTGTGCCCTCTATCCATGTATAACTGTAAACATATATACACACATTCACATATGTATTCAAATGACCATACACCCTTCTTCCATTATTTCCATACTGAGAAAGGTTTCATCAGTCACAGTTATTGTTTTTCCATATAGGAATGTAAATAGTTCAACTTTGATAAGTTCCTTTTGATTTCTTTTCCCTGATTACTTTCTCAGGCATCTCTTCCTTCTTGTGTCTGGATGTCAAATTTTCTATTCAATTCTGGTTTTTTCCTCAAGAATGCTTGAAAGTCCTCTATTCCACTGAATGACCATATTTTCTCCTGAAACAAGATACAAAGTTTTGCTGGGTAGGTGACCCTTGGCTTCAATCCCAGCTCTTTTGCCCTCTGGAATATCATATTCCATGCCCTTCCATCCCTCAGTGTAGAAGCTGCCAGGTCCTGTGTTATCCTGATTGTATTTCCACAATACTGAAATTGTTTCTTCCTGGCTGTCAAGCACTTATTTCTGATGACAGACTTGGGATACTTTTCTTTTTTATTTTGCTATTTGGAGGGGGAAGGCAAGGCAGTTGGGGTTAAGTGACTTGCCCAAGGTCACATGGCTAGCAAGTGTCGAGTGTCTGAGGCTGAATTTGAACTCAGGTCCTCCTGACTCCAGGGACAGTGCTCTATTCACCGTACCACCTAGCTGCCCTGGGATACTTTTCTAGATGTGAATGTGTTTATATGAAAAGCCAAGAAGTTGGGAGTCAAGAAACCTGATCCTCAGTTCTAGGTCTGCCACAAATTAGCTATATACCTTTTTATCTCTCTGGTATCAGTTTCCTTATTTATCAAATGAGGGACTTGTACTAAATGATCCCTAAGATCCCTCTACAATCTAGAGGTGGAAAACCTTAGTTTGAAGCCTCACTTTAAGGCTTGTCTGTGTTTTGTGTCATAAACCTGTTTCTCTTCCGTTTACCGCAGCCTTTTATGGCATTTTAAATACCATATTGAGAATACCACATGGGCAGCACTCACTGTGGCTGACGTGCTGACCTTATAACAAGGCATTCTCTTCCTGCTCTTTCAGCTACACATCCTCGTCCATTATTGTTTGGGGAATGACCTCATTATAAGATACACAACAGTACTTAGGTGTTACTTCTCTGTATCTGCTCCACATAAATATTAAATTGTATGTTTTGTCCCCACTAATGCTATTGAAAACCCAGCTCACTAGCTTAGATTTTAGTAAGGCTAGCGGGAGAGGAACAGGTTTAAATCTTGCTAGTTCTCTCTGCATTCCAAAATTGTAGCATGTTTACCTAAAAAAAGGAGAACCAGGGAGTCCATAAACTTTTTCCCCCAAAAGGTTATGCCTTTTGTTTTTACATCAGTCTATCAGCAAGCATTTATTAGATGCCTGTGATGTGCTTGACATTGTACTAGGCATTGGAAATGTGCAAAACCAAAAAAAGAAATAGTGTCTGCTCTCTGGGAGCTTAGATTCTATCAAAGGAGACAGCATATGCATATATATATATATATATATATATATATATATATATATATATATATATATATATATATATATAAAAACAATACAAGGTAATTGCACTAGCAACTGGAATGATCAGGAAAAGCTTCATGTAAATGGTTTCAACTTGAAGGAAACCAGGGATTCTTAAAGACAAGTGAAGAGGGGACAGTGCATTACAGGCATGAGCGATAGCTTGTACAAAGATAAAGAGGCTGGAAATAGAAATGTTGTGTGAGAACAACAACAGGAAATTTGAGTAGATTGTAGATGATGTATGATGATGGAAAGGATGTATACCAGGTTTGAAAAGTTTGAAAAGGTAAGTTGGAGCCAGTTTTTGATGGGCCTTACATACCAGACAGAGGAGTTTGTGTTTGATCCTAGACATAGCAGGGAGCTAATTCATTTCTGAATATCTGCCCCTAGTCACCCAATGAGATTTCCCATGTAATAAAGAAGAAGGAAAGAAGAAAGAAAAAAAACCAATTAGTGCATCCACTGTACCTGACAGGCTAGGCATGAAATAGGTCACGCCCATAGTCCCCCATCTCTAAGATAAAGGGAAATCAGGGCATTTTTCTCTTCTTCTCCAGGACCTAGCATGATCACTAGAATTCTACAGCATTTAGTTTTGGGTTTTCTTCCCCTTTCCATTTATGTTGTTGTCATGATTGCATATATTGTTTTCCTGGTTCTACGTGCTTCATTTTGCCAATTTTCCCATTTCTCAAAATTCTTCATATTTATATTTATAATTTCTGATAGCACAGTAGTAAATAGTCCATTGTATTCTTGTACTACAATTTGTTTAGCTATTTCCCAATCAGTGAGCACATACATTGTTTCTTTTTTTGCTTCCAAAGAAAATGCTACAAATATTATTTTGTCATATATTGAACCTTTCTATCTAGCTTTACCTTGAAGTAATATATGCCTAGCAGTGGAATCTCTGGGTCAAAGCTTATAAATATTTTAGTTACTTTATTAGCATAATTCCAAATTGCTTTTCAGAATGGTTAGATAGTTCACAGCATGCCTGTTTTTCCGCGGACCCTCCTACATTGACTATTCCTATGTTTTGTTTTTTGCCATTTCTCTGGATGTAAGGTGAAACTGCTGAATTCTTTTAATTTGCATTTCTCTTAATGATTCTGAGTAGTCTTTCCACATGGTTCTTAATAGTTTGCAGTTCTTCTGGGTCTGGGTCTGTAGTTTTTTAACTTTGACAGAACTTTTTAAGTAAACTGTCATGACAGACTTCTTGTTTCATTTTTCTTAGGCTTGGGCTGATGCATTTCGGAGTAGTCCTGACCTCACTGGAGTAGTGCATATTTATGAAGAACTGAAAAGAAAAGGGATTGAATTTCCCATGGCAGACTTAGACGCCCTGTCTCCAATACATACACCACAGCGGGTAAGCAACAGCACAGCATTTTCCCGGAAGGCCCAGTAAAGAATTGGATAACCTTCCACCAACCTTCTGCTATCCCTTCTTAATTATTAAACTTCAGAACACACTTTTTCAAAGTTTGTACGGCATTTATTTTTTAAGAACAATAGGGAATGTATAAAATGAGGCAGCTGGTTAGTGATTGAAGCTTGAAGTATCTCCATCACCTTCAGAAGATTTTAATACCAAGCCTAGAAAAATCCAATTGATGGATCATTTTAATGTCAAGGTCTCATAAAGATGGTTGCTTACTTAGACTCATCCCATAAGTCTCATTAGTATCTACCTTTGAGAAACCTAATTAGAATCTGTTGCAGATTCAGTTCTCTCTCCTTCTGAGAGTCATCTTCAGTCTTGGGGAACACAGAGGGGTGGAGGTTACTGATGATTTTGCAGAGTGGCAAAGAGCTATGTCTTTTCCCATCCCTGCAAATCAAGTGAGTCATGTTTTTCTTTTCTTTTTTTTTTTGAGCAACTATTCAAAGTGAATCCAAGCAAACCATTCATTCCAGTCAACTTTGGGAGCCACAACTTTAAAACATATAGTTCAAAGAAATTAAAACTTAGAGGTCTCCCACAGAAAGTTTTTCTAAAGCTAGCAATCATGATCATGATGCTGAGCTGAAAGCACATAGATTTCTTTATTCATTTTATCAAAGAAATTTAAGGTTGGGAGAATCATATATTCTCCCTGTTTTATAGAAGGAGGACTAAAGATTAAGGGATTTGTTTGAAAACACACCAAAGGTGGAGCTTGAGACTAGAACTCATGTCCTAACCATCAGTCTGATATCTACTGGACTGATAAGATGTGATGGTATGGAGTGAGATCTTTGTTTTGTACCTGCTCATATTACACCAGCCCTTTGACCTCCATCTGTGAAACACGGTGCTGGTAGCAGCAGTGTGATGGAGTTGGTGTCTGGGCCAGAAGTCAGAAGACTTGGGTTCAGGTGCAGCCTCACATCCTAATTAGCTACATTGTTCATGGACAAGTAACTTCCCAGCTTCCTCGTCTCCAAAATAAGGATAATACTTTTAGTATATACCTCATAAGATTGTTATTAAGAAATCACTCTGCTAGTCTCAGACTGTTCTACAAATTTTTGTCATAAGCATGGGGGTCTTAATGTATAAGAAATAACTTGAGATGCTCAAAGAAAGTTGTGCTTTTCACAACATTTTACTCATTATTGATTGAGATTTGATTATACAAACTACTTTCTGTGCTTTGTGGCTTAAGTATAACTGCTTTACTCTTCTAATAAAGACACAAAGCAGTGTTGTTGTGCCAGTGGTTACAGAGAATATTCTGTAATTATATAATTACTATTTATATTATTCTCCTTGTAAAAGGCAAAATACAGTAAGTAATCATATTGTATAAGAATCCATGATTAATGAAACTGAATGCTCTGAAAGAATCATGACCAAGAAGAGATGAGGAGCTGCTTTCCCCCATTCTTTGCAGAGTTGGGGGACTATGGGTATAGAACAATGCTTATAATGTTCTGGCTTTTTTTTTTTTTTGATGTGTTAGCTTTACTGAGCTTTTTTTTTTTTTTTAATTTTTGCTTATAAGGGAAATCCTCTGGAACAAGGCACAGGAGAGAGATAGATACATTGGCAAATCAAAGTAATATAAAAACAAAAAGATAATAATAAATATTTTATAAGTCTATGATGATAATACTTAGTATCATTAGCCTCCTATCTAAAATGCTAGATATTCATTATAGCCACAGTCATAATTCCCTTGAAGAACTTCAGGAGTCTTCAGGGCTATTATTTTATTTCTTCTCACAACATTGAAGCCTACAAAGTCAGCAGTCACATTGAAACTAGAGCCGTGGGGGTCGGATTGCCAGTCTTTCTGTTCTTCCCCAGGCATCTGGGATGTTATGCAGGGTGGGATAGTTCAGGTATATTCATCTAAACTGTTTATTGGTGTGACAGAGCATCCCTGAAGTGGATCCAGCAGCGACTATGCATAGGTCTCAATCGCAGCAAAGAATGAGCTCCACATCCTCTTCTGCACCTGCTCCTACACCATACACCGCTCCTCAGGCCCCATCTTTGAATGTGACTGGGCCAATCACCGCCAACTCAGAACAGGTATCTTTTAACTTGGAGTCTATTAGCAATGTAGCTTACTTTGTCACACTTTATACAATCCAACCTGGTAATAGCCTAAACTAGGGTTTGTCAGAAAAGTTTAGGAGGAAACCATTTTTTTTAATGGAGGATTTACAATGGTTAAATATTTGACAATTGAACTGGAGTAAAAGATGATGAACTTATCTAAACTTTTATGGTTTTTTTAATGTCCTTTCAAACTTTTATCTTCATCTTATGAACTTATACAGGAAGATTCCAAAAACTAGAATCCTAGAGAAAGAAATTTTCTCATTAAGTAGTTAGCTTAAGGTTGATTTGAAGCCCATTTTAGTTTCAACCCTTCTTACAAGAAATCTTTTCTCAAATGTATTTAAAGCTTTCCTGCCTTACTAAATATAATGGTTATTATTTAATCTTGGCTTAAGGATCTTGCAGAGACTAACAATTATCATTCTGAAAATCAAGTCTTATTATATAGAACTGTAGATTTAGTTATAAAAGCTAAGATTGAATGTGGAATGATCCAAAAACATACCTTGGAAGTTGTTCTAATAACAATATATATAGAACTTTCTGGTTAAAATTTTGAATTATTGCCATCCTTTGAAAGGAATTACAGATGGAGACTTTGGAAACTCTAGAAATCTTAAAAAATAAAATAGAGTTCCCTTTGAATTGAATGTGGTTTCAACATAGTTCTGCTTAAGGTACTAGCAGACAATAGATTATTATCCCTCAAGATTTCTAACAGAACTAAGATTTTATGTTGCAGATTACTAAACAATTGCTGCTGTGTTCAAGATGCTGCAGTAGATGCAGATACAAAAACACAAAACAGGTGATCCCTGCCCTCAGCAGGCTACTCAGGGAGGTAACAGACAAACATGCACAATAGGGCAATATGTTAAGTACCAATACTGGGATGAGTTCAGAGAAGAAGGAGATCAGGGCGAGCTTAATGTAAAAAGTATGACTGACCAAACCCGTTCCTTTAACTCACACCATGCCTTCCACTCTCTCACCAACGGTTGTTTTCATTCCTAGCTTTGGTAGCATAATGCAGCACGCTAAGAGGGAGCATGGGGTGTCAAGTGGACCTCAAGACTTAGAGTCAGGAAGGCTTGTGTTCTAATCCCACCTTGGACACTTGGTCAACTCCCCATGAGCAAATAACTTCTCTGAGTATCAGTATTCTTCTCTAAAAGTGGATACTATACCTATCTCGCAGGCTTGTTTTGAGGTTCAAATGAAATATTTGTAAAACATTTTGAAAACTTTAATGTGTTATATAAATTTAATTATTATTAGTTAATATTTCAGACTACTGTGCTAGAATCCCTTCCCCTTCTTAACTTCAGCCATTCACAGCCCCTGAGTCTTCACCGCTAGTGGCCTTCACCATCAGATTTCTTTGTGCCTATTCCAGGACTGCTGAGCATCAATGGATAAATTCACCAAATTGAGCTTACTTGACCTACTACAGATTTTCTGTTGTATAACCGTAGCTGTTTGCTGGATACTGCTTGCCAGATACTCTTCTTTGCCTTTATTGACCATCTCTCTTTTTCCTTTCAGCATCACTATTCCTTTTCTTTTCTCCCTTTTTTCCTATTTTCACATTTATGCCCAATGCCATCTTCCTGCTTTACTATATTAAGACCCCGTCCAGTGCAAGCTTCTTCAGTTCCCTTCCTCACTGCTCAGACGTTCTCAGCAGCATCGTGTTCCCCTCTGATCATACAGGCTAATTCTTCTACTGATTTCATTTATCTCATTCTATTGTAGCTCCTCCAGAACTTTGCTCCAAGAGTCATCTCCTATCTCTTATTCATATTTATTCTCTCCCTTGCCACTGGTTTTCTCTGCCTACAAACCTGTTTTTGTCTCCCCAGTCCTATAAAAGCTCTTCCTTAACGCTTCTAGGCCATTTAAGCCCTGTCTCATCCATTTCAGCCCTTTCTCAGCCAAGCTCCTTAGTCTTTATCCATCCCTCTGCTTCTAACCAGTCTGTTTTCTGTTGCCACCGTTCTACCAGAATGATTTTTTCACAAGTCATCAATGACCTCTTAACGGCCAAATCCAGTGTCCTTTTTTCAGACTTTTTCTTCCTTGACCTCTGCAGCTTTTGATACATTTGTTCACTTCTCTCACCATTTTCTCTCTTGGCTTCAGAGATACCACCCACTGTTATCTCTCCTCTCTCTTCTCCAACCACTCCTTCACTGGCCCTTCAAAGAGCTTCCCAACTCCTCATTGTAGGCATTTCTTTCCATAGGGCCTGCCCTTGTCAGTCTTCTCACAGGATGCCTTTTCACCTGCAGTCTCTCTCACTGCCACTGCTTCAGCTACCACTTTTCTATACAGATTTGTGAGGATGACTCCCATGTCTGTATCTTCAACCTCTGACTTCTCTTTTGAGCTCTGGACCCATATCCCCATGAGCTCCATGCCTTTGGGATGTCACTACCTAGAGGTCTGTAGCATTAATGATGCTTGTAGTTGCTTTAGAGCTATAAGACCAATAACACCAGCACACAGAAGGGCTACCAGCACAGGTTCTTTGGTCTACTTTTCTAAAGGAAAGACAGCTTCAAAGGGATCAGCAGTCTTACTTAAATTAAACAGTACAAACAGATAAGTAGAAAGAAGTGAGTCTCCAAGAAAGAATCCAATAGATAGGACTCCAACTGTCTAAACAAAGTAATAGATGCATAATCACCAGACCAGGGAGCACCAACATCTGGGTTCACAAGGGGGAGGTGGGGGGGGGGCTTCTTAACAACAGCTACCCAGGGCCTTGTCTGGCCAAATCACAAAGAAGCAGTCTTCCCATGAGTGAGCCCCACAGTAAAATACCAACTTCCCAGTATGTATAGTTTTCAACTAATAGGCTCAGAGCCAGAAGGCATTATAACCCATGTGACTCAGTGCCTAATTGGCCCAGTGCCAAAAGCTGTGAAAGTCTTCCTGCAAGAAAGCTTCCCTTTAGGCAAGGTCCTCCCTCAGGTCCATATAAATCTCCCTGAATCACCTGATCAGCTCTATGTGACTTAGAATGTGTCACAGCTGTAAACTGAGCCGAAGTTCAAATCAGCAAGACATCTGTGATTGAAATACCTGTGTACCTTTAGACCTGGGAACGCATGAGGTCTCATAGGGAAGATCTTCATATTCCCTTAACCCTACAGTGTCCTACCAGTTCTTCAAATTCAGTGTGTCTAAAACCAGGCTCATTATCTCTCCTGAACTTGCTCACTCTGTAGACTTCACCATTTCTGTTACTACTACCTAGGCTGCTCCAGTATTTGTACCCTTGAGGTTATTTTTTTTAATCACCATCTCATATACAATTAGTTACCAAGTCTTTGTTTTTGCACCTCAATAAAATATCTTTTTTTTTCTTCCCACTGTAACCACTCTCATCCCGGTTGTCATTATCCTTTAGCTCCCTGACAGGGCTTCCTGTCTCCACTCACTCTGCTCTGTCCTTGTTACTGCTGCCAGAAGAATCTTTTGCTTTCATGGATCTCTTCTTCTATTTTAAAATCTTTATTTGGCTCCTTGCAATTGAGGTTCTTTTACTTGACTTTCAAGGCACCCCCAAATCTAACAATATACTTTTTTTCCCACTTTATTTCATAATATTAATTTCTGTGCTATATGCACTCCAGCCATACTAGTTTACACCTTGTCCTCCATATATGCCATGCTTTCTAACATATTTTTGACATCCTTGTATCTTAGTAATTTCTAATCTCTTCTGCAACCCTGGAATTCATACTGATTTGCTGGTGGGGATTACCTTATCATCAGACATCGCTTTGGGAACAAATGATAGCCTAGCTTATTATGGTGGCCCATAATAATATGTTATGTGATATAGCCTATCAGTCAACTGATATGAGGTGGAGGGTAGTCTTTATTTTCCTCGTATAACTTAGGTTCTAGATTTTCTGAGTATCTACCATTCATATTATGAATTATTTGCCCTTCAGCATTTTTCTTCTGTCATGAGTAATTATTTTTTCTAGGTGATGAATACCTAAGCAAACTCCTTTATGATGCAGATTGTGGAATTATGGAAGCCTTCTGTGACCTTCACATGTATCAGAAAGATTTTGGAGAGGGATAAGCAGAGAATTGCCAGGATCGTTAGAGGACTAAGACATTGAATTGTGACAGAAAACAAAGAGGAGAAAAGTTTTGCAGTTTTACTGGCTTTGATCACTTCCACATAGTTGACTGAGCAAATTCCAAGGATTTCTCTCCACCAGGTGGTTTCCAGGGCTAGCAGATTATTGCTGTCTTAACCTTCTTTCCTTCTCTTTCTCGCCCTCCTTCTCTCTCCTCCTCCTTCCTCTTTCACTCTCCTCCCCCTGCTTTTCCCCTTTCTCCCCTTCTTTCCTTTTTCTTCCTCCCTTCTCTCTCGCTCCCCTTTTCCTCTTCTCCTTCCCTACCTGCTCCCTTTTCCTTGCCTTCTATCTCTGTCTTTTTCTTCCTCTTCTCCCTCCCTCTCCTCCCTTCCCCCATTCCTTTACTCCCCTGGAAGAGTGCTAAAAGGACTGACCTTACTAAATAAAGGCCCTTTCGGTTCTTGCCTCCTAGGAGTTTGTAATCTGTGTCCCTAGCACAGTACTACATGCACATAGGCATTTTAAATGCTGTTTGAGAAGTCTTTACTGAAGTAGTCCTGCCTCATTAGTGATACCTTTTGTGTCTTACTAAACTGCCAAAGATGCCACCTCTTCTTGTAAATGTTCATTCTTGCATACAAAAAAAAATAGAGCAAAAAAGCCTCTTCTTACACAGTTTACAGTGACTAAAACAGTGTCAGTGGAAAGAGCAATAAAACAAAGCCAAACACTATGTGATTATTGTGACCAAGCTTTGCCCTGAGAATTGTTGAGAAAACCATCCCCTTCATTGCAGAGTCTGGGGACTCTGAGCACACAGTGTTGCATATACTGCCAGATACAGTTGATGTGTTGACTGGTTTTGTTGAGTTCATTTTTTTCTGTTTCTTTTTAAATTTTTATTCCAAGGGAAGGCGCCCTGGTGGGTGAGAGGGGACACAAATGTAATATTTTTGAAAGGTATGGAGAAAAAATAACAATTGTTTTAACACAGCTGCTAATTTATCTCTCTTCCTCACCCCTGCCTTTGGCTTATAACAGATTGCCAGGCTGCGGAGTGAACTTGATGTTGTCCGAGGAAACACTAAAGTCATGTCTGAGATGTTAACAGAGATGGTTCCTGGGCAAGAAGACTCCTCTGACCTTGAGTTGCTACAGGTAAGAGACTCATTCTTCAGTGAGGTATGCCCAAACTCTGGTTTGGCATCTTTGTTATGTGCCTCATATACAGCACTTATTAAGGATTGAATTGAATTGAAAATTCAGCTGGACTGCTGACTAAAGAGATATCTTCTGACAGATTATTAAATATTTCTTTTCTTGCTACAGTCTGGAGGATAGCAATTGGGGGTTTTAGTGAATGCTTTTAAATGGGCTTGAATTTGATTTAGTTTGACTCCATGGTTTCTGATTTTCTCAAATGGTGCTAGATCTAATTCCTAGAATCTTGCTTATATGTAGAGTTGGTGTCCCAGGGATAAATTAAACCTTTAAGACAGGTGATAATGGTATCAATGGCAGGATCTGCTGTGGTTCCAACCTTTTTGTGAAGAGGGCTTCTCATTTTTTTCCTTTTTAATTGTTTTTATTTAGTTCATTAAATGTTTCCCAATTACATGTAAACAATTTTTAATAATCATTTTTTAAAAGTTTGAGTTCCAGATTCTCTTCCCCTTAACTCCTCCTCGCCCCTTCTTTGAAAAGGCAAGTAATTTGATTTTGTCATGTAAAACATATTCCCATATTAGCCATGTTGCAAAAGAAAACACAAACCAAATTTAAAAATATATGGAATTTTTTTTTAAGTATGCTTTAATGTGCATTGAGTTCATCGGTTCTCTCTGGAGATAGATAGCATTTTTCACCATGGGTCCAGGCTTCTGTTTTCTAGGGATGGGGACTAACCACAGTGACCCTGTATTAACCAGTATTACACTTTCTGCCGTGTTAGGGATTTCCAGAATCTGTGCTGGAAAGAGGTCCATGCCAGAGGCAGCCTCCTTAGAGGTTAGGAACTTGGAGGTTAGGAACTAATTAGGAACTTTCCTGTTATTTATTACGCTACATTATTTGTTCTAGAACAGCCAGGATCAATCAGATCTGGATCCACTGAGTTAGGAGGCTCCAGAATTTGTTGGAAAAAGGCATCACCTTAGTCCATTTCCTTGTTCACATTGAGGATAGGACCTTGTGATTGATATCTTAGGAATACACAAGAGAAGATCCAGGCAGCTGAGTGGCACAGTGAATAGGGCGCTGAACGTGGACTTGGGAAGGTCTAAATTCAGATGCACTCTCAGATACTTTCCTGTGTGACCTTGAGCAAGTCACTTGACCCCATTTTGCCTCAGTTTCCTCAAATTTAAAATGAGGATAGTAGTAGCACCTACCTCCCAGGGTTGTTATGAGGATCAAATGGAACAGTATTTGTCAAGTGCTTTGCAAACCTCAAAGTACTCTGTAAATGCTAGCCAGTTATTTGTAAAAAGAAAATGTCAGTGATTTTAGCTGGTGCGTAGTCAGTTTAAACAAATGGCAGTGAGAGAGAAGGAAGGATGAAACAGTGTGAGGGCCTCACATTTTTGACTGTGGCTGCTGCTATTTTTGCCAAACACACAAAGGTCTGATTTATTACTGCTTCAGTTCTTCACTTAGGGCACTTTTGGCCAAGTGACCATCACCCATGCCAAGGGCTCTTACCTGGTAGAGAGCCCTTCCAAAGGAGAGCTCAGTCTTTTCCAAGACAGCCTTCTCAGCAGAGATCCCTTGTGTAAGGGTCAGCGCTGCATTTCAGCCTTCTCCTGGAATATCCAAGGAAGAGGAAGCTCTTGTCATCAGAGAGCCTCCCCAGGCCCCTGGCCCTTTCTCACTTGGCCCCTGCACAGAGACCAGGCTTGCTTCATAGTAGAAAATCAGGCAGTCTGTGCCCGAGAGGCCATGCCTGGGGCATTCCTTCAGTGGCACTCTATCTGTTTTCTGTGCTTTTACCTTCTATCATCCCCCCTTAGCAAGTAAGGTTTCTTCAGACATTTCTATTAAAATATATTGGGATATGAGGTCAGTTCAGAAACCAAGTACACTTATTACAACAACTTGTGTTTTCTCAATCCTGGCATTCTTATTGACAAAGGGAGATTTTCAGTGAATGACACAGTTACTAGCAGCCTGGGTTGAGCTGAATGATGCTTCCTTATGATTTTAGTGGACCTATACAACAAGGGTGTCAGTGTGCATGCATGTGTGTGTGGGGGGGGGGGGCACTTTTGTGTGTACACATATTTTAAACAAGTCCACTGACCAAGCCCAGTAGGATATAATCTCCTTGCATTGGTTTATGGTTTTTAAAAAAAGATTGCTTCCCGTGACGTTTTTCGTTTTAACATTCTGTTCCAGCTCTGGCTTTACCAGGCCTGGTTGATTCCATATAAATCAGACAGAAAAGGAGCTATTCTAAGTAACAGTGGGTGGCTATCCTTTCAGCAGAGGAAATGCAAAAGTTAGGCAGTTCTATGTGAAGGCTGATTTGTGTCCTCAGTCTTGAGCTGTTCCCGACGTTCTTCCTGCCCTTCCTCTGAGTGAAATCTAAACAAATTACTCAAGTCTCCTTTCACGGCCAAATCTAAGCTGCATACAAGAGTGTAGCTGGCCTTCCAGTCATGAAAATGCCATAATCTGCTTCGAAGGAGGGGGATCAAAACCCAACCCTGTGGGTGCCCTCCCTCAGGCTGCTAGCGCAGCTAGATCTCTCCAGGTGGAATTCATCCAGAGCTGAGAGTGTTGGCCCAGGCGGTGAAAATAAACACACTGGTCACCAGCCAACAAAGACATTCCTGATTTGGGTATAAATTGCTGAAGAAGGAGGAGGGAGAGAGAATCAGAACCAGAAGAGAGAGAATCTGAGATGTCCACACTGGAATTCACTGAATAGCAAGAGGTAATTCTCCCAGTTGAATCAAGGAGCACAAAGGATAGGTCCTGCTTTATTGTTATCATTATTTTTGTTGTTGTTGTTGTTTAGGCATGTCCGTCAAGTCCAACTCTTCATGACCCCATTTGGGATTTTCTTGGCAAAGATGCTAGAGTGGTTTGCTATTGCCTTCACCAGCTCCTTTTACAGAGGAGGAAACTGAGGCAAATAGGGCGAAGTGACTTGCCCAGGGTCATGTAGCCAGTATGTTTTTGAGGCCAGATTTGAACTCAGGCCTTTCTGATTCCAGGCCTCGCACATCATCCACTGGGCCACCTAGCTCCCCAGTAATCACTGTTACCACTACATACTCCCACCTCGCCTTAATCCTCATTTCTATATGACCTTTCACAGCCAATCTCCTAGTTGTCTGTACTGAAATGTCTACAGTTCTTCACTGCTCAGTCGCTTCTGAACTCCTTGCAGTCCAGGTGCCAGTCTTACTCTGCTAAAACTCTTCTTTCAGAGATTACCAGCAGTCCCTAACTGCTCTGCCCAGAGCCGCCTTCTCTTCTTCCTCCATGCTACTTCAGGCGATGATCTCATCAACTTGCATAGATTCAGCTATTCTCTCCAACAGAGGGTTCTCAGGTCTGTTTGTCTAGCCCCAGACTCTGCTGACCTCCAATATCAGATCTAACAGCAACGACGGGACACTTCAAATTGAACGTCTCAGGCGAAATTCCTTCTCTTGCCCCCCCCTTCCTAATTTCTATGTTACTGTTGAGAGTATCACCTTCCTCCCAGTCCCCCAGGCTCACAACCTACGTGTTACCCTTCACTCCTATAGTCACCCCTGCCCTGACACTGCCACCACCCTGTTGGAGGCCCTCATCACTTCATGCCTGGACCATTGCAATAGCCTAGTGCTTGGTCTCTCCCCACTCCTGTCCATCTTCCACGTAGCTGTCAAAGTTATCATCCTAAAGCTTCTTAAAGTCTAACCATGTTATTCTGTCTCCCACATGTAGCAGCAACCACTTTGGCATACCCAGGATGGCTGCTAGCACAGGTTCTTAGACCTGCTTTACTAGGAAAGATAGCTGTTTAAGGGGTCAGCAATCTTTTAAAATTATATTCGCTAGTTTAAGGGAAAAGTCAACACCTTGAACTTCAAAGAAAATAGAAGAAGATAAATAAAGACCAACAGACAGGGCTCTGACTGCCTGAATCAGAGAAATATTTCTATATACTTTACATACATCCCTGGATTGAGAGAGCCTTTACATCTGAGGAGTCGGGGAGCTCTGAACATACGGCCACTCAGAATCTCGACCAGGGAATCACAAATCCTTCTCCTAAGAGAGCCCCCAAAGCAAAATACCAACTCAGAATACCAACATATACATACATATATGTGTGTGTGTATACATACATACATACGTACATACATACATACATACATACATATATATATATATACTTCTCAGAGCCAGAAGGCATCACAGTGACTAATTAGAAATTAGCAAAAGGTGTGAAAGCCTCCCCTAAGCTAGCTTCCCTTAATGAGCTCCCTGTGAGGCCTATTAGTGGTTAGGGAAGATACCATTAACATTATACTACCTCCCTCAGTAAACTTGAGTGGCTCCCTGTTACCTCCATAATCAAATATAAAATCCTCTGTTTGACATTAAAAGCTTTTCATAACCTGTCTCCCCTCCCCTGCCTTTCTAGTCTTTTTATACCTTGTACTCCCCAACATACTCTTTGACCTAGTAATATCTGTCTCCTTGCTGTGAACAAGAAACTCCATCTCTGGACTCTGGGCATTTTTTTACTTACTGTCCCCTATTTCTGCAGTTCTCTCCCTCCTCCCTCTACCTCCTGGTTTCCCTATCTTCCTTTAAGTCCCAGCTAAAATCCCACCTTCTACAGGAAGCTTTTCCCAATCCCCTTAATTCTTTTTTTTTTTTTAGGGCAATTGGGGTTAAGTAACTTGCCCAAGGTCACATGACTAGGTTTTTGTTTGTGTGGGTTAAGTGTCTGAGGCTGGATCCAAACTCAGGTCCTTCTGACTCCAGGGCCAGCGCTCTACTCACTGCACCACCTAGCCGCCCTCAAATCTCCTTAATTCTAATGTCTTTCCCTCAGTTACTTCCAATTTCTTCTGTATGTAGACGCTACCAATCACCTAAACAACAACAAAAAGTTTGTACATAGTTGTTCTCATGTTGTCTCCCCCATTAGACTATGTGTACCTTGAGAGAGTAGGGGGACTGTCTTTTGCCTTTCTTTGTATACCTTTCTTTGGTTTTGTCCGGGTCTAGAAGCATTCTTAACAATTACAGCTTATAAAGACAGCATTGTATTGGTCCTATGGAAAAGAGAATCCCAGGACTAAATAACAAACAACTTCTCTAGCCATTTATGCTTTTAAAAAAAGAAATTTGTCTTCTTATGCTTTTTAAGACATTAATAACATTTCAAAATGAGAATTTCCAACATGGCAATCTACTGCATGGATATACTCATCAGATGCCTAAAAGAATACTCTTTCCTTTCCTTTCGTTAAGGAATAGCTAGAAGGGAGGAGATCTGCTTTTTGTGACAGGATGAGATATAGAATTAAATTCAGTAAGCATTTAATAAGTGTGTAATATGTACAAGGCACATTCCTAGGCACTGAGACTACAGAGACAAAAACTAAATAGTGCCTTCCCTCAAGGAGCTTGCTAAACTTAAACATTCATGCGTTTAAGCTAAGCAAGAGGACTAGAGACTGTCTGCAGTAGTGGAAGATCAAAACCAAAGTGATGGTGAAGAGTACATTCTATTTCTTAGTAAAGAGGTGAGGGACTAGAAAGGCAGAGTGGGGCATACTGGTTAGAGGGAATGACTTGGAAGGGACGTATCAGGTGGTGGTAGAGAAGGCAGGAGAAAAGGAAAGAAGAGCTAAGACATATTTACAGAAAGAAAGCCGGGATTGGGCATTAAAATCTCACGGATTCCTCAAAGCAGAAACGTTAAGCACATCCTTTGCTAACTACGATACAAAAGGACTTTTGAAGAAAGGATTAACAATTAATTTGAAACTAACTTAATTTTAAAGAGCTGATAGGTCAAAGAACAAGTCATAGAAACAATAAAATACTTCGTCAAAGATATAACAACATTAAGACAACTAACCAAAAATTTTAAGATGCAGCTAATGCCATCCTTATGGGAAATTTTATATCTCCAAACACTTTGATCAAGAAGAAAGATCAATAAATTGGGGTGCAACTTTTTAAAAAACAGTAAAAAAGCAACACATCAAAAACTCTAATTAAGCACCAAATTGGAAATTTTGAAATTCAAAGAAAAGTGTTAACAAAAATAAAAGCAAAAAAATTTATAACTAAAACCAAGAGTTTTTTAAAAAGCTAATTAAATATATAATCACTTGCTTAAAAAAAGAAAGAAAAATCAAATAAAAAGAATTAAGGAAATTATCTGAAACCATATTGCCCAGTTGTATGCTAATAAAACTGATAACTTAGAGGAAATGGATGAGTACCTAGAAAAATTAAAAATACTCAGATTAACAAAAGAAGAAGAAGACTATTTAAATAACCTAGTATGAGGGCGAAAAATTGATTGAGCAGTTCATAAAGGAAAAAATCCCCAGGACCAGATGAATTCTATCAAACATTCAAAAGACAGTCTCATTATTATATAAATTGTTTGCAAAAAAAATAAGAGAAGGAATGCTTCCAAATTCTTGCTAAGAGACTCCAGGCTCTGGGATAAAAATTCACTATTTGACAAAAACCGCTAGAAAAACTGGAAAATAGTATGGCAGAAGCTAGGCACAGATCAGCATCTTACAATATATACCAAGATAAAGTAAAAATGGGTACACAATTTAGACATAAAGGGTGATACAATAAGCAAATTAGGAGAACAAGGATCTGTGGAGAAGAGAAGAATTTATGAACAAACAAGAGATAGAGAATATTTTTATTACATTTAATTAAAAACTTTTCACACAAAGCAAGCCAATTCAACTAAGATTAGAAGGGGAGCAGAAAGCTTGGAAACAATTTTTACAGCAAGTGTCTCTGATAAAGGCCTCATTTCCAAAATACATAAACAACTGAAACAAATTTACAAGAATACAAGTCATTCCCCAATTGGTAAGTGGTCAAAGAATATGGACAAGCAGGTTTCAGATGAAGAAATTAAATAGCCACATGAAAAAAAGTACTCCAAATCACTGTTGATTGGAGAAATGCAAATTAAAACAACTCTGAGGTACCACTTCACACCTATCAGAAGAGGAAAATGATAAATATTGGAGAAGATGTGGGAAAATGGAAACACCAGTGCCTTGGGGGTGGAGTTGAGAATTGATCCAGCCATTCTGGAGAGCATTTTGGAACTGTGCTATGAAGGGCTATAAAACAGTACATGCTTTCTGACCCAGCAATACCATTTCTAGGCCTGTATCCCAAAGAGATCATAAAAAAGGAAAAAGACTCACATGTACAAAAATATTTACAGCAGCTCTTTTTGTGGTGGCCAAGAATTGAAAATTGAGGGAAAGCCTAGCAATTGGGGAATGGCTGAACAAATTGTGGTATATGAATGTAATGGAATACTATTGTATTGTAAGAAATGATGAGCGGGCAGACTTCAGAAAAACCTGGAAAGACTTGCATGAACTGATACTGAGTGAAATGAGCAGAACCAAGAAAGCATTGTACACAATAATAGCATCATTGTGTGATGACCAACTTTGATAGACATAGTTCTCAGCAATTCAAGGGTCTAAAACAATTCCAAAAGACTCATGATGGAAAATGCTATCCACATCCAGAGAAAAAACTACTGAGTCTGAATGACGGTTAAAGCATATTATTTTCTTAGTCTCTTGTGGTTTTTCCCTTTGGTTCTAATTCTTCTTTACAACATGACTAATGGGGAAATATGTTTAATATGAGTGTACATGTATAACCTATATCAGATTGTATACCATCTTGGGGAAGGGGTAGGGGAAGGGGGGGAGAAAGTTTAGAACTCAAAATCTTATAAAAGGGAATGTTGAAAATTAAAAATAGAGGGGGTGGAGCCAAGATGGCGGAGTAGAAACAGCACATCCAAGGTGCTCTCCCCCCAGATCACTTCCAAACCATGTAAAAGGGGACTCTGAACAACTTCTGGAGCCCCAGCACCCACAGAATGACAGAGAAGCTAACCTCCTGCCAAGGACAGCCCAGCAGCCCTGCAGGGAGGGCCAGCGCAGCGCTCTGGGAGCCGACAGTCCAGCACAGAGTGCCAAGCCCAGGTCCACGTGAGCCGTGGTTTTAGCCCCAAGGCGGCCAGGCCAGCAGCTGGCTGGAGGGACCCCAGAACACCAGCAGCTGTGGCGATTCCAGAATTATCAACACAGACATGCCTAGGACAAAGTGAGAGGTTAGTGCCCTATGGACTTTTGGACCAGTATTTGGGGAATGCGTCAGCTGCCTCCCCTGGAGGCTAGAAACCGCTGAGGATACATTTGCCATTTTGCAACTCCAGTGGCAGCATCAGCTCCTGGCCTGCGAACTGTAGGGAGATCCAGTGATCAGTCTTGGAGGTTAATCGCTCTTGCTTTAACCTGCTTGGATCTGGATTCCGATCTGGGGGGAGGTCTGGGGTGGGCATCCAACTTGCCAGAACCGGAAGTTGTGAAGACCCCAACGTTTGGGACGGAAGCTCCCCTGTCTGGTGGCAGAGTCCTACTGTGGCAACAAGCCCAAAAGTCAAGTAATTAAGTGGCAACATGCCTAGGCAAAGGAAACAAAGTAAACAGAAAAATGCAACATTAGACTCCTATTTTGGGGGCAAACAGAATCGAAGCAGGGAATAGGAGGACGACTGTGAAGTCAGAAATCCTGCTCCAAAAGCCCCAAAGGAAAATATGAGCAGGTTACAGGCCATAGAGGACCTTAAGAAGCAGATAAGAGAAGTGGAGGAAAAATTGGGAAGATAAATGAGAAGGATGCAGGAAACGTATGAAGTGAGAGTCAACAGCCTGACTGAGGAAAACAACACCTTAAAAAATAGACTAACTCAAATGGCAGAGGAGGCCCAAAAGGGCAATGAGGAGAAGAATGCCTTAAAAAGTCGAATTGCCAGATGGAAAAAGAATCTCAAAAGCTCACTGAGGAGATTCATTCCTTCAGAGTTAGACTGGAGCAAATAGAAGCTAATGACTTTATGAGAAATCAAGATGCTGTTGAACAGATCCAAACAAATGAAAGATTAGAAGGCAATGTGAAATATCTCCTGGGAAAAACCACTGACCTGGAAAATATATCCAGGAGAGATAATTTAAAAATTATTAGACTACCTGAAAGCCATAATCAAAGAAAGAACCTAGAAATCACCCTTCAAGAAATTCTCAAGGAAAATTGCCCTGATATTTTAGACCCAGAGGGCAAAATAGAGGTTGAAAGAATCCACCAATCACCTCCTGAAAAAGATCCCAAAAGAAAACTCCCAGGAATATTATAGCCAGGCTCCAGAATCCCCAGATCAAGGAGAAAATACTACAAGCAGCGAAGAAGAAACAATTTCAATATTGTGGAAACACAATCAGAATAGCCCAGGACCTGGCAGCTTCTACACTGAGGGATCGAAGGGCATGGAATATGATATTCCACAGGGCAAAAGAGCTGGGATTGAAGCCAAGGGTCACCTGCCCAGCAAAACTGAGTATTTTGTTTCAGGGGAAAATATGGTCATTCAGTGGAATAGAGGACTTTCAAGCATTCTTGAGGAAAAAACCAGAGTTGAATAGAAAATTTGACATCCAGACACAAAAAAGCAAGAGATTCCTGAGAAGGCAATCAGGGAAAAGAAATCAAAAGGAACTAATCAAAGTTGAACTATTTACATTCGTACATCGAAAAACAATAACTGTGATTGATGAAACTTTTCTCAGTATGAAAATAATGGAAGAAGGGTATATAGGCATATGAATACACATGTGAATGTGTGTATATATGTTTACAGTTATACATGGATAGAGGTTGAATTCGGTGGGAAGGGATGATACTTAAGGGGTGAAGTTATGAGGTGAGAGAGGAAAGTGACAAGAGGAGATGGGGAGAAACAGGGTAGGGTAAACTATCTCATGTAGAAGAGGCAAGGGGTGGGGCGGCTAGGTGGTGCAGTGAATAGAGCGCTGGCCCTGGAGTCAGAAGGACCTGAGTTCGGAGCTGGCCTCCGACACTTAATCCACACAAACAAAAACCTAGCCGTGTAACCTTGGGCAAGTTACTTAATTCCAATTGCCCTAAAGGGGCAGCTAGGTGGCGCAGTGAGTAAGAGTGCCGGCCTCGGAGTTGGGATGACCCGAGATCAAATTCGGCCTCAGAAAATGAGCACCCACACATAAATAATGACTAGCCGTGTAACCTTGAGCAAGTTACTTAACCCCAATTGCTTAAAAATAAATAAATAAATAAATGAGGCAAGGGGAAGTGGCTGCAGGGGAGGGGAAGAATAGTAAGGCAAAAAGGCAAAACCATATGATCATTGAATCTGGCTCATACTAAATGGGATATCTCACCCTGTTGGAGAGTAGGGGGAAGGGGGATGAAAGGGGGGATGATGGAGGGGAGGGCATGCTGGGGGGAGGGGAGGTTGGAGGCACCCATTTTTGAAGAGGGACAGGATCAAAATAAGGAATGGACCAGGTGGGGGGGTGGGATGGTGGGAGGGAATTACAAGCAGCCTTTTACAATATATCTACTATGGTAATGTTTTGCATAGCTATACATGTACAACACATACTGAATTGCTTATCTTCCCAGAGGGAATGGGTGACAAGCGAGGAAGGGAATGTATCTGAAATTTGAGGTTTTAAAATTAAATGTTTCGTGTATATATATATATATATACACTATTATTAATACTATTTTACATGTAATTGGGAGATAAGATGTGCAGACATTGGGACACAGAGACTCACCTCACCCTAATGGTAAAGTCAAAGGGGGTACAGGAGATGATATGGGAGAGAGTAGATTGGATGAGGGGATATTTTGTGGGACTGCTATTCTGGGGTGGGTAGGGGAAAATTGTAACTCAAAATCTGGCGGAAATGAATGATGTAAACTAGAAATTAATAAAGCATTTGTTAAAAAAAAAGAAAAAAAGAAAATTAAAAATAAATATTTTAAAGAAAAGAATTAATTAAAATGGCTAATAGTATAAAAAAGTTTCAGGATATAAATGAAATCTACATAAATCATCAGTTTTTCTACATATTACCTGTAAAACCCAACAGAAGGAAATAGAGATGTTCTATTCAAAATAACTAAAGAATTATAAAATATTTGGAAGTCTTACCAAGACAAATACTGGAACTATGTGAATACAACTACAAAAATATGCAGAACAAAACAAAAAAGTTCAGAAGGGGATGTAAGTGGGGCAGTTTTGTTACTACGTTGATAATATACGCTTTGTTTAAAAAAAAAAAATATTTAACAAGGGTCAGGTAGGTGGCTTGATGAATAGAGCACTGACTCTGGCGTCAGGAGGACCTGGGTTCAAATCCGGCCTCAGACACTTGACACTTAACTAGCTGTGTGACCTTGGGCATGTCATTGGACCCTGATTGCCTTGCCTTCAACCCTCCAGAAAGAAAATTTACTTAACCAGAAGATCAGAAAATGCACCATTTTCTTCTCATTTGAGAAACATATTGAAATATGTTTGCTGATTCTTAAGTTCACAATAAAAAACCCCATGAAATAAGAGAGGCAGGTCCTAGTTCCATCTCTGCCACTGACTGGACTGAACTCTTTCTGAGTCTCTTTCCTCATTTGTCAAATCAGGAGTTTAGATTAAATATAAATGATTTCTGTGGTATCTTCTACCTACCACACCATGGATTCTTGGAATCCTATATAAAAAATACTTTCATCCAGGTTCATGTTTTATATTTAGTTTGCCTTTAAGTAGTAGATGGCTTGCCCTGTTTTTCTTATTCTAATTTTATTGCAAATAAAATGACTAAAAGCATTTTTCAAAAGAAATCTGTGATTTTACATTGCTTTGCTCCATTGTCCTAGAGTCTTTTCAGTAAGTTTTTTTTCTCCTTCAGCTTAGCTATATCTAAAAGAAAATTTCCAGTATCGTGTTGTATATCCTTTTAGGACTTAGGATTTAGAAGCTAGGCACAAAGTTGATTAAAAGAATGACAGAATAGTTCATCAGAAAAAGATAAAGGAATTGGGATAAATCAACTCATAAGAAGGAAAACTTTGGGGAAAATTTTGAGACCTTAAACTGTATGAAGTATTATTATGACTAGCTATTTCCCTTCATTTATTGCTGATATTTATATAGAGCTTTAAAGTTTGGAAAGTGCTTTATGTACATTATCTCATTTGAGCCTCACAGCAACTTATAAGGCAGGTACCACAGGTATCCCCATTCGAAGAAGACTGAACAGGAAATAAGTTAAAGCTGACTCCTGAGGGATTTACCTTATAAATCTAAGAAAAGAAATACATGAGAGTATTGTTGGAGCCTGTAATGGTTGACCAGAGACTCTTATAGAATCTTCTTTGGAGCAGTTTGAAACTATGCTATGAAGGACTATAAAACTGAGCATATCCTTTGACCCAGCAATACCACCTCTAGGGCTGTACCCCAAAGAGATCATAAAAATGGAAAGGACCCACATGTACAAAAATATTTATAACAGCTCCTTTTGTGGTGGCCAAGAACTGGAAATCAAGGGGATGCCCATCAATTGGGGAATGGCTAAACAAGTTGTGGTATATGAATGTAATAGAATACTATTATGCTATAAGAAATGATGAACAGGCCGACTTCAGAGAAACCTGGAAAGACTTCTATGAGCTGAGGGGAGCAGAACCAGGAGAATATTGTACACAGTAACAATCATGGTGTGTGAGGACTGATTTTGATAAATTTAGCCCTTATCAGCAGGGCAAGGACCTAAAATAATTCCAAAGGACTCATGATGGTAAATGCCATCCACATCCAGAGAAAGAACTATGGAGTCAAAATGCAGAGCTAAGCAGACTTTTCTTTTTTGTTTTGTTTTGTTTTTCTTTCTCATGGTTTTTTCTCCATTAATTATAATTCTTCTATGTAACATGAATAATGTGAAAATGTGTTTCATAGGGATGTATGTGTAGATCCCATTTCAGATTGCAAGCTGTCTTGGGGAGGGAGGGAAAGAAAATTTAAAATTTACAGAAGTGATTGTTGAAAACTAAAAATAAACAATTTAATTTAAAAAAAAAGAATTTCCTTTGATGGAGAGTTTATAGAAATTTTTTTTCAATCTGGCATTGCCTACAAGGGGAAGAGGTAGACTGTTCAAGGTCCTTTACAATATTGGTGTGCCAGAAGCAGAATTCTGGTCCAAATCATGGCAGAGTAACCAAGCAAATACTTCTTAGCTGTAACCCCTTTAATTCTTGTGTTTTATCCCAAGACAGTGATATGGCTGACGTGTTTTTCATTGTATGAAAAATGCATGTTTAGTGTTCAACCTTCTTATAGTATTTTCCTGGAGAAAAGAATTTGCCAGAGTGATAATGAGGAGAGAATACAGGGTGCGGAGATCCCAGTATATTCTGAAGCCAGGCCGATTCCTTTTAGTTTTTTCATTAGGAATAACAGTTAAAATCAATATCTGGGCTGTGCTTTAAGAATGAAATCATCCTGAGTTGCAGATGACACAAAGCTAGGAGCAACAGCTGATGACCTTGGATAACAAAGTCAGGCTTCCAAAGAATTTTGACAGTCTGGAGCACTGGGCTGAATCTGATAAGATGAAGTTTAACAGGAATAAATGTAAGGTCTTAAATATGATTTTTCAGACCCATGTACAAGATAGAGGAGACATGGTTAGAAGTCTGGCTGGAAAAAATCTAGGGGTTTTAGTGCAGTGCGAGCTTGATATGAATGAGACGACAGTGTGATGCCAGAATCACAAGAGCTAATATAGTCTTCAACTTCATGAAAAGAGTGCAGACTTCAAGAATAAAGACACAATAGCCCCTTTTACCCTGCACTGGTCAGACTGCAGCAGGAGTATTGTGTTCAGTTCTGTGCACCACAATTTAATAAAGACAGTGGATTAGCTGGAAAACAGAGATGTTGATGAAGATGGTGCAAGTCCATGTCATAGGAAGAGTAGTTGAAAGAAGTGGAGATATTTAAGCTGGAGCAGAGAAGGAAAGACTAGAGGGATACAAAATAACTGTCGTCACATATTTGGTAAGTTGTCATGTGCCAGAAGAATTTGGTTTGTTCTGCTTGAGCCCTATGGACCAAACAGAAGATGTAAAAGAGGTAAATTTAAGCTTTATATCTGGAAAGGCTTTCTAACAGAGCTGTCCAGAAATGGAGTAGGCTGCCTCAAGAGTTGGGAAGTTCCTCCTCCTTAAAGGTCTTCACACAGAGATTAGATGACCACTTTCTGGGTATGAAGATTTCTTTTAGGGTATGTGTTAGTCTATGGTATGCTAGCCATCAAGGTCCCTTCCAACTAAAAAAAATTACGATTCTTCAATTGTGAAGAGTTAGCAGGGGATGTGAAGCAGGAGCTATCTAACATACTTCTTTTTTCATATGTGAGTCAGGACAAGATGCATTGATTGAAAGGGGTAGAAAATGTGTGAGCTCAGAGTTAAAAAGCACCTCACCACCTCACACCCATCAGATTGGCTAATTGACAAAAATGAAGATGACCAATATTGACTGTACTAACTGGTCCAGCCATTCCAGAAAGAAACTATGTCCAAAAGCCATTAAACTGTACATACCTTTTTACCCAGAGATACTGCTCCTAGGTCTATACCCCAAAAAAGATCAAAGGAAAAGGACCCATATGTGCAAAAACGTGTTGCAGCGTTTTGTGGTGCCAAAGAATTGGAAACTGAGGGGATGCCCATTAGTTGGGGAATGGCTGAACAAGTTATGTATATGAATGTGATGGAATACCATAGTAAGGGGGTAGT
Source organism: Gymnobelideus leadbeateri (assembly GCA_011680675.1). Classification (NCBI taxonomy): domain Eukaryota; kingdom Metazoa; phylum Chordata; class Mammalia; order Diprotodontia; family Petauridae; genus Gymnobelideus; species Gymnobelideus leadbeateri. The sequence continues at coordinate 146,140 of WOXC01004080.1, forward strand.
TAGAAAAACCTGGGGAAACTTGTATAAATTGTTGCAAAGTAAAGTGGAGAACATTTTATACAATTATGACAATATTGTAAAAATAATCAGCCTTGAAAGATCTAGAAATTCTGATCAGTACAGTGACCAACCCCAGTTCCTAAGGACTCATTATTAAAAATGCTGTCCACTTCCATATGGAGAGTTGATAGACTCAGAGTAGATTGTGCTTTTTTCCTTCATTTTTTGGACATGGCTAATGTGGATCTAGTCTCTTTGCATTGGTTTGTGTTTCACATGACTTTACATATTTTAGTGGATTTCGTTTTTCTTGCCTTCTCAATGGATGGGAGAAGGGAAGAGGAAAGAAGGAAGAAGAGAATTAAGGAGCTGAAAATAACATAAAAGGTGCTTCCAGGACCACCTAGCGTAACCCATACCTGAACAGAGATCTGGACAGCATCACTGACAAGTGGTTACATTCACACCTTGCTTGAAAGGGAATCCGTTACCTTTTGAGACAGCCCATTCCACCATGGGACAACTCTAACTCTTGGGAAGTTTCTCTTTATATTGAGCCTAGAAGAGTTGCCTCACTGTAACTTTCATCTGGTAGTAGGTGGTATGACTTGTTTTTTTGGAGGGGGGAAGCCTGGGCAGTTGGGATTAAGTGACTTGCCCAAAGTCACATGGCTAGTTTGTGTTAAGTGTCTGAGGCCATATTTGAACTCAGGTCTTCCTGACTTCAGGTCCAGTGCTCTATTCACTGTGCCACCTAGCCACCCATAGGTATAACTTCTAAAGCCAAGAAAACCATGTCCCATCCCTCTTCTGTATGACGGCTTTTTATAACCTTGTTATTCATCCTTCATACTTGAAGAGGACCAACAACATCACAAGCGTCGAGGTACAATATGTTTGACCGTGTCTAATCAGTCCAATGAGTTTGGAAGGCTCTACCACAGGTTAGGCATAAAGAGTCCGTATGAACATTTGGGATGGAGATGTTTCTAGATTTGTGCATCAGATGTTTCATTTGTGTCACTGCAGTTCTGCTTTGTTCATAGAGCACAGTGCCAAACTTTGTGGGTGGGCATGCCATACTGGGTGGGTGATACTGTGCCAGCATCTCCCATGTCTCACAATTGGTACTAAAGTTCTTCAGAGAGACCTTGAGAAGGATAACCTTGTATCATGTCTTCTGGCCTCCATGTGAATGCTTGTCTTGTGCAAATTCTCCATAAAATAATCTTTTAGGTAAATAAACATTTTGTGTTCAGGCTGTGTGGCTAGCCCCTCAGAATTGCAGGACCTCATTGTCCCTTTTATCTTGCCTGGTAATCTTTAGAATCTTCCTGAAACAATTCAAATGGAAGTGGTTTGACTTTCCAGCATGGTGCTGGTAGTCTGTCCAGGTTTCATAAGCATACAACAATGAAGTCAGCACAGTGGCTTGGTAAACTTTCCGCTTGGTATGCAGCCTAATAACTCCTCTCTCCCACGCTGGAACCTCTCATATGGTGAGCTGGCTCTGGTAGCATGTGCATCAACCTCATCATCTATGTGGACAGCCCCGACAGACAGCTGTGTTTTTACTGTACCCTGCTGCTGCCCCAGTCCTCTCTTCTTTAAACATGACAAGCCTGGTTCCTTTAACTGAGCTTCATTTTTGGCATGGTATCTAGCTCCCTCATTTTCCCAGTCACCTGTCTCTGAACATGCACCAATTTATCAGTGTAATTCCACTGGTGGAATTCAAAGTCCAAGAAGGTTATTGTGTGCAAAAATATTCATAGCAACATTATTTGTGATGATAAAGATCTGGATACAGTATTTTCTCCCAGTGATTGGGATATGGCTGGAAAACTATGGTATTTATGTAATAGAATTGTATGCCATAATTAATGACAAGTCTGAAAAAGTTAAAACATGGCAAGGTTTATATAAAGTAATTCAGAAATAAAGCAAAGTCAGCAGAATAGCATAAATAATTATTACCACAACATAAATAAAACCTAAGAAAGACAACAAAATTTGGGTTGTTGTACCCCAATAAAGTGAGACAGAAGACCCTCAAGATTAAATTTAAAAAGTGGATGTTATTACCGGGGGACTGTCAGGGTACATGGTCACCCAAATCAGACAGTGGTTTGGGCACAGACATTGTGCCAGTTTTATAGAGGTTCCATAGCCAGGTTAAGCTGAAATTAGTGATATAAGCTGAAACTATAGTGATTGGTCAATGTACATTTGAATTTTCCTAGGCTGAGACTCCCACCCACGGATCAATTAGGGGAAAGAAAGGGGTGGGGGCCGTGCTTGTTTATAGAACAATTAGGGGAGGGGAAGGTGGAGTTGTCTGTTTTACAAATGAAGGGAAGGGGAGGTTGGAGTTTACAAATCAGTGAAAGGAAGGGGAAAGTGGAATTGTGTCCAACTGGGTCAGTACTGTTGTCAGTATAATACTGTCACATATTGGGGCATATTGGGTCCTAGAGTCAAGAGGACCTGGATTCATGTCATTCCTTTGACACTCCTAGTGTGACTTTGGGTGAGTCATTGGACTTTCTTGGGCTTCAGTTTCCTTATCTATCAGAAGTAGATTAGGGGCGGCTAGGTGGGCAGTGAATAGAGCATTGGCCCTGGAGGTCAAAAGAACCTGAGTTTGGATCCGGCCTCAGACACTTAACGCACACACAAACAAAAACCTAGCCATGTGACCTTGGGCTAGTTACTTAACCCCAATTGCCCTCTGAAGCGTGGGGTGGAATAATAGACAAACCAAGACCACTGAGGCAAGAAAAAAGAAAAAAAATTTATTACGAGTTCGAACCCGGGTCCCACCATACATTTTAGATGGAGGACCCCGAGTGTCTCCTCGGGTGCTTTTTTATACAATTATGAGGGGAAAGTAGGAAATATTGAGCTCACTGATTGGCTTAGTGAGACTCAGCTAACTCTTAGAGACAAGGAGTTGTCGGGAAATGATTGGCTAGCAGACTTAGTTGAGTCTTGGAGATAGAGGCTTGATGCCAACTTCATGGGCTATAGGGGAGGGGTGAGAGCAAACAGGTGAAGCGTGGATAGCAGTTGAGGCAGTTGACTCAGTTCCCGAATCTTATAGGTCAACATGACATTGTGGTTAGGGTTGGGAAAGCATGCATTCTTCAAGAAAAAACAAGGTTATTCTATAATCTGAGGTTTGGCCCTATTTCATATTTGGCTCCATTTCACCCTCCAAAAACAAAAAGAAGTAGATTAGACTAGATCGCCTCAGAGATCCCTTTCAACTCTACTTCTATGATCCTTCCTGTGATCTTTTCTTAATCAGTAGACCTGGATCAGGATACCTCTGGCAGTTGGAACCAAGATGGCTAAGTAAAGAAAGCTTTCAACTGAGCCCTCCCAACACCCTTTAAACAACTGTAAAATCATGCCTCAAATAGAAATCTGGAGTGGTAGAGCCAACAGAAAGTCAGAGTGAAACATTCTTCCAGCCCAAAACAACTTAGGAGTTTGGGGAGAGAGGTCTGTGAGAGAAGTGGAGGCTGGCCTGGAGCCCATGTGGATGAAACACCAATGGTGGTGACAAGCAGCAGCAACTTTTGGGGCTCCCAAGTCTGAGACAGGGCACCTGGCAACTGGTCAGAAAGATTCTGTAGGGGACCCCTGTGCTAGCACTGGACACTGGTCCAAACACTGGCAACTCCCTTGCCTTTACCCACTTCTGGGTCATAGTTTAAAGGCAGGAACACTTTGGATCAAGAGGGAGTGGAAGACCTAAAGGGCAACTGTTTAGCAACTCCATTGTCTATAACTACTTCTAGGTCATAGTTCTAGGGCTGGGAGGAGCACTTTCATTCCAGAGGGAGTGTAAATCCTGAGGGGCAGTACCTGTCACAATCCCAAGGCATCAGGGGCCCTTCTTGGCTAAGGACCAGAGAGCAGACCAGGAGGGCAGTGACATGACCATCCTCCCTAGATCACACCACTTTGGAAGCACCAAAAATTTCCACTCAACCCCATCCCCCCCAAGAAAAACAACCTCTGAAAATAGCAGTTCCAAGAAGTGAAGCTTGAGACAGTGCCTTTTCACCCCCAACACTGGAAATGGAGCCCAACATTAACACAAAGTTCCAAATCAAGAAATGGAGTGTTGTACCCCAATAAAGTGAGACAGAAGATCCCTGAGATTAAATTTAAACCCTAGGCTGGGACTCCCATCCACAGATCAATCAAGGGAAAGCAAGGGGTGGGGGTCCTGCCTGTTTACAGATCAATTAAGGGAGAGGAAGGTGGAGTTCTCTGCTTTACAAATCAATGAAGGGAAGGGAAGGAAATCAATGAAGGGAAGGGCAAAGTGGAATGGTGTCCAACACTAGAATTGCTAACTATAACTATAACACAAGAAAAATAAATTGAAGGAATAAAAATAGGCAATGAGGGAACAAAACTGTCAGTCTTTGCAGGTGATATGATGGTATACTTTAAAACCCTAAACTAAAAAAAATTAGTTGTAAACAAATGTTAATGACTTCAGCAAAGTTGTTGTGTTGTGGTCTAGGGGTGCTGGGAACCCCAAAATTCAAGGGCAAACAACACAGGTCCTGCCTGGAAAGAATTCAACCTAAGCCTTCTTTCAGTCCGAGACAGGGTTTATTAAAACGGGTTGGGGTGGGTGAGATTTTAAGAATCCATGCTATTGGCCAGACTAAGGAATCTGAGCCTTTGGCTCAGATTGGAATCTGAGCGATTTAATGGGGGCAAGATGGACACTCATATACTGTGGTCCTGGTGTGGGTCTAGATGGAATCCAGGGTGGGGAGTGGCCAGGGGACAGTCTGGAGGTAACTGACTGCGAAGGGCTTAGCTAAGGTTAGAGGTAAAAGAGAATTGAAGGTTGGATGTAGGGCTACAATAAAAGGCCAGATGAAAGGATTACTGGGATAAGTCTGTCCTTCAGGCAAATGCCAGAGACTTCAAAAAAGGTTCAAGGAAAGTTGGGGGGTGGGGTGCTGTTCCAGGGCCTATACCCTTTTAGTAAGGTATAAAAACCCCACATAAATCATCAGCATTTCTACATAATACCAACAAAACCCAGCAGCAAAAGATTTTAAAAATTAAAAAGAAGTTCCATTTAAAATAACTGTAGATAATATAAAATACTTTGGGAGTCTGTCTGCCAAGAGAAAACCAGGGATTATATAAATACAATTAGAAAACACTTTCTCACACAAATAAAGACAGACCTAAACAATTGGGGTATTATTAATTGCTCATGGGTAGGCCTAGACAATATAATAAAATGACAATTCTACCTAATTTTTTTAGGCCCATTTTTCGTTCATCTCCAAGGATCTGAGTCTTATTATAACCTGGAACCATTGTTGTCTCCATATGGGCATCATTTAATATTTAGAAGTTTGTCCCTGGAGCAAAAGTAGATATTAAGTAAGCACCTATTCAGTGCCTTCTATGTGCCAGGCACTGTGCCAAGTGTTGGGGGCACAAAGAAAGGCAAAAGATAGTCCCTGCTCTCAAGGAGCTCAGTCTACTAGGTGAAATAACCGTGTACAAACAAGATATATCCATATATGCAGGATAATTTGGAGATAATCACAGAGGCAAAGCATCAAGGCCAATCAGGCTTTTTGCAGATGAGATTTTAGCTGGGACTTGAAGGAAGCCAGGGAGACCAGGGCGATAGAGGAGGAGGGAAAAGAAATGTGTGAGAAAACTAGAAAGGCAAGAAACATGAGCAATTCCCAATTTACAGGTGGTTTGTGTTTGAAAGTTCATTGATAAGGCTTGTGACTTTGTAACTTAAAACTTTCTGTTTCCATGAAAAGAGTTAATAAATAATACTTTAGGTTTCTACATTAGCCTATGTGTTAATTCCTATTTTATAAAATAGCTGAAATATGGGTCCATAAATCACCCAGTAGTAATAAGATGAGTGCCAGGGCTTCAACCGATACAGAGACTAAAAGAACTAGCAAAATGCAGCAGTGAAGAGAAAGTGTTTGGGGTGCCCAGAGGCCATTATGGCTGACTGAGATCCCAAGGGCAGCTGCTTTCCCTTTTTTGTGCTTCAGCCTTCATCTATAAAATTAGGCGATCTCTAAGGTCCTTCAGCCCTTAAATCCTCTCCTATGCTGTCCATTTCAGAAAAGCCCAGGATCACCAGTGAACATAAGAGCCATCTTATGTAGTGACAAGTTTTGTATAGCATGAAATAAAAATTTTAAATAGTATCAAATAAAATAGAATCTTCTAAGATCATTATGATGTGGGTGGGGGTAGCTAGGTGGTGCAGTGAATAGGGCAACAGCCCTGGAGTCAGGAGGACCTGAGTTCAAACCTGGCCTCAGACACTTACTAGCCATGTGACCATGGGCAAGTCACTTAACCCCAATTGCCCCTCCAAAAAGGCAAAATAAATAAAAATAAGATCATTATGATATGAAGGAGAAATGGATGGGGGAAAGAATTCCTTATGTCTTTCCAGTGAAAAGTCTGAATTTCGGGTAATTTGGTCCCCTCTTTGTCATGGCAGCAGCTCCCCTCTTGACCCCCACCCCACACACTCTCAGCAGGGCTACAGATACACTGAACTTTTAGAGACCTGTGACTGCAGCATTCCCATGTATGTGGGTGGGTCCGCCCAAACAAAGCAGATATACGGCTCCCAGACCTATGCCCTATAATTCCATCAGATTCCACGTAGATTGAGGGCTGCTAATAAGCCCTCTGAAATGGTGCTTGAAGTCCAGCAGATGGCGGCCGTGAGGCGGTCCCGGGCCTCTTAATACTGCTTGGGAGAGGTAGCCAGGAATTTAGATGAGCTGAATGTGCTGCCGCCCGAGAGGTAGTGAGGTGAAAGAGGCCGTTGGCCCTGCTGTCCTTGGCCTTAAGGTTGCCTCTAAAACACTGGCTCCTTTCTGCTTGCATGTACAAGCTGGCAGCACTTTCTGCAGCCATTAAAGCTTCCCCGATTCCAGATACCAGGGGAGGGGCAGGATTCATAAGAATGACTTAAAGGAACTCGGGCTTGGCGAGCGGTCACACTGGATTTAGGGACCAAATAGACCACAGATTCCTATGCACTGTAGTTTCTCTATATATGTACATGTTGGGAGGGAAGGAATGTGGGGGGCAGGAAACCCCATTAAAATAAATTCAAGAAGTTTTCTGGATCTTTCATTGTACTGAAATATAATTCTGTAAATTATAAAATACACCCAAGAATAAACAAGGTGTGGGTTGGAGTTGGGAAGCTTTTTGCTGTACAGACCTACCCTACCCAAGATCATTCACTTTTTCAACCTAGCAGTGACATTGCAGGCATGCCAGCAGGGGTTTGTGGCATGGGATTGGGTTATAAAGTATTAATGATATTACTTTGAAACAGTGGGGAAGAGGACAGGACATCCTCATGTGGGATGATCCTTAAGATTGCTTTTTTTTTTCTTAATAACTAGCTCTTGCCCATATGTGACACATGTGTTGCAGGTGTTGGTCAACAAAGAGCTGATATCCAGTGTTACCTTGAGCTGCTGACTAGTGTTTAATGTATTGGGATTCTTCCAGTTGAGTCCTAGCCACCCTTCCATTTTCATTTTTCTCTCTTTCCTGATTGGCTCACACCTAAAGGGGCTTAGTTGAGTTTTGTTGCATTTCACTTTTTGTTGAATATTGGAAATTTAGCCAGATTGTCGGGATAATATTGAACTTTTGTTTATTTTTGAACATGAAAACATGATGATGATCAGTAAGGAAAGTCAAAAAAGTGCCAGAGAGACTAAAGTTGGATACTGGATAAACATGAGTAAGTGCTTCTCATCTTGCTTATCTTAGGTTTATATATGCTAATCAATGAAAGAGTTAAAAAAAATTGAAAGTCATTCAAGAATGCTAGAGTGGCCAGGCAAGGTCATGGGGCTCAGCTAAATAATGGATGCAAGGCATTAAACACCTGTGATCCTGGGTGTTTTGGTGGAGTGGTTGGAATTCAGTGGAGTATGTTAGAAAGAAAGAACAATGGTTTGGAGTCTTGGTGTAAATGTGTATTAGCTTGATGATTCTGGGGAAATTATTTAACCTTTCTGTGCCTTGCTTTCCTCATTTGTAAAATGAAATAATATTGACATTACCTACCTTTCAGGATTGTAGTGAACAAAGTATTAATCTTAAGGAATTATATAAATATGAACTATTATTATTACTATTGTCATTTGCGCAAATGGCAAACCCCTGAAAGAAGAGTAGATTCCGTAAGCAATTCTTTTTTTTTTTTTTAAAGCAATTGGGGTTAAGTAACTTGCTCAAGGTTACACGGCTAGTCATTATTTATGCGTGGGTGCTCATTTTCTAAGGCCAGATCTGATCTCGGGTCATCCCAAATCCGAGGCCGACGCTCTTACTCACTGCGCCACCTAGCCGCCCCTTTAGGGCAGTTGGGGTTAAGTAACTTGCCCAAGGTTACACGGCTAGGTTTTTGTTTGTATGGATTAAGTGTCGGAGGCCAGCTCCGAACTCAGGGCCTTCTGATTCCAGGGCCGGCGCTCTATTCACTGCGCCACCTAGCCGCCCCCGTAAGCAATTCTTAACTAGGATGGAAGCAGCAGAGCTTTTATCCAAAGTGCTTAGCCACCAGGAATCTCTTTTTCTCCCCTGGAAGTCCTGCCTAAGCTCCATACCATTTTCGTCCTCCAAGACCTCTTCTCCTACCCCAGTCTGTGGCCAGCTGCCTCTGTTCCCTTGCTAAGCCCTTATAGCCACCACTCTCCACAGGTGACCTCCACAGGGACTCAACCATACTAACACACTTGTGTCCTCTGAAGTCTAGGAGACAGTGCCTGCCTTCTCCTCTCCTCACCACCTTCTGTACCTCTGGGGTTTGGTAAGAGCCAGGGGTACTGGCTATCTGTGCTACATCCCCAAGCCAAAGGTTCTCATGGATCCTAGGTAGGAGCCCTTGTACCAGACTCTCTTCGGAAACAGATTTTCCCTCTCCCATCATACCTGTACCAGACTGTGAATGATTTGGACAAAGATCACTCATGACCCAGTAAAGGGGAAAGCTGCCATATATCAGCTAACATAGCATCCTAAGACCTTCCTGCACCCCACATGAGCTTCTCCCTGGCCTTGCCAGGCTCTGCTTCCTCCTCTAGCAGCAGCCTCCCCCATGTGATTATAATGGGGGTCTCTGTCTCTCTGATATGGGGCCTGTCCTGGGATCTGTCCCCTCTCTGTGCTTTGTGTCCTATTATTTTAGTCCTTACTCTTACTTATCCCAGGAGCTAAAACTCATAGTTACAGCCTTGATAGTGAAAAGAGGATAAAATCTGGAGGATAAGTTAGCAAAGAGAAAAACCTTAGGCATGAGAGTCTGAAAGTAGTGCAGTAGTATTCTCTTAGGTTCATCCCTAGGTTATAGTTAAGAGAGATCTCTAATCTCTCATCCCCAGTCCAGGTGGATAGAGCTAGCCACAGGATAGTGCTTGCCTCCAGCCATTAAGAAAACTATCTGAGGGCCTCCTACACCTCAAGTCATCATATTACTAAGCCTAGTATAGTGAAATGTGCATGGGTTCTGGAGTTAGAGGACCTGAGTTCTGATCCCCCTCTGCTGCTTACTTGGGCAGACCATTTCACTTCCCTTTGCTTCACTTTCTTCGGTTTAAAATGAGGGAGCAGACGAGAAAACCTCAGAAGTCTCTTCCAGTCTAAAGACTGAATCTTTGGAGTCTTAATCTTTCTTTGCTCTATCAGTTTCCCCTGACTTTGGCCTCACTTGTCTTCATACCTAACCTTGAACACATCCCTCCTCACAACACCACTCTAATGGTCATACATTAGAATCCCTTTGGCCCACAGATGTTCTCTATCCCTACTTTCAGATTTTCTTTTTTCTTTTTTTAATGCTTAATTAACTTCTGATTTACATCATTCATTTCCACCAGATTTTGAGTTACAAATTTTCTCCCCGTTTTTCCCCTACCCACTACCCCAAAATAGCAGTCCCATAGGATATCCCCTCCTCCAATCTGCTCTCTCCCCTATCTTCCCCCATACCCCCTTCGACTTTTCCAGTAGGGCATGGTGGATGTCTATGCCCCAGTGCCTGTACATCTTATTTCCCAATTACATGTAAAATAGTATTAACAATAGTATATATATATATATATATATATATATATATATATATATATATATATAAACATTTGATTTTAAAACTTTGAATTCCAGATTCATTCCCTTCCTCCCTTGTCACCCACCCTTACTGGGAAGATAAACAATTCAATATAGGTTGTACATGTGTAGCTAATGCAAAACATTGCCATAGTAGATATATTGTAAAAGACTTACTATATTTCCCTCCCTTCTATCCCACCTGCTACTTATTCTCTTCTCTGCTTTGATCCTGTCCCTTTTCAAAAGTGGGTTTTTCCAATTTCCCTCCCCCCCCCAGCCTGCCCTCCCTTCCATCATCCCCCCTCTCATCCCCTTCCTCCCTACTCTCCTGTAGGGTGAAATACCCTATTTAGTGTGTATGTCATTCTGTCCATGAGCCAAATTCAATGAGAATAATGTTGACCCATTCCCTTTTGCCTTCCTGTTCTTCCCCTTGTAACAGTTTTCCCTTGCCTCTTCTATATGAGATGGTTTACCCCATTCTGTCTCTCCCCATCTCCTCTCCTTATATTCCTCTCTCACCTCTTAATTTCACCTTTTAATTAGATTAGATTAGATTGCTATTAGATTGCTCCTGTGCCCTCTATCTATATATACCTGTAAACATATATACACACATTCATATATGTATTCATATGCCCATATACCCTCCGATATAGACACACACACATATATAATTATATATACATATATATGTGTGTGTGTGTGTGTGTGTGTGTGTGTCTGTGTGTGTGTGTGTGTGTGTGTGTGTGTGTGTGTATATACACATATATATTCCCTTCAACTGTTTTCATACTAGGAAAAAGTTTCATAAGTCACAATTATCATTTTTCTATGAAGGGATGTAAATAGTTCAATTTTGATAAGTTCCTTATGATTTCTTTTCCCTGTTTACCTTCTCAAGCTTCTCTTGCTTCTCCTATCTGAATGTCAAATTTTCTATTCAACTCTGTTTTTTTCCTCAAGAATGTTTGAAAGTCCTCTGTTGAGGAATGATCGTATTTTCCCCTGAAAGATGATACTCAGTTTTGCTGGGTAGGTGATTCTTGTTTTTAATCCCAGCTCCTTTGCCCTCTGGAATATCAGATTCCATGCCCTTTGATCCCTCAGTGTAGAAGCTGCCAGGTCCTGTGCTATTCTGATTGTGTTTCCACAATATTGAAATTGTTTCTTCCTGGCTGCTTGTAGTATTTTCTCCTTGATCTGGGGATTCTGGAACCTGGCTATAATATTCCTGGGAGTTTTCTTTTTGAGATCTTTTTCAGAAGGTGATTGGTGGATTCTTTCAGCCTCTATTTTGCCCTCTGGGTCTAAAACATCAGGGTAATTTTCCTTGAGAATTTCTTGAAGGGTGATTTCTAGGTTCTTTCTTTGATCTTGGCTTTCAGGTAGTCCAATAATTTTTAAATTATCTCTCCTGGATCTATTTTCCAGGTCAGTGGTTTTTCCCATGAGATATTTCACATTGCCTTCTATTCTTTCATTTATTTGGATCTGTTCAACAGCATCTTGATTTCTCATAAAGTCACTAGCTTCCATTTGCTCCAGTCTAATTCTGAAGAAATGATTCTCTTCAGTAAGCTTTCGAGATTCTTTTTCCATCTGGCAAATTTGGCTTTTTAAGGCATTCTTCTCCTCATTGCCTTTTTGAGCCTCTTTTGCCATTTGAGTTAGTCTATTTTTTAAGGTGTTGTTTTCCTCTGTCAGGCTGTTAACTCTCATTTCATAATTTTCTTGCATCGTTCTCATTTCTCTTCCCAGTTTTTCCCCCACTTCTCTTATCTGCTTCTTAAGGTCCTCTATGGCCTGTAGCCAGCTCGTATTTTCATTTGAAGCTTTGGGTGCAGGAGTTCTGACTTCAGTGTCTTCTTCCTGTTCCATGCTTTGATCCTTTTTGTCCCCAAAATAGGAGTCTAATGCTGGATTCTTCTGTTTGCTTTGTTTCCTTTGCTTGGTCATATCACCACTCAATCACTTGGCCCCTGGGCTTTTTGCCACAGTGGGACTCTGCCACCAGATAGGGGAGCTTTGTCCCAAACGCTGTCCCAAATGCTTGGGTTTTCTCAGCTGCCGGAGGTATTAGTTGGGTGACCTCTCTGAAGCCTCCACACGCTCTGGCAAGCTAGTCACACACCCCAAGACTCTCCACCCTAGACTGCAATCCAGATCCAAGCAGGTTAAAGCAAGAGTGATTACCCTTCACACTGGTCACTTGGTCCCCCTACAGTCTGCAGGCCGGGGGTTGAAGCTACCACATGGCTGTGGCTGTGGGGCTGAGGCTTCTCAGGGGCTTCTCGCCCCAGGGGCAAATGCCAATGCACTCCCAGCTACTGGATCCCATAGTCCACACTGCACTGACCTCTGACTTTGTCCTTAACATCTATGTGTTGATAATTCTGGAAACTGCCACAGCTGCTGGTGATCTGGAGTCCCTCCAGCTGGAGGCTGGTCAGGCCCAGCCTGGGCCTAAGACCTGGGGCTCCCGCTGACTGGGATGGGCTCCCAGAGCTCTGTGCTGGCCAATTCCTGCTGGCCTGCTGGGCTCTCCTCAGCAGAGTATGTCATTTTGTGGGTTCTGTAGCTCCAAAGTTTGTTCAGAGTCCCCTTTTACATGAATTGAGGGAGGTGGAAGCCTGAGCCCCGAGGAAGTCCTGTTTCTGCTCCATCTGGACTCCACCCCCACTTTCAGATTTTCAACCCCAAATAATCTGCTTCATTTGCTTTCTCTTCTTCCATGACTGCTAATAATCAGTGGAGAGAATAACAAAATCAAGCTGATGTCTGATTCGACACATCTGTGGTACCTAAGCTCAGCCAGGCCCTCAGTACTGCGAGTTGTAGTTCAGTCATATCTAACTCTTCGTGATCACACGGACCATCCTGAATGTGGTTTTTTGGTAATTTCTTTTTTTTGCAAAGATTCTGCAGTGGTTTTCCATTTACTTCTCTGGTAGATTAAGGCAGACAGAAGTTAAATGAATTGCCCAGGGTCACACAGCTAATAAATGTCTGACACTTGATTTGGACTCAGGTCTTTCTGCCGCCAGGCCCAGAGCTCTCATCTATTATGTCACCTGCTGTTAGACAATGCTTCTGTTCTACCATATTGACTCTTACCAGATTTCCCATAGTGTGCTTTCTAAATCCTTTTTTCTGTACTTTCCACCACTAACTATACCTAGACCACCCCTCCAATATCTACACACACATACTTAAAATAAATGACCTAGTCTCATCCTATACTGAGAAGACTGAGGCCAGCCAACATGATCTCTCTCAGCCCTCCTTCTTGCATTGAAATTATTTAGCAAAGCACCTACTTCCTCTTCTTTCCTTCTAGTCACCACAAAAAACACAGAGTCTCGTTCCTGGCTTGAGCCCTTGAGCTCATTTGCTCTCTCCTTTCTGGGGATGTTACTTAGCGGTCATTCTCTTTCTTGTAGGTCGTTAGGCTGTTCTTGCCACCGACTCATAGAATTGAAGAGTTTGGAAGGAGAATTTGGAACACAAAAAAAATTTTTTTAAATAAATGTTAAAATTTAAAAAAATAAAAAAATACATGTTAAAAATGTTTATATGCGGGGCACGGAGGACAATGGCGGGGCTGGCTGTCCGGGACCCTGCAGTGGACCGATCGCTGCGCTCCGTGTTCGTGGGTAACATTCCATATGAAGCTACAGAAGAACAACTAAAGGATATCTTCTCTGAAGTTGGACCAGTTGTCAGTTTCAGGTTGGTATATGATCGAGAGACAGGAAAACCAAAAGGCTATGGCTTCTGTCAATATCAGGACCAAGAAACAGCCCTCAGTGCTATGCGGAACCTGAATGGTCGTGAGTTCAGTGGAAGAGCACTTCGAGTAGACAATGCTGCTCGTGAGAAGAACAAAGAGGAACTAAAGAGCCTTGGCACTGGTGCCCCCATCGTTGGGTCTCCCTATGGAGACCCCATCAGCCCTGAAGATGCTCCAGAATCCATTAGCAGAGCAGTTGCCAGTCTGCCACCAGAACAGATGTTTGAGCTGATGAAACAGATGAAGCTTTGTGTCCAGAATAGTCCTCAAGAAGCACGGAACATGCTGCTCCAGAACCCCCAGCTAGCCTATGCTTTGCTACAGGCCCAAGTGGTGATGCGCATTGTGGATCCAGAGATTGCACTGAAAATTTTGCATCGTCAAGCAAATATCCCATCTCTGATTCAAGCTAATCCACAGTCTGTCCAAGGACCTAGTGCAGCAATGAACCAGCAGAACACTGCAGCCTCTCAAGCACAATCCTTGGGTGGGATGCATGTGAATGGAGCTCCTTCTCTGATGCAGCCACCTCTGCCAGGGGGTGTTCCTGCACCAGGAGCAATGCCCACTGCAGGATCTGGCCCTGGCCCCTTGGCTCCTGGAGGTGGAATGCAGTCTAAGGTTGGAATGCCAGGCGGTGGGCCAGTATCCCTAGACCGGGGGCAAGTGCCAGTACCAGACCCCAGAGCCCCCATGCAATGTGGACCTATGCCTGCTGGCGGCCCACCTCCCCGAGGTCTTTTAGGAGATGCTCCAAATGACCCACGTGGAGGGTACTTTGCTCTCAGTCACTGGAGAAGTAGAACCCAGAGGTTACCTGGGGCCACCCCGTCAGGGTCCTCCCATGCACCATGTCCCTGGTCATGACAGTCGTCCCCGTGAGATGAGGGGAGGGCCACTGGGAGAGCCTCGGCCTCTAATGGGAGAACCTAGAGGGCCCATGCTGGATCAGAGGGGTCCACCCATGGATGGCAGAGGTGGAAGAGATCCGAGAGGGATGGAGGCCAGAGCCATGGAGGCCCAAGGCATAGATGCCAGAGCAATGGATGCCAGGGGGATGGAAGCCCGAAGTTTAGAATCAAGGGCCATGGAGGCTAGGGGCATGGATGCAAGAGCAATGGAAACATGAGGCCCTGGTCCCAGAGGCCCAATGGCTGGGGGACTCCAAGGACCTGGGCCAATCAACATGGGAGCAGGTGGCCCACAGGGTCCCAGGCAGGTCCCAGGCATGCAGGGATCTGGTCTGCAAGGTGGAGGTCAGCCTGGGGGATTTAGTCCTGGACAGAACCAAGTTACTCCACAGGATCATGAAAAGGCTGCTTTGATCATGCAACTGCTCCAACTGACCGCAGACCAAATTGCTATGCTGCCTCCTGAGCAACGGCAGAGTATCCTGATTTTAAAGGAACAGATACAGAAATTGACTGGCGCCCCTTGAATGGTTTACAGAATGCTTGACAGAAATCCGGCACATCCAGTTTCATAATATGGAGATGGATCCAGGATCAGAGGTTTCTGTATCCCAACACTTGAATGACCTTAAGTGGTAGTGGGCAGAGCATATGTGATGCTTCCACCAGAAGTAAAATCTGCTTATCCTCATTGTCAGGTTTTGGTTTGTTGGGGGGGGGGTGTTTAGTTTGTATATTTTATGTGAAGTAAAAATAAATTTTCCCCAAGGGAAAAAAATGTTTATATGCAATTGGAAAAAATAAAATACTTGAAAAAAAAATTTAAGCTGCAAGGCACCTGAATAGTGTGAAAAGAATCCCTACAGTAACATAAGTGACCAAGTGGTTGTCCAGCCTCTGCTTAAAAACCTCTGAGGAGGAAGAGCCCACTACCTCTGGAGGCAGTTTATTCTACACTTTGGAAAACTGATTGTTAGGAAGGTTTTCTGTGGCTTCTTCCTAACTTCTACCCATTACCCTGAGTTCAGCTTTTTGGAGCCAAACAGAACTCTTACTCCTCCTCCCTGGGAGGGCCCTTCCAATGTTTGATGACAGCCATCATGCTGTTCTTTCCCTTCCCTCTCCCTGTCTCCTACCCTGAGCCTTCTTTAGGCCACATGTGTCTAGTTCCTTCTCGTGTGACAGGGACTAGACATTCCTCAGCTTATCAATGTCCTCCTTAAGCTGTGATGCCTGGAACTGAGTATACTGCTTTAAATGAAACTCGACAGATCGGAGTGCCATGGAAATTATGCCCTTCTCAAGCCCAAGATCTTATTAATGTTTTCGAATGCTACATCAGACTGCTGGCTCACATTTAGTTTGTGATCCCCTTAAAACACCCAGACCTGGGGCGGCTAGATGGTACAGTGCAGAACAGAGCACTGACCCTGGAGTTAGGAGGACTGGAGTTCAAATCCGGCCTCAGACACTTAATGAAAAACTAGCTGTGTGACTTTGGGCAAGTCACTTAACCCCAATTGCCCTACCTTCCCCCCTCTAAAAAGTAAAAAAGCCACAAACAAACACACAATTTTAAAAAACCCACCCAGATCTTTTTCAGAATAATTGCTATCTAATGCTTCCCCTTTGTTATAAAGTTGATTTATTTGTACCTACGTGCAAAACTTTGCTTATGCCCATTGAAGTTAAGTTTATTACCAATGATTTACCCCAGTGCCTGTCAGGATTTTTGGATCCTGACTCAGTTACCCAGTTTATTAGCTATTCCTTCAAATTCTGTGTCATCTGCAGATTTTATAAGGCAAATGTTAAAATTGTTAAACAGTACAGGTTCCTGGGGTATTCCCCTGGAGACCTCCTTCCATGTTGACATTTAATCTATAAACCTCCATCTTCTCCACAAGAACAGTTTAAGATACTTTTTCAAAGCTTTGCTAAAGCATAGGTGCTATATAGCCACAGTATTCTCTCATCTCTCTAGTTTATTAATCCTGTCAAGAAAGAAAATGACTTGTTCTTGATGAATCCATGCTGGCTCTTTGTAACCTCTACTTCCCTATTTTGATGTTCTACAGCCATTTTTAGCCATTTACAGACCCATTCTGGAATTTTCATAAGAATTGAAGTCGAGCTTAGTGGCCTATGGTTTGCAGATTCTTTTCCCTTCCTGTAGAAAAATGGGGACATTTGCCTATCTCCCATGCTGTAGTATCTCTCTCACCTTACGGTGGTCTTTTGTATATTGTTGATAATGGCTTAGTAGTCACATCTGCCAGTTCTTTCAGGACCCATAGACGTAGCTTTTGTCTGGACCAGGTGACCTGAACTCTTCGAGAACGACCAGATGCTCTCTCACCATCTCCTTACATGTCTTGGGAATCAGTTGGTAGTAAAGTGCCCTCCTTTGAAGGGAAAATAAAGTGTGGCCGGAGACCTGAATTCCACCTGTCTGCCTACTGCCCAAGCCTGCCCAGTCCTAAAAAAGCATTCCTTTCATGTGGAGTGGTGATAAATGTAACGGAGGAGATAGGATGCTTCATCTAGAGTTAGGAAAATCCAGGTCTGAATCCTGCCTCGGATATTTACTATCTGTGTGACCTTAGGCAAGTAACTGGGTTTCTCTGGGCCTCAGTTTCCCCATATTTAGAGAGGAGATGATAACAGTATCCTATCTCATAGAGCTGTTATGGGAATCAAGGCATGTAAAGTCCTAAAGCATCACATAAATGTGAACTAGTTATTCTAGCTCATTCAGTGACTCCTTTCTGTTTCTCCCTCCCTCCCTTCCTCCGCTCTTTCCTCCTTGCCCTTCTCTCTCCCTCCCCTAAACTCCTTCAGTCACTTATGTTTCCTTACTACATAATCTGTCCTCAAACCCTTGCGATCTGACCTCCATCACTCCTGTACCGAAGCTACCCTCTCTAGATTCACCAGTAATCTAACTGCTAGATCCAGGGGCCCTTTTTTCAGACCTCATCCACCTAACCCTTTGACACTGTTGATCCAGCGCATTCTATTTCTCACCCAGCTTCAGAGATATCATACTCTTGTGGTTCTGCTTGTACCCCTCTAATTTCTCTTTTTCTCTATCCTTCGCTGCTTCCTCATCCCCTTCCCTGTTGATGAACATGTGTGTTTCCCAGGAATTTGTCTCGGTCTTCTGTTCTCTCCCTACGCTTCCCCTTTGGCAATCTCATTCACTCCCATCTCTCAACTTTGATGATAGTTTTACCACCGTCACTCTTTCCTGCCTCCACTTTATCCTTCACACCGCTGCCAGGACGGTCTTCTCTGTTGATCTGATTGTGCCACTTCTCAGAAATTCTGGCTCTGGTGTCTCCCTTGGGCCAGGATCATTGTGAGATGAAATGAAATAGTAGATGTGGAAACAATCAGCAGACATCAAACCCTAAATTCAGATATGTTCTAGAGCAGCTCAGTGGGGACACCAAGCGCTGAGGAGCCCCTGAGCCCTTGAGTGATGGTTGGAGAAGTGATGTCAAAATCAGAAGGCCTGGTTTGGGTCTCAGAGAAAGAGGAAGACACACGTTTTCTCTCCCTTTCAGGAGAGCGGCTGTAGCATTACAGTATGAAGTGGTGTGTAGACTGTCTGCCTGACGGTCAGGCGTGGACCCTTTGTCAAGACAGGAGACTTTTGTTCAGGCTTTTCTTCAGTACAAAGAAGGGTTCGATGTGGGGAGGAAAGTGATGTCGAGGAGCTAATCTGATGTTAAAATAAGTACAAGGAGAAGCCAGGTGGCACAGTGAATGGAGCAGCAGCCCTGGAGTCAGGAGGACCCGAGTTCAAATTCGGCCTCAGATACTTTAGATAGTTACTAGCTATGTGACCTTGGGCGAGTCACTTAACCCCAATTGCCTTGCCTTTCCCCTTCCAAAACAAAACAAAACAAAACAACTAAAATAAATAAAAGTTCTTAATGGATGGGGAAGTTAGGCAACAAACATTTATTAAACACTCACCATGTCCCAGGTACTACACTAAGCACTGGGGATTAAAAAAAAAAAAGGCAAAAACAGTCCATGTCCTCAAGGAGCACAAAGCAAAAGCACACGCACACACACACACACACACACACACACACACATACACAGTAGATAGGTGGTGATCTATAGGGGGACAACACTAACATCTGAGGAGCCTGAGGGAAGTCTGCAGAGGTTGGAACTTGAACAGATCTTGAGGAAGCCAGAGAACGCAGGACGTGAAGACAGAGGGCAGAACATTTCAGACTGGGCCGATTAGTCAAGGCATCGAGGCAAGAGGTGGAGAGTTGCTTGTGAAGAACTGCAAGTGGGCTGGCACAGCTGGGTCACCAAATGCACGCAGGGCTACTGGAGAGGTGACTAGAAGCCAGCTTATGAAGAGCTTTAGCTGCCAAAGAGAGGGATTTGTTTCATTCTATGGGTAACCAGGAGTCACTGGAGCTCATGAGCAGAGGGTAACATGGGCAGACTTATGTTCTAGAAAAATCACCTTGGTAGCTTTAGGGGGTGAATTGGGGTGGGGAAAAACTTGAGGGAGAGAGACCAGTCAGAATGTTATTCCAATTGAGGCAAACTTTTTAAAACTTTGTTTTTCTTGAGGTTTTTTGTCTGTGTTTTCTTTCACAATATGACTATTATGGATATGTTTTGCATGACTACCAAAAAAAAAAAGAATTTTATTCCAATATAGTCCAGGCTAGAGGTGACAAGGGCCTACACCAGGTGGGTATGGCTAATGTGAGCAGAGAATAGGAGACTTATATGAGATTTTAGGGTAGAAATAACAAAATTTGGCAATGTAATGTATATGTGGGGTGATTGAGAGTGAGGACTCAAGACTGAAACTGTGATTATGGACATGGGTGACTGGGAGGATGCCCTCAACAGTACTAGGAAAGTTAGGGAAAATGGAGAGTTTGGGGGGAAAGATAATGAGTTATGTTTTGAACGTGTTAAGTTTGAAGGTCCATGGGACATCCAGTTCAAAATATCCTAGAGATAGTTGGTGCATGACTTTAGCTCAGGAGAGAGATTAGAACTTGAAATAGAGATCTGTGAATCATTTGAATAGGGATGATCATTGAACTCATGGGAGTTGATGAGATCACCAAGTGAGAAAGTAGAAAAAGAAATAGAAGCGGGCCCGGGGCAGAGTTTTGGGATCACCCACTGTTAGTGGGCATGACGGCAAAGAGACCAAGGAAGAGAAAGAATGAGCAGAGATCATTAGGGAAGATCTGTGTGAGGTGATGCAGTGTAAAGTGAGCAGAACCAGAATAATTTATTAAAATAACATTAAAGAATCTGAAAAACAGGCAAAGTAGCAGAAACAGTACATCCTCGTTCTTCCCAAAACTCCAAAACAGATCTCAGAAATGCACTAGACTGGATCCTGTTAAGGAAATCCAAGAAAACAATCACTTGTCCAGTCATTTGTCCAGCCCAGGTCAGCATAGAATACAGGTCTGTAGACACAGGATAGGATTGGGCCAAGTCCAGTTCCCAGAACCCAGGAAGAGGCTGTTCCAAGTGAGGCCCCAGAACTATATTTGGGGCATTGCAATGGGAAGCACTAACTGCCCAGTTCTAGGTCAGAGATTAAGGGTGGACTGAGGAAAGAACTTGCATCTAGGGAGGAGGTAGCATTCCCAAGTAGGGAAGTACTGGGCAATATACCAAAAAAGGAGCAAGCTCTGAAGCAAGCAGTTGCAGCGTGTCTCAGATAGCAGGAACAGAACAGAGTCTCAGCTCCACCTTATAGCACAATCGGAAGCCTACAGAGAATAACCAGAGCAGAAATTCCAGGCCAAAGAGAAGCCTACAGTTTTGGGACTCTGGATTAGCAATCCTCCCCAGCTGGATGGTAGTGGCCCAATCAGTCAGCTGAGTACTAGTGCCCAGACCAAAACCAAGGTCAGTAACTTGTAGAACCCAGACTGGAGGGGCAGCAATCCAGTGTTGCTCTGGATCATACTGCTTTAGGAGGACTAAAAGCATGCAGCAACCCAGTTTAAGTTGTCCCTGCCAACATGGAGTAACAGCACTTAACAGCGTACATCAGCAGCAGGAGGAGCAGACCAGACTTTTCCTCCATAAGTACACGGAGCCCAGTCCTAACATCAAGTTCAAAATCAGAAACTAGGCTGAAAAAATGATAAACCAAAAAAAGAACTCTACCATTAGAAGCTATTATGATGTCTAGAAACAACCCCGAGGAAGAGAATGACTCCAAAACATCTATATGGAAAGCTTCAAAGAAAAACATAACTTAGACACAAATCCAACTAAAATTCCTAGAAGAGAATTAAGCAAAGGTCATGGAAGAGAAACAGGAGTTTTGCAAGAAAGATTCAGAAAGGGGTTTAACAACTTGGCTCAATATGTACAAAACCTTGCTCAAGCAACGAACTCCCTGAAAATTAGATTAAACCGTAGAAGCCAGTGGCTCCATGAGACAAGGAGTAAAAGAACTGAAAGCATAGAAGGAAATGTAAGATATCAGCAAAAGCAACTAACCTTGAAAACAAATAGAAGAAAAACATTTTAAGAATCATTGGACTCTCAGAAAGCCAAGATCAAAAAGAGTCTAGACATCGGATTTCAGGATATCTTAAGAGAAAACTGCCCAAGATTTTCTTAGAACCTGAGGGCAAAGTAGAAGAAGAAAGAATCCATTGTCACCTCCTGAAAGAAACCCCAAAATGGAAACTCCCAGGAACATCATAGCCAAAATCCAGAACTTCCAGGTCAAAGAAAAAAAAATAGTATCAGCAGCCAGAAAGAAAGAATCCCAGGACCAAGAAACTGCCGTCAGAATTACACTCAAGTTAGCAGTTTCCATTACAAAGGAGCACAGGGCTTAGAATATAACATTCCAGAAGGCAAAGAATATAAGCTTCCAGCCAAGAATAATTTACTCAGCCAAACTAAGTATGATACTACTGGGGGATAAAATGAACCTTTAATGAAACAGAGGACTTCCAAGCATTCCTGATGAAAAGAATATAGCTATATAGAAACTTTGAAGTTCAGACACAGAAGTTAAAAGAAACATAAAAAGGTAAACACAAATGAACAGTGATAAAGGACTAAACAAGGTTGAATTGCTTCCAGTCTAAGATGGGGAAGATGATGTGTCCCCTCCAAACCCTGGCAGGGGTCATGGAAGGCCCAGAAGTGGATTTGTTTGTTTTTTTAATGTATTGGTGATCTGAAGAGAGGAAGGGAAGAGCAATATACTAAGGGGAAAAGAAAAGGGAAATTAAGAAGAAAATTACCTCCCATTATTAGGATATGCACGTAGACTCTGCAAAGAGGGAAGAGAGGATGAAGAGGAGTGACTGATACTTCACCCTCACTCTCAGCTGGTCAAAGGAGGGAAGAATGTAGGCACACAGTCAGGTACAGAAATACATTTCACTCAAGGAAATAGGGAAAGGGGAGAAGAGAACATTAGAAGGAAGTTATACACTCCAGGAGAATGTATGAAAATTAGCTCCTTTTGAGGTAACAAAGAATGGGAATCTGAGGGTGTGCACCCCCCCCCCCCACTGGGGAGAAGTGGAACAAGTTATAGCAATAAATGTGATGAAATAAGACATCATGATACTGATAAGCAATAGCTAGCATTTATATTGTTCTTGCTACGTGCCTGGCACTGTGCTGGGTGCTTTGCAGTTTTATCCCAGGGAGGTGGGTGCTATTGTGATTCTCACTTTACAGTTGAGGAAACTGAGGCAGATAGTGGTTAAGTGACTTCCCCGGGGGGGTCATACAGCTAAAGTCTCTGAGATCAGATTTGAACTCATGTCTTCCAGACTCCAAGGGCATCTGGGTGGTGCAGTGGGTAGACATCAGGCCTAAAGTCAGCAAGACTTGAATTCAAATACAGCCTCAGATACTTATTAGCTGTGTGACCCTGGGCAAGTCACTTCACCCTATTTGCTTCAGTTTTCCCATCTATAAAATGAGGTAAAGGAAGTCAATGGCAGGCAAACCACTCTAGTATCTTTGCCAAGAAAACCCCAAATGGGGTCACAAAAAGTCCAAAACAATTGAAACAACTGGATCGCAACAACAACTTTCTGACTCCAGACCCAGCACTCTATCCATTGTACCAACCAGCTGCCCAGAAAGGATAAGGGGAAAAATCAAGGATGACTTAGGTAAACTGATGCAGAGTAAACAGCTTTGAAAGAATTAGGAACTTTGATCAGTGTGATCACCAGTAACCAATCTATAAATATTTCTTGACCATAGCCAGTCCAAGAATTTGTTTTGCTTAACTATACATGTTTATAACAGTGGTTTTGTTTTCTTTCATTCTTAGGAGTAGGGAGCAGTTAGGGTGGGAAGGAGAGAAGACAGATTTTTGTTTATTAAAAAATATATATAATTTTTTAAAATGGTAAACAGTCTTGAAAGACTTAAGAATTATAATCTATGCAATAGACAACTATAATTCCAGAGGACTGATGATGAAGCATGCTACCTCCCCACCTCTTAACAGAGAGATAATACACTGAAAATAAAGAATAATTTCTGCAGTTTTTTAGACATAGCCAGTGTGGGAATTTGTTTTGTTTCACTATACATATTTGTTATAAAGTTTTATTTTTATTTTTTTCTCTCCCTCAGGGGCAGAATCTGAGCAGGGATAGAATAGCCAGAAAGGGAAAAAAAAGGAAGGAGAGGTAGTCATTAGAAGCATCTTTTCAAAAATACACAGAAGAGTATAGGAAGGAGAGCAGAAAAAACCACAGATAAACGGAATGACTTTGAAAACTACAATATTGACTTATTATGTGCTTAAAAAAAGAAAAGTAAGCTATACATTACAGAGATCTGCAGTCTCATATGCAACCCTCTTTTTCTGTTCTGTGCATATAGAAATGCTACTTTTTTATTTGGTTTTTGTTAAGTTCAGAATAAAAAAAAAACATTTTTTAAGAAAGAAAAGGCTATTAGATTTAGCAATTAAGATATCATAATTGTATCCCAAGGAGGCCATTGATAAAAAGAATATGCACCATATACAAAAGAATATACCGTGTACACCAAAATATTTATAGGACTACTTTTTGTGATAGCAAAGAACCAGAAACAAAGTAGATGGCCATTGAGTGAATAATGGCTTTTAAAAAAACCCTGTGATACATCAATGTAATAGAATATTATTGTGCTATAAGAAGTGGGATATTATGAGAAATATGGAAAGACATGAACTAAAATTAAACAAAATGAAGTAAGCAGAGCCAGGAAAACTTTATGTGTGTATGGATGTGTGTGTACATATATGTATGAGAGGGGGGATGATGGAGGGGAGGTTGGAGGCACCACTTCTGAAGAGGGACAGGATCAAAGTAGGGAATGTACATACATAAGTACATACATAACATACATAATACTATAAGTGGAAAGAACAACAGAATAATTGAAAATTAATGTTGTAAAATCACAAAGAGCAAGTTAGGCCCCAAAAAACACACCTTTGCCAGAGGCCAAGGTTGAGGAGGAAGGGCAGAGTAGTATTTATGGGTATGAAACATTACCTAAACTGTCAGGTTTTTTTAAATTAATTCATCAATTTTGCTGCTTTTTTCTCTTGTTCTTTTTCTTTTAAAAAAAATTGTTGTAAGGGGAAGATTTCCTGATGGTGAGGGAGGAGGAGGAATGATACAGGGGCAAACTTGGGCAATGTAAAAACCAAAGGTATTGACAATTTCTTTTTTAAAAAAGAGATCATTGGTAAATGCTGGAGAGGATGTAGAAAAATTGGAACACTAATGCATTGTTAGTGGAGTTGTGAACTGAATAAACCATTCTGGAGAGCACTCTGGAACTATGCCCAAAGGGTTATAATTAAGTGCATGCCCTTTGGCCCAGCAATACCCCTTCTAGGGTTGTCCCAAAGAGATCATAGAAGTGGGAAAAGGACCTGTATATACAAAAATATTTATAGCGGCTCTTTTTGTGGTGGAAAAGAATTGGAGATCAAGGGGATGCCCATCAATCGGGGAATGGCTGAACAACTTGTGGCGTATGAATGTAATGGAATACTATTGAACTATAAGAAATGAGGAGCAGACAGACCTCATAATAACCTGGACAGACTCATATAAACTGATGCTGGAGCGAGAAGAGCAGAACCAGGAGAACTTTGTATACAATTACAGATACATTGTATCTGTGGTGACACTTTGATAGACTGGGCTCCTCTCAGCGATGCAGGGTTATGAGACAGCTCCAGAAGACTCATGATGGAGAGAGATGTTCACATCCAGAGACAGAGCCACAGAGTCTGAATGAAGATTGAAGCAACCTACCCGCCCTCTTTTTTTTCTTGTTTTGTTTTTTCTTCTTTCTCTCTGTTCACTCCATTGGTTATGATCCTTCTTTACAACTTGACTGATGTTTAATGTGAAGGTGTTTGTAGATCCTATATTTGATTGCATGCCGCCATGGGGGAGAAGAGGAAGGGAGAAGAGAAAATTTGAAACTCAAGGGATTGTGGAACTGCATGTTGGAAACTAAAAGTAAATAAATAAACTTAAATTTTTAAAAAAGAGAGAGATCGGTGCAGTGAGTAAGAGTGCCGGCCTTGGAGTTGGGATGACCCGAGATCAGATCCGGCCTCAGAAAATGAGCACCCACACATAAATAATGACTAGCTGTGTAACCTTGAGCAAGTTACTTAACCCCAATTGCTTTTAAAGAGAGAGAGAGAGAGAGAGAGAGAGAGAGAGAGAGAGAGAGAGAGAGAGATTATTCAGGCAGCTAGGTGGTACAGTGAATAGAGTATCAGCCTGGATTCAGGAGGACCTGAGTTCAAATATAACCTTAGACACTTGACACTTACTAGCCATGTGACCTTGGGCAAGTCACTTAACCCCAATTGCTTTGCCTCCTCCTCCCAAAAAAAGAGATTGTTGTTAACTTTAATGAGGGATGTAAGAGTAGAATGTAAAATAGTTAATTTGGTTTTCTCAAGGGGTCAAGAGAGGGAAGGAAGGAGAATAATATAGCCAGTATAGGTGATAGATAGCCTGGAAGGAAATTGAGGGGTAGAAACAATGGGGGTCACTTTGAAAAGGAAGAACAGGGGGTAGGGATCATTAGGCATCACGAAGGATAGAGTATTGAAAGATTGTGATTAATTAAAGGAAGCAGAAGCCTTTGGGGTCATATCAAGGTCAGTGGGAAATAGGCGGTGGACGGCCTCTCCCTGACATTGGGCCAGAAGCTGGTGTAATTGTCTTTACTGCCTCTTAGGATGTTCCTCCACATCCGCTGTGGTGAGTGTGTGTGTGAGAAGGGGAGATAGAGTATCCCTGGAGTCACAGGGAGTCTCTGTCACAGAGAACCTCCACTTCCCGCCATCTTACAATTCACTGTTTGTATTGTTGTTCGGTCACTTCTGTTATGTCCAGCTCTTCATGGCTTTCTTTGGCAAAGATGCTGAAGTGGTTTGCCATTTCCTTCTCCAGCTCATTTTACAGATGAGGAAACCGAGGCAAACAGGGTCAAGCGACTTGCCCAGGGTCATACAGCTAGTGAGTGTCTGAGGCCAGATTGGAACTCAAGAAGACAAGTCTTCCTGACTACAGGCCCAGTACTCTAACCACTGCACCCCCTGGCTGCCTGTGTTTTTATTGGTCCCTTGATAAAGACCTTCATTTCTCACAATCTCAGTCTAATCAATCATCAGTTTTCATTTTTGTGACATACACAAAAATTGAAGACAACGGTATAAATCTAGAATGTAGTGTATGCATAGTGAAATGTTTTGCTTACAGTGGCTACCTTTTTAAAGAGTCTTCAGGAGTATCTTGTATCTAAAAGCACTGATAAGTGAAAAACACATTAGTAATATTTTTTGGCAAGCTGATGGATTTTTCTTCATGTCAGAAATCTGGCTGTAAAGTAGATGGTTGCTATAAAAATGTTTTATCTAAATGCTATAGTGGTAACTACTGGGTATTACCCATACTCCTTAGGAACTGAACAGGACCTGTAGAGCTATGCAGCAGCGAATTGTGGAGCTGATCTCCAGGGTTTCTAATGAAGAGGTCACCGAGGAATTGCTGCACGTGAACGACGACTTAAATAACGTCTTCCTCAGATATGAGAGGTGGGAACTTTCTTTCCCTCTGTAAAGATTGTTGGCATAATATCTTAGGGATTTTCTCATAAACAAAGGGGGAGAGAGATTAGAAATGGAAAATACTCATTAGAGATGCTAATTTGTCACCAGATGACAGGTGAAATGCATCTTATTCTCCTGGGAATTGAGCCATAGGAAATTGATATGCAGAATTAGTATTTGCCCTTTATACAAGCCATTAGGTTTCTGTTGATTTTTCTCCCTCTTCTCTTTCCACCTGGCTCTCCTTCCTCTCCCTACCCCCCACCCCAGGTTTAGGGAGTTGGGGAGGACACGGGGCTTTCATAATTTCCAAGTCCCTCTCTTAGGGATTGAACCTTTTAAAAGCTTGAGAGGGAGAAAAAGGATTGGCTTTTAAATGCTGGTTTGTCTAGAATGTCTGACACAGCCATTGAGAATAATAAAATTCTGCCTTTGGAAAAGAAAGCATGAGGGAAAGGAAGGGAAGGGGAAAGAAGAGCACCTAAGCCCCGTCAGATGCAGTCGTTTCGTCGGTTGCTTTTGCTTAACTCTTTCTTTGTTATGAAGAAGAATTCAGTTGGGGCAGCAGGACATCAGGAAAGAGTTATGATGGAAAAAACAGAATACGTCTGTAAAACGATTGTTTTTCTTAAAAAGGAAAGGCAATGTATACACCATTTTACTGTTTTCTGCTTTGTGTTTACCTAACATAGCTGAAGACTAGCAACATATTAGTTCTGTCCCTTTTCTCATTTAAAGGCCTTACCTGGAAAGAGTTAAAAAAACAAAACCAATAGCCTTATAATTCACACACATGGGTTCAGATAGAAGATAGTGTCTCGTAGCTGTTGTCTTAACCTCTCTTACTCGTCCGTAACGCCTTAGAATCCTAAAAATGTAGAACTAGAAGAAATCTTGGCTGTCATGGAGTTCTGGGGTCCAGTGAATGTGGATAGATTTTAGGGGATCTGTAAACTTGGGGGGAAAATTGCACCTTTATTTTCACTAGCCTCTGGCTCCCTTTGTAATCCTTTGCACTTTATTTGTGCATTAAAACCATGATCCTGAGAAGGGGTCCATAGACTTCCCCAGACCACCAGAGGGAACCTTAGTGCAAAACCAAAAACAAAAAACCGTTAAGAACCCTACTTTAGTTCATCCCATTCATTTTCCAGGTAAGGAAATTAAAACACTAAGAAGTTAAATAATATGTTCAAGGTCCTGTAGCCATCTAGTGGAAGTCAACAATCATGTATGTAGGAGAGGCATCATGAGGCAGTGGGATGAGTCCTGGATTCGGTGCTAACAGTCTTGGATTCAAATCTTACTTCCATCACTTACTGAGTCATTTTTCAGTTGTGTTCAACTCTTCATTTCTTGGCAAAAATACCATTTCTGTCTCCAGCTCATTTTACAAATGAGGAAACTGAGACCAATGATGACTTGCCCAGAGTCACATGGCTAATAAGTGTCTGAGGCCAGATTTGAACTGGGGAGGAAGATTCTTCCTGATGCCAGGCCTGACACCACCTAGCTGCCCACCCATCAGACTTCTCTGGGCCTCGCTTTCTTCATTTTTAAAATTAATGGCTTGGACTAGCTGACCTCTGAGGGCTCTCCCAGCTCTGTGTGATCCAGGACCAGCTCCCATCTCTCCAATACAGTGCTTTTTTCATCATACTATGCTTCAGTATTTTATAACCCACAGTTATCAGCCAGCTAACTTGGTGGCATTCTTGTTATTTCCACTATTATCAGCTGCAAGCCTGGAAGATGCTCAGTAAGCATTCATCGATCATGACCACTCCATACAGTTACAGGAGTACCTACTTCCATGAAGCTTGGTGAATTTTGCTAGTTGTTGTTCTTATGAGTCTGTTCCCAGCATTCCTGTGCCTTGGTAGGGAATGGCAGAGCTTGGACTGTGCTTTGCATTCCCAGATAAAGAGATCACCTCACTTAGTGTTTGAAGGCCATCAGTGTAGGCCTTCAGTGAAGGCCAAAACCCTGTACTGAGTAGGTACTTCATAAAGGTTTGTTGACTTAAAGCAGCAGGAACAAATTCTAGGTATCGGGAACTCCCAGTCTAGATGGAAATGCTTGAGATGGCACTCTCTTCCCAAGATACCAAGTGGTTTCCTTTTCTTTGTTCCTGGTGTGTGCATTCTAACCCATTCAGTCCCCTTCTGTAGCATTTGACACAAGAAAGTATTAATACCGGAGCATCAGTCTAAAATCGGCCTCGTCGTCACATTGCATTTTTGCAGCTCTGTCAGAGACTGAGGCCACGTTGCACTAAAATAATTACCCCACCTAGACTTTACTTTTAAAATAGGTTTTTCCTTGCTAAGAGTATGTAAGAACAGATACCCAGTGGAAGAAATTATCCAGACCTTGACGTTCCCGTTCTTTCCTCTAAAAATCTAGATTGAAAGCACAGCGTGAATTTTCTGACATTGATAAGTGTAGGAAGGAAGTTGCAACAGACTAACAACAGACCAACTTTAAAATAACCCCCGGAGGTTTGTCTCTCCTTAGAAGCAAGCCCCAGAGAGCTGGGGGGAGAGAAGGAAGAGTAGGTGGAAAGGTACAGAAAAGTCTGGTTCAGAGCTGTTAGCTACTAAATTTCCTCCTCCTTTTTCTGTTCAGCTATAGATTCTACACACACACACACACACACACACAATTTATGTCTTATGAACAACTTGACATGAGAATGTTTTGGTTGTGGATCAAAATAAGTATGATTCTGTAGCCAACGAGAACCCAAACGATCCCAGATAACTGGTCAGGAGTGAGTTTCCTGCTAGGACAACCCAGTAGCTGCTTCCTGGCTCTCATGAACCATTTCAGAGGTCTCTGTCATGTCTTTGTGGTCCCCCTTTTTCCTCAGAGAGGTGGATGAATTGACCCACTTACCACCAGCCAAATAATTAAAGGCCCCGTCTTTATCCAATGCCCTTCTTACAGAACTTGGGGGAAAGGGGCAGAGCAGTACATATTGTAGGTATTAACTAGTTATTCTTGATAAGCGTCCTGTGAAATAGTGAGGGGCCCAAGATGATTATTTTCATTCTGTAGGTAGGATGCTGAGGTACCCTCAGGTCACAGGGGGAGGTAAAGGAGGCTGCCAGGGCTGGTGTGTCTGTAGTCTAATAGTGTCTGTGAAATGGTGGGTATTGCTCATAATGAGCTAATTTTACACACCACCCTCTGATACATATACACCCAAAAATACCCTGCCTTGATGGAGTGAGATGAAAGTCAGAGAATCTGCATCTGTTTGCTCTGGTTGCCTCTTTCCTGCCTACCTCCCCCAACTCTGGGAAGGCCTGTGTGTGCTCACGTTCCCTAATGACCTCCCTAAAGAGACTCTGGCTCCTGCAGGATCCCTCCTGTCTCCCAGACAGCTAAGAGCCCCCTTACACCTAAACAGCTAAGGGCTCCCTTATACCCAAACAGCTAAGTGCCCCCTTACACCTAAACGGCTAAGGGCCCCCTTATACCTAAACAAACAGCTAAGAGCCCCCTTACACCTAAACAAGCTAAGGGCTCCCTTATACCCAAACAGCTAAGTGCCCCCTTACACCTAAACAACTAAGGGCTCCCTTATACCTAAACAAACAGCTAAGAACCCCCTTACACCCAAACAGCTAAGTGCCCCCTTACACCCAAACAGCTAAGGGCCCCCTTACACCCAAACAGCTAAGGGCCCCCTTACACCCAAATAGCTAAGGGCCCCCTTACTCCCAAACAGCTAAGGGCCCCCTTACACCCAAACAGCTAAGGGCCCCCTTACACCCAAACAGCTAAGGGCCCCCTTACACCCAAACAGCTAAGGGCCCCCTTACACCCAAACAGCTAAGGGCTCCCTTACACCCAAACAGCTAAGGGCTCCCTTACACCCTAACAGTGTAGCCACTTGTTCAGTTTGATTCTGTTTCCCATTGTTTTTTGTTGTTGTTTCCCCCTTGCTCCTACCAGGTTCGAACGGTACCGGTCGGGTCGTTCTGCTCAAAATACCAGTAATGGAGTAAGTATCATCTCAGAACCCTGTATGTGGAGGGGGGCTGGTTCCACCTCCCATCATATCATGGTGATGTCCTCCTTCTCCCACCCCTTGTTCTCCAGTATCTGCACTTAAAGGCATTTTGGGTTGATGAAGAACATAAGCCCCAGTTGCCAGTATTATTGGGGAGAATCATAGTTGGAGATTTATCTAATGAATTATAATCAGGGAGAAATCATTTGCAAGAAGAAAGATGGCATAAGGTGGGGAGGGGTAGCGTAGAAGGCAAAGACAGGATGTTCTGAAATTTGAGGGTTTGATCCCAAAGTCTCATCGATAGAATACATCTGACTTCTTTTTACTCCCACTAGTGGCCCCCTTTTTGTTCCTGTGTGATTAGGAGTAGAGAATTTCTGGTGTGTGCGGACTACACTAGGCTGTATGTGTTGACTCTCAGGGGGACAGTGAGGGGATAGTAATGATGGCTGCCAGCCCGGAAGCCGTTAAAAATCAGAAGACTGTTGAAAATTGGACAATTGCGTGCATGCTGCAGGTTACCAACTCCTCTTCTAGTTTGTAATGACCTTGCTTGTTCTTTAACTGTGTGGCAAGAAGCTGTCTGTCTCCAATATCTTGGCAGGTCCTGAATGAAGTAACTGAAGATAATTTAATAGATCTTGGTCCTGGTTCTCCAGCTGTAGTGAGTCCGATGGTGGGTAACACAGCCCCACCGTCGTCTCTTTCCTCACAGCTAGCAGGCCTGGGTAAGTGTTGTGCTTGATGTCTTTCTCTCTGGGAATTTCCTTAGCCCCATCATACTCTATCAGAGGCCATATTCTCCACTGCATTTATGTTAGAGAGAGCTCTAAATATCTACCCACCTCTTCTTTCCAGTTAGAAGAACATGGGAATACTTATTTTTCCGAATCCAGGGTAGAGTTTGTTTTTGACAGTATTTATGACCTGTCCATTTGTTCCTCTCCAGTTCCATAGCAACTTTCCAAACCTTCTACTGTTTTTGTGTCAGAGAATCATCTTTGAAAAATTAATTATATTGTAGCTACCCAAAAATTTAAATAACTCAATAAATCTTATGATTCATTTATCATAAAACTGTGTGAGAATGGTTGCTGCTGTTATGTGTATAATGGTAAGTTATAATTGTAACAAAGGAAGCATGCTCAGATTTGCCCTTACTGGGAAGTAATGTAAATCTTGTGTAGATATTTCCTGCCTAGTTCCAGCAACCCAACATGCGGAACTTTGGGAGCCAGTTTCCAGCCATTGTAATTCATAGGTTACTACTATATCATGATAAAAAAGCCTTCTAGAGGCAAAAGAAGTGGCTAACACCAGAGAAACTGGGGCTTCGTGGGTTCACAGACAACTAGTGGCTGGATGAGAAATAGAGCCTTCCCCCCACCCTGAAGATGAAAATAGCCCCCCATCACATAAAGCCATCAGGGAAAAGACACCGGGAGCTTGTATGTGCACTCGCTTCCCATTCAGCCACTGCAGCAGCCAGTGAGAAGACTTGTCATCACCTCCTGCCAAGCCCTGAGGCATCCGTCTGGAAACTGGCACCCAACTTCCACCTGTTGGGTTGCAGCTAGGCAGAAAGTATCCGTGCTTGCTCTGTAGCATCCAGCAGGGACAAATCTGAGCACGCTTCCACAGTTACGTAACTAATAGCATATGAAAAGGAGAGCCTACAGTCTTTTAGTGCCCCATTTTCTTTCACCTTTGTCACATGATCCGTTTGACATTGGACAAGTCACATGATTTTTGCGACCTCCGAGCCCTGGTCTGTAAAATGAAGAGTATGGGCCCTGTGACTTCATAGATCCCTTGTGCTCTTGTGATCCTCCTCGCTGGTCTTTCCCTCTTCTTGCTTCTGTGAATTGACTCTTTCCCACTCACTCACAGAGTGGGGATTAAAATACACGGATCTGTGTCCATCCCTGCAGCTTGTTCCCTGCTCACTGAGCATCTTAGAAGTGACATAGCAAGTACCTGAATCTGTAATATATAAAATATCCACCTTAACCCATCTTGCTGTCTTGGAGGAAAAAGGTGTGTCTGTGACCAACATTTCTTTATTGTCATCTTTAGACTTGGGGACAGATAGTGTCAGTGGAACCCTCAGCTCTCTCCAGCACTGTAACGCCCAAGATGACTTTGATATGTTTGCCCAGACGAGAGGAAACTCCTTGGCTGAACAGCGGAAGACGTAAGTGGGGGCTTTTTAGTAGCACTCTAAGGAAATTGGGAGCAAGAGTCCTTGACTCAGTCTTGGGTGAATGCCAACACAAGGGAGTTCCTATTCATGAAGACCAGCACTACTACCCAGAGTTTTAAAATGTGGGGCTGAAGATTTGGCTTCTGATGAGGATGTTGAATGGAATTCCCTTTCCCTTCAGTGGGGGAGTTGTTTGTTTGGTAGCAGTGTGTTTTCTCCTATCTGTCACAAACATGGACTTCTCTCTCTCTCTCTCTCTCTCTCTCTCTCTCTCTCTCTCTCTCTCTCTCTCTCTCTCTCTCTTTCTCTTTCTCTTTCTCTTTCTTTCCTTTCTTTTCTTTCTTCCCTAAATCATTGTTCAAAATAAAGCATACCCCATACCCTGCCCTTGGAGAGTGTATGGAGCAGAGTAGGTTACTATATAAATTGGAAATGCCAAAAAAAAAAGTTTTACATACAGTTATATGAACTTTGATGAAGAGACTCCTTCCTGAACACTAGCACAACTGGGGTTAGAGATTCGGAAGCTGTGATGTTGCTTCTCCAACAAGCCCTACTCTGGATTCTTTCACACTTTTTGGCTTTCTATTTTGCTTTGACTTTTTGTCAAGATTTATCCCAAGTAGGAAAGCTTCCTCATGCCACCTCTGTCTTCCCCTCAGGGGCACCACTGCCCTTTGCTCATCAAAGAGCCCTGGGTCCTATTTTCATCAACTTTCTTTGTTCCTTTCAACCAGAAACCAACCTGAGCAACTAGGTAGCACATTGGATAGAGCACTCAGAAAAATCCGAGTTCAAATCCTACCTAGATAACACCTGTGTGACTCTGGGGAAGTCACCTGACCTTTCCAGTCTCAATTTCCTCATCTATAAAATATATCTGCCTCACAGAGTTATTATGAAGACCAAATAAGATCATGCATGTAAAACACTTTGTAATCCTTAAAGAACTATATAAATGTCGGCTGTGGACATATTCCAGAATTCTAAAGACAAAATAGTAGTCCGTCTCCTTTTGGCAACTTCCTTGGAACAAAGTATTTGTGTAACAGAAAAAAGAAGACGTGGGGTAAGAGGGAGGGGAGAAGAGACTGCCCTTAATATTCATAGATATAATGGTTCTATAGCCCATTATTCATAATCCTCTTTTCTCATACCTGCAGATGTGGTTTCTTTATCTTTAATAATAATTAGCATTACTTTG
Organism: Gymnobelideus leadbeateri; assembly: GCA_011680675.1. NCBI lineage: Eukaryota > Metazoa > Chordata > Mammalia > Diprotodontia > Petauridae > Gymnobelideus > Gymnobelideus leadbeateri. The sequence continues at coordinate 180,608 of WOXC01004080.1, forward strand.
ACTTTCCACATAAGCCCAATCTCAACTATATTTCATAGCACTGAATTCAGACATTCTGTTATTGAGCCTCTGAAGCATCCCAGTGAGATCAGGGTATGATATTTTTTAGATGAGGGGAAGAAAAAAGTCTCACAGGAAATTAAGACTCAAGCCACAGTTAGAACCTAACTCTCCTAATTCCTGTCAGACATCAATGACGCAGCATGATCCCTTAGCTTCTCCCCAAACAGAACCAGTGGGTAGACTTGCTTGTGTAGTCAAGTAGGGGGCTCCATTCCAAATTGTTCAGAATAGAAAACTGATCGCAGATCTCTCCATCATCAACAGTTTGAACTAAAAAGCTTGTTCTGCTTTGTTTCCAGAGTCACTTATGAGGATCCACAAGCGGTGGGAGGACTGGCCTCTGCATTAGATGTTCGAAAACAGAACACTGGAGTGGTAGGTTTTTCAGCCTGTTTCCCCTCTGTGGAAAGAAGATATTTGAAAACAGAGTCCCCCAGAAGAAAAAAATTATTGAGTCAGTCCAGGTAGATAAAGTGGGGAGACTCATCCTGGCAGTGAACAGGCTCCTAGTGATAGGCCCTTCACTTGACCCGAGGAAAAAACTGTAATCCCACTGAGAGGGCACAGCTGCACTTTCACCTTAGCATTTGGCCTCTACCTTGGACTCTTCTGATACTTTGCCCTTCAAGGAGAGAAGAATCCAGTGATAGAGGCTATTTAGAAATATTGTATTTACTTGAGGGGAGAAATGCTCACAAGGAAGAGGTTTCTTTATATAATGTGTGTTTGGCTTTGTTAGCGTGATTATGGAGAAGTAGTGAGCTTGTTTGAGGTAACCATCTTGAGACATTTAAGTTTTCTGAGTGCTTGGAACAAAAAGGAAGAAGAGTTGGGTAAGTGGTTGGGCATGACAGTTTACAGAAATGAAGGGAGCAATTCCCAGGAAATTAAATTTCTAATAGCATTTGGGAAAGTCTGTGTTTGTAAGTGTCACCCCCCACCCCGTCCTCCCCACCATGTGACTCCTTACAAGGAATCAGATAACATTGAGGAAATGGTAAAAGATGAGTTAGATTTTGTAATTTGTGTTGTAAGATAGAACTGTAAGTTTTTAGACTATTTCAGATAACTAGAAGGGAAAAGTTAGGGCTTTTCTGCCGATTTAGTATCCCCCTTCCACTCCTGCTAGTGCTGAGGGGCTGCAGGATGTGTGTGGGTGTTGGGGTGAGGTGGGGAGTATGGGGGGAGGGGTGCAGATTGGTAGGAAACCTCCCCACAGGTCCAGTCTATCCTCAGCCGGCCAAGGAAGGATTAAAAAAGGGCACTGGCCTCCTTGCTTATGATAGCACATCACCTTTTCTTAACCCTGAATTTTCTCTAAGTGAATTCCAAGGCGTACCACACAGTAACATTCCATTCGGTTTTGCCTCCTACAGAAAAGCAAAACCAGTAACATCAACAACTTAATAGAACCCATCAGCAGGACATTTGGTGAATCAGAGCAGTGTTCCTCTTGGTATCAGCCACTAGGGAGCATTGAAGAGCTAGTCCAACATCTGCCTGCAGGACCTGGGCCTGTTTCATAACAACTCTGGGCTTTGCTCTCCCTATAGGGTTAGTGAATTGCAGTAGCCCTGGTCAGCTTGGCTGACCCAGAGCATTTTCAATATCACAGTCCCTTTTTTTTTTCTTTTTGCTAAATGAAATATAGAAACCCAGGAATGTCCAGCTATCTTTAAATTGAGCTAGTGTGGGAAAACTAATACTCAGAGTTAAAAGAACCCACCCAGCTTTTGCATCATGACTTTATTGCCCAGGATTAAAGGCTTTCTTTTCTTATGGTGGTCACTCTGGCCCAAGTTGAGTCAATATCCTTGCTGCTATCAGTAATGCTAGGAACAAATGCTTTCTGTCATTCACACTGGTATAAGTGGTCCTCTGTACCCAGTGTTTATCAGTTGAGAAGACTTTGAGCCTGCATAAGGTGACTGGTCAAAGTATCCCAATCCTGGTAGATTTCATGGATGAAATTTATTTTCACCTGTTTAGGTGAGTGACTTGGGTCACCCGTTTTCAAAGGCCCTAATGACTCTAGTGATGATGTTTTTAATTGCTTAATGTCTGTATTGTTCCATTGGAAGAAGCCAAAGTTGGCATGTATCAAGAGACTTAGAGAGTCTATAAAAAAGCAGGCTGTTTAGGGAACGTATCATTCCAACTCAGCATTCATGATGATGCTTTAATATCGAGAGTTTCTCCTGGTCACTAAACCGCTTTTCTCTTTTACAGAGGAGCTAAGGGAATCACTGTGGGCTTTCATGGTTTTTAAAAATTGAATAAATAAGTGAATGTGGACAGTACCTTCTCTTTCACTGCTGGTACCCTTTTAACTTTTTTGTCATGAGTATTGCTGTGATTTCTTTCTTTCTGGGACATTTCTTTTCTCTGCCCAGAGGAGAGGTAAAGGTGGGAACTCCGACATGGAGCCTATAGACAAGTGGCTAATTACACAAGGAATGGTGAGATATCACCAGCAAAAGCAAACCCCCTATTGTCCGTCCCCCCCACTCACCCCATCCCTGCCTTTGTAATACTCTGTTTACCTTCCCCAGTCTACTGAGCCTTTGTGAATCAGACAGTACAAGGTTACTTTTGAAAGCCAAATTTCTGCCTTTATTATAATCTTCTTAAACTCGACTTCCAGCCGAGGAAAACACCGGAAGTGCCTTTCTGTTGCTATTTATCCTGTCTTTAATGATTTGTTAAATAAGCTTGAGCTGGGCAACGAATTCCATTCTTCCTTTTACTGTCTCAATAGCCATATGCAGTATCTGATTTTCCAGGATAAACACAAGCTTTACTGGTGATTTAGTTTTGGGAGGTGATACTTTAAAAAAAAAACTAGCTCCAAGCAAGCCAGTCAACAAAGAGCATTCATGTTGCACATGCATTTTGAAAGCCTGGAATTGAGATGAGCTCTCTCTCCTTTGAAAGCGCCCTTGGTCCTTAGGACTAAACAGGTATTGACTTATGAAACATAAATTCTTCACTTTCTACCCTGGGCTTCCATTATATTTGACTTTTGGGTAGTGAGTTTACATCTAATCATCAATACTTATTGAATTCCTACTACATACAAAACACCATCTTAGGCAGATTTGGGTGTGGAAATGGGGGGAACTTAAAGAGATATTGAAAAACTAGGAAAGCATGGTCCCTCAATTCATGTGGTTGAAAGTCTTGGCAGAGGGGAGAAGAAGAAGAAGGAAAAACAGCACCTGTGAGAACACACACACAAAAAAAGGATAGCTCTAGATGGGAAATGTCAAAAGGATATGCAACAATTAGAGATAAACTGGGTTTAAATTAGCATGATTTTCTTTACCTTTGAGGGTTTTATCCCTCTCAAATTTTGAAAAGATACATCGGAACCTCTAAACTAGGTTTGGTGGGTCTAGTGAACATACTGAACAATAATGTAAGGGTAGGCACATTTAGGAATCCTTAAGCAGCTAGTGGTTGTTTTTTGTAATTGTCCTTGGAGACCCCTAAAACATAATCCAATATAAGCTTTACTGTGCCACATGAGAGACCAGGAAACCCAAAGTATATTGAAGCAACCTACATACGCATTGGATCCATTTTTAAGTTGGACCACTTGTTCTACTGTTTCTCTCTGTGTGTGTCTCTCTCTTTCCCTCCCTCTCCCACCTCTGTCTCTTTCTCTCCTCCCCCCCTCTCCCTCTCTCCCCTTCTCCTTCTCCCCCTCTGTCTCTCCCCCTCTCTGTCTCTCTCCCTCTCTCTCTCACTCACCCCCTCTGTCCCTCTCTCTCCCTCTCCCTCCCTCTCTCTCCCTCAACCTCTCTGTCTCTCTCTCTCTCCCTCTCTCCCCTTCTCTCTCCCCCTCTCCCCCTTCTGTCTGTCTCTCTCCCCCCTCCCTCTCTCTCCCTCTCCCCCTCTGTCTCTCCCCCCCTCTCTCTGTCTCTCTCCCTCTCTCTCTCCTCTCCCTCTCTCTTCTCTCCCTCTCTCCCCCCTCTGTCTGTCTTTCTCTCCTCCCCCCTCCCTCTCTTCCCCTCTCCCTCTCCCCCCTTCTCCTTCTCCCCCTCTGTCTCTCCCCCCCTCTCTCCCCTCTCTCTCTCTCTCTCTCTCTCTCTCTCTCTCTCTCTCTCTCACCCCCTCTTCCTCTCTCCCTCTCCCTCCCTCTCTCTGTCTCTCTCCTCTGTTTCTCTCTCTCTCTCTCTCTCTCTCTCTCTCTCCCCCTCTCTCTCCCTCTCTCCTCTCTCTCTCTCTCTCTCTCTTCCCTCTCTCTCTCCCCTCTCTCTCTCTCCCTCTCCTCTCTCTCTCTCCTCCCCTCTCTCTCTCTCTCTCTCTCTCTCTCTCTCTCTCTCTCTCTCTCTCTCTCTCTCTCCTCTCTCTCTCTCCCCCCTCTCTCTCCCTCTCCCTCCCTCTCTCCTCTCTCTCTCTCTCTCTCTCTCTCTCTCTCTCTCTCTCTCTCTCTCTCCCTCCCTCCCTCTCTCCCCCCTCTCTCCCTCTCTTCCCCCCTCTCTCTCTCTCTCTCTCTCCCCCCTCTCTCCCTCTCTCTCTCTCTTCTCTCTCTCTCTCCCCCCTCTCCCCCCCTCTCTCCCTCTCTCTTCCTCCCCTCTCTCTCTCTCTCTTCTCTCTCTCCCCCCTCTCTCCCTCTCTCCCCCCTCTGTCTGTCTGTCTCTTTCTCTCCTCCCCCCCCCTTTCCCCCTCCTCTCCCTCTGCCTCTTCACCTCAGTCAGGAATTTCCTAATCCCACAATTTCTTTGTGATTTCATACAGCTCTCCTTCAGCTAAATTGGAAGACTCCGCTCCCTTCCCCCACCTTTATCCTTACTATCTTGCCTTGTGGTCATCAATCCTGTAAAAAAGGATACTGCAGCCTTCCTTTAGACAGCCCTGCTGGCTGAGTGAGCTGGAGCCAGCGTCTGGCTGCTTCCTTGCTCTATAAATGCAGTAGATGGAGGACTCTAATCTCCCCACGCCCCTTAAGACAAAGCCAGACTAACAGTTACTTTTAACCTGGTGTCTCTCCTGCCTGACTGTAGTTTTTGTTATTGTTCTTAACTATGTATTAAATGCTTTGCCACTGTTTACGTAGAATGGACAACCCCAGGCTTTCTCAATCTCCTAGTGCAAGTTCTTTATCTGGTAACTTTTTGTCCTATTGAGTGAGAGCAGGACGAAGAGCTGCTAACAGCCCTAGCTGTGAGCTGGTGCTGAGGGTGAGGGAGGAATTTGACTGTCTCTTTGAAGCTGGCTCCAGAGTTACATAAATTGCAGAATTAAATGAAATCCTTTGATCTCAGAAGTTGATAAATAGTATATTCCCGCTCACTAGTTCCCATGTAACTTTTCTTTTGCCATTTGCTTCTCTCTCCTTCCCATTTTAGCCCTTTGTCTTTGTCCAACTGGGAAAAAAAAAGATTTATTGAATACTCAGCCTTGTTGTGCAAGGCACTTTGGAGGAGATGGAGCTATGAGATAGAGCTCCCTATAATTGAACCTACCATCTAGTTTGGCAGATAAGACATAAGCTTGAGAGAAAGTTTAAAAGCAATTTGAGATTTAAATAGCAGCTCAAGACCAACAATACAAGAGATGTTACCAGGCTAGGCATGATTAATTGTGAAAGGAGCGGTCCAGACAAATAAGTGCTATTGGAGCCCAAAGGAGGAGAGGAAAGCTTCACAGAGGAAGTGGAATTTGAGTCAGGCCTTCAAAGATACTGATCTGTCTAGTTTCTTTGGTTTGTCTTTGTCATTGGACCAGCCAAATACAGGGATAAAAAGTAGAATCTAAGCCTTTGTACATATATCAGAAGTCTGTGATTTTGTAAATGTGAGTACTCCTTTGATTGGTGCCCAATCAAAACCTCTCTATAATTTAGGAGATAGTCTCCAAGAATTGCCGTGACTAAAAAAAGTCATCATCTTGTACACAGCGTAATCAGAGGAGCCTCTCCAAATCTGGCTTCACCCATTCTCCAACAACACATATCCAGATCAGCGCTGGACCTGTTCTCAAAGTCTTTCCACCTTCGTAGAACTTGCTGGAATTATTGTTCCATTGATGTAGACTCTGAGAAACCTAGTGAGACAATCGGAGTAAGACTTTAGTGAAGGGGTCGTCTGGATGTGGTTCTTTTCCTAACTCATTTCCTAACCCACTCTAGTAATGGCAACATCTAGTTTGAATCAGAGCACAAGATCCCAGAAACCTAGAACAGAATTAGAAAGGACATTAGAGATCTTCTAAGCCAACTTCCTCATCCTACAAATGAAGAAACTGAGCCTCGGGGAAGTGTTACACATCTCCATGGAGAGTGCAGACAGAGAGAATTAAGACTGGAAGCCATCTCAAGGGACTCTAAGTATGCTGCTCTTTCTACTACCATCTAGTAGATGGTATTATTTAAGTTGCTTAAGATACCAGAAGGAAAAGAAACCCTAGGGGATGGCTAGGTGGCACAGTATATAGAGGGCCTGAGTTCAAATTTGGCCTCAGACACTTAACACTTACTAGCCATGTGACCTTGGTCAAGTCACTTGACCCCAGTTGCCCTGTCTTCCCCCCTTCAAAAAGATTTTTAAAGAAGGAAAGAAAAGAAACCCTAAAAATGCTTGGCCCCAGAAGATATAATTAGAAGCAGTGAGTACAAAATGAAGACGGTCCATTTCTGACTCAAAGTAAGGAAGTACTTAAAATCCTAGCCATGCCCTAGGAGGGTGGGCTTCTCATGTAATAAGTTCTTCCCTAGATGTCTTCACTTTGAAACTAGATGACCACTTATCAGAACAGGTAAAGAGGGATCCCTGTTCTGGCATGAGGTGGATTGGAGCTGTGGAATTGTGGTGTAGTGGATAGGCTTGGAGTCAGAAAGACATGGGTCCAGACCCCATCCCAGATACTTACTAGCTGTGTTACTGTGGGCAAGTGGCTTGGGCTCTGGGGCCCAGTTTCCTCATCTATAAAAAGGGTTGAATAATCCTTGTAGTACTTATTTTGTGGTGTGGTTAGGAGGCTTAAATGAGATAATGTATGTAAAAGGCTTTCTAAACCTTAAAACCCTGTATAAATGCCCATCATTATCATCCTTATCATTTCTGTGACCCTTGTGGTCCCTTCCAGTCTGCTAGGCAGTGTTTTACTGGCCTGTTAGGCCCTGAAGCCATTCCTCACCCTCAGTTTCCTTTGAGTTGTGTTTCTACAACCAGTTACAAGGAGAGAGAAACTTCGTTCCCTTTTTAAAACAGCCTCCTGTTCAGTTCTGTGTCTGACCATGTACATGAAATGAGGAGACATATAGCATTCTGGGAGATTGTTTACTAGGATATGGAAGTTCAGATAGCTAATCTGTGCAAAACCAGATTTCTGCCTGCGCTGGGGTCTTCCTCCATTAGAAGGGCAGGGACTGTCTGATTTTTGTCTTTGTACACCCCGCAGGTATTCTTGTATTACTGTAGGCCCTTTAAAATACTTGCTGAATGAATGAGCGAATGACCTTGCATACATTAACTCCTTCATTGCAGCAATTTATGAGTCATTTCTTTCCCAAATTAGAAAACCAAAGCAGTGCAGAGTTGAGTGACTTGCCTTTTAATTAGAGAATCCTAAGATGTTAGAGCCAGGAGAGATCTTAGAGTTCCCCTGCTCTGACCCCCTTATCTAGAAGACAGGTAATGACTTACTTAAGTTCATACAACTAACTGAGAACTAGGATCCAGCCCCCCTGGGGCCCAATCGTAGATGCCATTGGATTAGAAGATTTAGAACTCTAAGAAAAGTTCAGAGGTTATCTAGGCTAAGGCCCTCATTTTTTAAGGAAAGTGAAAATGGGGACAGCTAGGTGGCACAGTGAATAAAGCACTGGCCCTGGAGTCAGGGGGACCTGAGTTCAAATCCAGCCTCAGACACTTGACACTTACTAGCTGTGTGACCTCGGGCAAGTCACTTAACCCCAAATGCCCTGCCTTCCCCTCTCCAAAAAAAAAAGAAAAGTGGGCATGGAATGTTCTTTTCGTTGCGTTATGCTGTTTTTCTTTGACCTTATTTTAGATTTAGATTTAAAAACACCCGCAGGGCAGCTAGGTGGCACAGTGAATAGAGTCAGGAGGACCTGAGTTCAAATGTGGCCTCAGACACTTAACAATTACTAGCTGTGTGACCTTGGGCAAGTCACTTAACCCTGATTGCCTTGCCAAAACCCGCAAATATACTTATTCATTTGGATTCTGCTGCATGATTTGCATATTAGTTAGTTCATAGATCCAAAAGAGAGAAAAATCTTCCCCATGCTCTAACTTTTGGGGTTTCCAGAAGTTTGCCATCTTGAGGAGATTCATTTGTTCTTAAACCATGCTAACCACTATCCCAGACTCACTCAAAGAAAAAAAGATATAATTCCTTCCCTCTGATAACTAATTGGGGGTGGAGGTAGAAGGAAGTATTGGAGGCAGCTAGGAGGTGCATTGGATAGTGTACCATGCTTGGAATTAGGAAAACTTATCCGTCTGAGTTCAGATCTGACCTCAGACACTTTACTAGCTGTGTGACCTTGGGTAAATCACTTTACCTTTTTTGCCTTGGTTTCCTCATCTGTAAAATGAGTCAGAAAAGGAAATGGCAAACCTCTCCAGTATCTTTGTCAAGAAAACCCCGAATGGGGTCATGGAGAGTCAGACATAACTGGAAAATGCCTGAACAATAAAAAGAGTGTTGGAGAGGGATTCACAGAGAAGTCAGGAGTGTGTGAATACACATCTGAGCTGTGGAAATAACATCTGAAAAAACGACGTCCTAACAAACACTTATTTTGGAGAAGGCTTACTGTTATAAGACAATAGTAGTGGTTCTTGTTTCTCTTCCATTGTCTCTAAGACAGTGTAAGGTTCTTGTTTCTCTAATTCTTGACGGCTTATGAAGCATCTTTCTCTGAAACAACCCAGCGAGCTGAGGAAGGGAGTGCAAATACTATTCTCACTATATCAATATTGCTCTATAGAGACAGATTTGCCTGACTTGCCCAGGGCCACAGAGCTAATAAGTGATGGAACAGGGACTCAAATCTAGGGCAAAAGCCTCTAGGTTCTGGACTTTTTCCACTCTACTATCCAGCTAGGTATAAAAATGTAATGTAGATATACATTAATTACCAAGTTATCAGTGTATCTGTTTTCCCATTTGAGATGACTCTTTACTTTCAAAGCAATAATTCTTGAGTATCAGCATTTTCTAAACTCCCAGAGGCTGAACAGCCTCGTTCTAAAATTTAAAAACTTTAAAAATTGGCAGCACTTATGTATGTGCATGTATATGTGAAAAAAGGCACACGTTTATCAGCCATCTAAAAATTAGCATACTTTGCTTATGTCGACATTACTTTCAGCCTAATGATTGTTGCCCAGGTTAAGGGCTCTTAGTACAGCATATCAGGTGTTTGTGCCTGCAGAAGTGATTAAATTATGCTTATGGTTTTCCTCCTTTCTTCCCAGGACTTGTTGTTGAGAGGTTTTTTGATCTGTTTGGTTTTTGTTTATTTTAAATTTGTTTGTTTGTTTTAAATTTTTTGATGGGAGAGGTTTGACCATTCAATCTGCTTAAGTTCTCAAGCAGTTAAATAAGCCGTTAGGTTGGAAATAAAAACAATGGACAAGATTTATACATTTGATCTTTGATGGTTGACAGGTGTTTAACCTTAACAGAAAGTGGTTTTGAGTGCAATTGTGTAGTTTTTGTTTATTAGAATAGACTTTTAGAGATAGAGGAGACCCCGAAGGTCGTCTAGCCCTCACCCTTTAGACAAATGAACTGAGGGTCAAAGGTGAAATGGCCTTACCAAGGTCACACACAACTATTGAGAACTAAACAGAAAGGTAGCTCTGGTTTACTTCTCAAGGATACAAAAGTTTCTACTTCATTTTTGTCAGACACCTCATTTGAATACCATATGTCAGCTTTCAGGGAAATGTTTATTATCTTACTGTTAATTTCTAGTTACTCAGGAGTGAGAGATATCATAGATTTACATTTTTTTTCTTTTTAGAACTACTAGACTCCTCAAAGGGATGTCCTGACTTTAAAGTTCTAACCTCTGTTGTATCAGATTATCTTTTAGCAGGAGTTTTTAACCAGTGGACACGTGATTGCTAAAATAGGATTGATAAATGAGTTTCCGTTTTTTTTAAGGTCATAATGTTAGCATTTAATAGACGCTGGAATGACAACTCATTTCATTGTTTTAACTTTACCCTTTACCAAAACTTTGACATTGAGATGGAAATAAGTCAAAATTGGAATTTTCCCAGAAAAGAGTGCATTTAAAATAGAACTCCAGACACCAGAGATACATTTTGATATAGAAGGTAGATTATCTTTGATAACAGAATGTAACAGGGTCAATTAAAGGCAATTGACTAATTCCCCCAGGCTTTTAGCCAGCACTTTATTAATGTGGCTTCTTAGTGTTAGAACTTCCTTGGCTTTATATCACTTTTGACAGCAACTTAAATATATTTAACTGAAGACATTCTTCAAACTGACCGCCCTGAGAGATATTTGGCATGACAGGCCTAGGTATTGAAACATGCCACACCCTAATGAGATAGATCTCAGTTTTCTTAGTTATGGCAAGATCCCCAATTCTGGCCAGTTATCCCTAAGTTACCCATCATGTAATATCTTTCCTTAACTTCAGAACAACAGATTTAAATTCAAAACTAAACCAGGAGCTCAAAAGACATTATTGTATTAAGAACTTCCCTGCTTTTTAACCCCTCTAAATGAGTACATAGAAGCTCAGAGGTTCTTCCTCTTCCTGGATACCCCATCTGTCTTCCTTGCCTCAACTTGCAGGGAAACGCACTTTCTAAGAGGTATTCTAGAGCCCAGGGCAGGGCCACTATTTCCTGTCCTCACCTATCCATTCTCTGCGCAAATGAAGGGCCAGAAGCAATCTTCGTTAATAAATGTTTTAAAGCCTTTCATTCCCAGCAGTGTGGCCACACAATGGCACCCTTGTCTGCAGTACCACTGTTCTTCACCATCACTAATAGCTCTGTTGCCAGACAACACCTGATAAGAGTCTCGAGTCATCTCTGAGATAGTAACTTCCATCACTGGGTTCCAAACTCAGATATTGATGGTGGCTAGTGACAACCAGTCCAGTTCGTATTCATTTACAGGTTGGTTGGTTAGTTGGTTGAAGTCCTGAATTTAGCAAAATTCCAAGACTAGTACCTGAGATTATGACTTTCCAGCCTTGAGCTTAGGTGATTCTTTTCAATGACTAAAATAAGGAGTCAAAAAGTTATCCATTTTAAGAACATGTACTGCCATCTTTTCCCTTCCCCCTTAGCGTGCCGTTTGGTTTGCCCCACTTTTCATGATTTCTCTCCCGCCAGTCCCTGTTTGGTTTACCCTGCCTATTTATGATTTACCTCACATGTTGCTCTTACATATTTGGTTGCCTTTTCAGCGCATTCTTACGTTTAAATTTGTGTGCCATGTTGGTCATGTTTTGCTCAGTGTATTTTGAGTTTGGTTGGGGAGGTGGGTGGTTTTTGATTATTTAATTTTGTACCCGGTATTTTGTTTTCTTTTTGCCCTGGCTGTTTGTGGGGTTTGCCTGGCTCGGTGGCCCTCTTTGCTGCATTCCATAGATCCCTGTTGCGCAGTCCTCTGTCATGGATGACATTGAGGTGTGGCTCAGTACGGACCTGGTGAGATTCTGACTTTTATATATATTTTTTCTTAACCTCCTTTCTCTGAGAATGGGAATTATGCATTTTGTATACTAATGAAACCAGTTAAAAAGTTTGCCTTCCATAGTAGGTAGTCCACATGGTTTCTCTGGCCCTTCCAGCTTAGCAGGGTGCTTACACCTGAAGTTCCAGTCAGTCCGTAGCATATTCCAAGTCTCATATATGACTGAAAACTCATTTTCACTTCTTCCTGCTCCTGTTTACTTGTCACTTTCAGGGGTTTTTTTAAGCCTCCATCAGACCTTTTCCCCCATATGTCTGTTTGATTTGTAATAGAAGTTTCCTCCATGAATAATGTTTCTATCATGACAAAAGCTATAGTTATTAAGAATGTAGCAAAAAAAATCACCCTCTCTACCATTAGAAATTACGTCATAGGTGAGATGATAAGGAAGACCTGATGGTGTTCTTGTTTCATAGAGAATTATTCCAATATCTGGACTGTCCTCAGACAAACAGTTCCGCCATAGCACTATCTGTATCACCTGTCCATGGGCCAGATGTCAGAAGGCACAACTATTTAGCAGCCTCTAACTTCCTTCCACTAATGTCAGATGGATCCATGACAGAACCAGAACCAGACCAAGACCTCTCCTACTCATCTCAAGCTCTGCTACCTGTGCCATCTTCAGAGAGAATGAGACTTTCCAAAGCAATTCATTGTCAAGTAGACCAATAACTTAAAATCTAATACAGCCCATCATTTCTTTTTCATGAAAGTACAAAGTGTAGCTTCCTTACTAATCTGGGTGTTTTTTGCTTCCCATTTCCTAAAATCTTTCACATTATAGTTTTCTATGGCAGGGAAGATGTATGGTATGAGAATAAGGTCCATGGGAGTTTATCGATTTCCTCTAAGCTGGTGATTTCTACCCTGGTTTTATAACACTCTAGGGTGGGTCCAATTGTATCTGTGAGCGTAATGAAATTCTCAAAATGAAATAATTGTAATTAACTTTAATTAAAGCTCCTAATTAAAAAATATTGTAAGTATTAGCGGGGATAGTAGCGTGGTAAGGTCTAGCCACCAACAATAGTATTTCACAATTTCAAAAAGGCTGAGGAACACAGCCTTCAGGAAGGATGTATGCTTCCTCTCCTGCAGTTCTTCTCTGAAAGGAAGGAGAATTAAATGCAGTTAGAACATTCAGTATCCATCATCGATAGCATATGCGTATTGGTTCTGCTGCCTGATGACCTGAGAGAAACGTCACAGAACCTTAATGGGGAGGGCCTGTGATTCACATCATCAGGCAGGATGGTACTTGTTTTATAGAAAAAGAGAAATGCCCACCTTCCCCCTCCTACCCAGCTCTTGAGAATCTGAAGGCCCTAAAACTGTCTTGGTTGTAAATATACCAGCCATGCTGTGCTTCCATGGAGCAGGGAGGTCAGTGGAAAATGAAGGGCCAGGACACAGGTGGGGACACTAATGCTGCCTTTTCTTTGTTCCCATCACAGAAAGGTGATGAGCCGGAGGAAGGAGTCACGAGTGAAGGTAAGCATGTGGTGCACAAAGGGACCTTTGCAGCCAAAGATTCTTTTTATCAGCATACTTAGTGAGCATTGACTCAGGCCATTTGAGGCATAACGGGGACTATGAAAAGAATAAGACATGGTTCCTCTCCTCAAGGAGTTCACAGTCTAACTGGGGAGACATGTAAAAAAAAGTCAAATTCCAGGACAGGACAGCTGCTCCTCCCCCCACCAGCCTGTTCTTGCCTAGAACCAGCCAGTCAGAGCCACTGTGGCACTGGAGGTGTTCTCTCCTAAGGGTGTTGAAGGGTGGTGGCTGAGCTGCACCCATTATCTAGGAAGAACACTCAAGTGAAGCCTAGAGGCTGAGTACTTACAGAAATCACAGGGATAGGCAATACTATTTTTAACAAAAACCATTTGGCAACCAAGCACTTTATTCACTGTTTATTTCTATCTCCTTCCACAACTTCTTGCTTTAATTCTTCCCTGAATTTAGTTAAACTTTAGTTAAAGTTAAGTTAGGTGCTTAAAAGGACTGTCTTCTCCCTCTCCCCCCCCAAAAAAACCCTACTATGGAAGATTGATAGGAGTCTCAAGTCATCTCAGAGATAAGAACTTCCATCACTGGGTTCCAAACTCTGAAAGAAAAAAAACTAAAAAAGAAACTAGGTTTTCCATTGAGACCAGCTTCATTTTGCCATAGAGGTGAGAGGAAGTTCCGGTAACGTGAGGTTCTTACCCTTGTCCTTCTCCCCACACCAAGTGGAGTAAGATCTTTGAGAGCAGAGGGATGATTGTATTGGAGGTTACTGGGCTGCATCTATTGGGAGAGGTACTGCAGTGTAAGTGTCTGAATACCAGGCCCCTGCTGAGAGGAGGTTTTGATGAGAGAGAGAAGAGGGTTATGAGAGGCTTGAAGGGAGAAAGGGGAGAAAGTACAGAGGATGACCTAAAGCGTTGGGGGCACTCCAACACTTGGAGCTCCCATGTGAGGGCAGGGAGAATAAAGGAGCCTCGGAAGCCCTCTGACAGTCCAGCCTTTTGTTCCCTGAAGTTCAGAGGGGGAAGCGATTTGCCCATTGTCAGACAGCTAGTGATGTCAGACCTGGGCCTGAAGGCCAGGCCTCCTGACTCAGGTCTGGTTCAGCTGCTACTGGACCCCATCAACTATCACCTTTTAGGAGCCTGAGAGACATAAATCTGAATAGATTCTTTAGTGTTTATTCTTCTCTTTACCTTACCTAGTGGGAACTCTGAAAATTGAGCTGTTTAAAAAAAAAATCCCAAAAGCTTAAGAACCCTTCCTCCTTTTGAATGTAGTATCATAGTGGCCCAGTAACTGGACCAAAAGGCTCCGGTTACAGTTACATGTTTGAGACATAGCAGGGCACGTTTTATGAGCCCTATTTTGTGGCTTTAAGTACACCACACCTAGAGAAAGTATTAAGGAACAAGTGCCATCAAGTTGTGTTGTCTCTAACTGTATGGTCCAGTGTATAAATCCTACCCTCGCCATGCTCTTTCCCCCCACCCCCAATCAAATAGCAAGTCAGAAAGTAATTTGTTTGATATTTGATTTGCTGGGAAGTAGTTTTCTATGATTCTTGTTTTCTCGGTCCCAGCTTTTTCTCAACTCTGTGAACAATCCTGAATAGCCTTTCATTTTTGCCTGTTTTTGTAAAGTAGTGCACATAAGAGAGCCTCCCGCAAAAGAGTTCAACACTGACCGAGTCAAAACTAACCTGTCCCTCTGCCCCTGCCCCCCTCAACCCAGTGAAGCCCTTCTGAGCTTGATGTGCATAGAAAAAGTTGTGCCCTGAGAGGGAGGAGACCTGGGTTCTGATCTAGGCTTCACTACTGTTTCACTGTGTACCCCCTCTCTGGAGCTCCATTTCCTTCTCTCTCTCACTAATGGTAGGCTTCAGTGCCCCCAGCGCTGTACTATATCCTCTGTATTTTCTTCCTTTCCTCCCTTCAAGCTTCTCAGAACCTCTCCTTCTCTCATCAAAACCTGCTCTCAGAAGGGACCTGTATTCAGACACTGCCATTACGTCCCCTCTCCCAGTAGATGCAGTCAAGTCACCTTCAATAGTTTCTTCATTTGTTCAGGGAACCTCATTCAGTGCTCTGTGGTCATTTGTAGATCACCTCATTCTTCCAAAATGTCCCCAGGTCTTAAGCTAGATCCTGGCTTACGGTGGGATACCACCCACCAAAAGAGAAGCAGTCAACCAACTTACTTTAGTTAAGCAACAAAGTACAAACTAAGAACAAAGCACAAACGTTAAGAAGGAACAAAGTAGTTGTGCTAGCAACGTTAGACTGCATGGGGGAATACAGAATACATATATTTTGCATGTTATATTATTTAAAAAGTGAATTTGTAATATATATGTTTAAAACGTTTACAACTCCTTTGCATGAGGAGTTTATTGATGTGTTAAGAACATAAGATTGATACATGTGAAATAATTGCTGAAAAAACAAATAATTGCTGAAATTCTAAGTTGTACAATGCTGAGAGGGAATATATCGGAATATATACATATATATGGGTGTATACACACACACTAAGAGAGAAGTGCTTAAGCTGAGTTCTGAAGGGGGTCAGATAAAGAGATTGGTGTGAGCCCGTCAGAAAAGAAGGCTTCATCAAATAAGCATGCTGAAGGGTGAGTGGGGATAAGAGTAGGGGCAGAGAAAAGATAAGGACATTCAGGGACAGTGTGGTCAGAACTTTAAGGGCCTCTGTGTATGTGACGAGGCGGGGAGGAGCAGGGTGGAGGGGCCCATGGTGCAGGAGTCCTGGGAAAGAAACTTGGAGAGTTAAGATCAAGCCAGGCTATGAAAAACTAGTCAGTGAATTTTTTAAAAGAATGTTTTTTCTCTCTCTGATTTTTTGGTCACAAGTCAATTCACAGGATTGTAGACTAGAGCTGAACAGAATGTTAGCGGTCAGTGTGTCCCTTTTACAGATGAGGAAACTAAGATTAGGACAGGTGAATTGATTTGCCTGGGGTCACTCAATTATTAAGTGTCTGAAGTGGGATTTGGACTCAGATCTCGACTCCCAAATCCAGTATCCTATCTCCTGTGCCACACTACCTCTGTAATGGTTTTGTGACTTTCAGAAATAGACAGTGCTGTAAAAACCAGTGGAAGTTAAGTTTCTTGTGGAAAAAGTTGATGTTTATTCATTTATCCTGGACTTCCCTGGTAATTCTAGCTCTCAAAATGGTTTTGTGTTGCAGAATTTGACAAATTTCTCGAAGAAAGAGCCAAAGCTGCTGAAATGGTCCCCAATCTACCATCCCCCCCTGTGGAGGCACCAACATTACCCATAAATGCATCTGGAAGAAAAAAACCAGAGCGTTCTGAAGACGCCCTCTTTGCCCTGTGATGCATTTTCTTGGTCTCCTTCCCTGTGCTGTGCAGAAGAACGCTCCTGTCTGGTCGCACCATACTCTCCTCCATTGTGGCGAACACTGACCCCTCATCACCCCTCCTGTATCTATCATCCTCATCCACTCCACTTTCACTCACTAAAAAGGACACTTCACCTGCCTCTCCTTTGAAGCCCTATTTTATTTCCTCTAAGTCTCTCTCCCTTCAATACTAGCTTTAACCACCTTTTCCTTTCTGGGCTGTGTGAAATTGGCTACTGAAACCCACCCCTCCCTCCTCCTGCTCCCACTCACCTCACCCACCTGGTCCCTCCCCCTGACAAATGTAAATGCATGAGCTCACTTTTCTCATATTGGAAACCCGGTATGGCAGGAAGCACTGTCCAGCCTCGAGATGACTTGTCAAGGTGGTTTCCTGTGTCCCTTGCCTTGTAGCCAAATATTGAGCAGGAGACAATGGAGGATCCTTGGGCCCAGGATGAATCCAAGTAAAGGAGTATCACACTCTTGATATTCCCAGTTATAGGTCCAGGTGAAGTCACTCCTGCTTTAGAATTCTGCCTTCCACCTCTTTTACTTCTCTGTGCCCCAGGTTCCGGAATGGAGAGTCTAGCTGGGGAATTCAGAAGGTATGTCAAGTCTCATGAGGTTTTCCATTCTTTGATCTCTTCCTTTCACTGTGAGTTTTCCCAAGTTGGCTTCAAGAGACTAGATGGTGGTCTGATAACTTCCCTCCATTGGCTGCTCATCAACACATTAATTTGATACAGTTAAAAAAAACAACCCTTGGAGTATTTGGGGTTTCTAGCACTTTAAAAGTTTTGCATTATTTCCCAATGTTCAGCAAACTTTTCCTGTCAGTCTGTTGTTGTAGGTCCTTCAGGGCTTCTCTTTCCAGGCATTCAGATAGAAGGCCCGTTGCTATGAGCCCATGCCATTTGTTCATTAGTGGGTTCAATTCTACCTACTTAGCTTGAGATCTTTGGCAAAGGGTGGCATTGCCATCCTAAAGAAATGAGGCATTGCCTAGGGCATACCCTCTGGTAGAATGCAGTTTCTATGTGGCTTCCAGTAAATTTAGTTAATGAAAGGAAAGGGAAAGGGAAGAAAGGAGCCCAGGAGTTGAGCACATCAGTGAAAATTGTTATTAAATAGTCCAGACATTGATCACACAGCAGTTTGACTCTCTCGTGTAGGAATAACACTAATGTTAAATGACCTCACAGGAAGGAGAAGTTGAGGGCATCACTCTTTGGTCCTCCCACTTCCTTGGCCCTCATGCTTTAAAAGGATTTTGCACTAGGAACCGCTGGAGGAAGCATTTGATGTTTGTTGTTGTATTGTATGTATGACTCTGGAATAGTTACATGGCCGGCTTTATATCTATGCTGCCTACGAGCCTCCCCATCTGAAGGAATGGCTGTCTAAGCCTGCTCTGCTGGCTTGTTTGAGCTGTGGACAGCTTTACTTGCTACTATAACACTAAGGCATCTCTGCACTACTTTGGGCCCTGCCCTGACACCTCATTTGTGAGTTGGGTTCCCCCATTGGATAGACTTGAAGTCAGCCCCTTCCTTAAGGGGAGGGCTCTCCGTGCCTGAGGTTCACTTCCATACTTTGACTTCCTGCAAAAGGCTCCAGGTCTGCAGGATGGCCTGCAAGGCTGACTAGCAGGCTGACTGAGGGAGGGTGTCCAGCCATCCAAGGGGGTGGCAGTTGCTTTGCCAGGGCTTACATCCATCCATCCAGGAGTTCTTATTTGAAACTGGATGTTTGAGGGGGTTCTCATTTAGGTCCTGCCTTCTTCCCCAGCCTGCCTGCCTGCCAGATAAATGTTAACCCTACTACTGCACAGTCATTGTAAGGGAAAATGCTGCTATAGCCAGGAGAGTTGTACTTGACTTCTTTCTTCCAGGCATTGCTTGCACTTGGCTCCCAGTAAACTTCCCCGTTACCAGTTCTCGGGGAACTGACTTTCACCAGCTGGTGTGTAGCTACTCGACTTGAGTTAGTCTGAGTTTGCTTCATTTAGACCTGTTGAGTCAGATGCTGCTCCCTGTAATGGAGATTCCTGCAGAGTTCCTCATGAACATCTGGGGGCAGATGTTCATCTTGGCCCAAAGTGCAGCCTGATGTTTACAGGCTAAATTCACCTTCCATCACTGTGTGTGTTATGACCAGCCTAGACTTCTCTGTGGCCCAGGGCAATGGCACGTACAATGTCAAAGGAGCTTCGGGTAGGGCACATGGGATTAGAGCCCTAACTGTTGGCTGGCAGAGAGCAGAGCTGATTAATTTTTTTTCCTTCAGAAAAGAAAGGATGTCTTAGAATCGGGGACTAAATTTTGCAGACATGACCTGGCAGCTCAGGTTCTGGGTGAGGCTAAATGCCATTCTTGTGGCTGAGCCAGAAGCCCGATTTAGCCCTGACTGGTTCTCATGGTGAAAAACCAGACTCTAGTTGGACCATAGGTATCTGTGACCTGAATAAGTATTGTCCCTTCAGGCTTTTGAGAGTCAACAAGTGTGCCTAAACTTTCAGCCCAGGGAGCAAGCAGTTTGGGCTTGCAGACTAGCTGTCAGGACTAGTCCAACTTCAGTTAACTAAAACCAGACCAACTGTGATGACACCTGAACATTTTCCTTATGGAACTCATCTAGAGTGCTTTAAGCTGCTGCTAATCTTTTCCTTGGGCGATTCTTTTTTGTTCCTGGCCTCCACTGGATCCTCTCCATTGTCTGTCACTCTGATTTTCTTGGCTTCCTCCGGATTTTAGACCTTCCTGCCTTCTCACGTTTCCCTCTATCCTTACTTCCTCCCACATTCTTGCCTTCGTTCCTCTTTTTTCTCATTTTTCTTTTCATTTGGCTTTTCCAGCCAGTGTCCAGCAATGTCCTCGTGTCATTTAAAGCCCAGGGGAGAGGGATCTGAAGACAGACCAGGGTTATGCCAAAGGGGCTCAGTCACAGTTTCTTTGCTTTCATCCTCTTCTCCCTGACTTGAGCTCTGGAATTGAGCCCCAGTAGCTACTGGCTTATCTTTGCCAAACTTGCAGACATCACTGGGCAAGATGCCTTAATATCTTTTCTTTCCCACCATATTATTCCTCCAGCCCATGAGTTCTTATAGTTCTTTTCAAGGAATCCTTCCTGGCAGGCAGGTGATGGTATCTTATTGAAATCCAGCTTCTGGCATGAAATAACTTTCCTTGTGCTTGAGGGAAGGCATCTCTCTGGCACAGCTGTAAGTACATGGACCCATCCAAGACAAAGTGAAGCCTTTCCCCAAACGGTGGAGCATGAGTGATCGTCTTCTTGTTTGAACCTTCTTAAGTTTCAGACTTGAGCCCCCCGCATCTTCAGGCCACCTGGGGATCCCATGTCTTTATGTAGATTTCTTAAGGAAGTTAGTCAGACCCTGAGGAAGGCAGGCAGCTCCCAGTCCCTGAGCCTGTTTGTCAGAAGCTTCTGTTAGCGCTGACCTATGCGATATTACCTTAGCCACACTACAGTGTTTGGAAAAGATGATGCTTACGGGGGTACCAGTCACATGACCTTCTTACCCGCTCTAGCTGCTAACAGGCAATGGAGCTGTGCACCACTCCAGTCTTTTTCCCTTCTCCTACTTTATAAAAGAAAGTCTGAAATATTATAGATCTGTTTCTTTTGTCTGTGTTTGGAGGAGGAGAGAACAATCAGGCCTCTTCCCTATTCTTTAGTCTGGCTTTAGTTTCTCTCTCACAGAGGGAGAAGTTGCTCCCAGCAGCCTACACTACTACTACACACACACACACACACACACACACACACACACACACACACACACACACACACACACTCATGCTTCAGAACCATTATCTATACTCGTTACCTCAAATTCTTACATTTACCTATTTCAACAAGAAAGAAGCAGCAGCTTGGCGATGTTTCAGTTGATGACAGATGGTGCAGAAGGGTTTCCTGGTTATTGGTCTCATCTCAGTGAAAAGGAGTAAGGCCCTGTTGAGGAAATGTGCCCGTGTACCCAGAGAAGAATTTAACAACAGAGCTATTCCCAGGCCTGGTCTAGGTCAGCCCAGTGGACAGCGCAGCAGAAAACTATCGGTCACACCTAACAACAACAAAAAGTCCCCTGTCCAGTTCTGCGTCCTAGGGGCCCAGGGTCAGTTGCATCTTTGGTGGCTCTGCAGTCAGAAATGTACCCAGTTTAGCTCTTGCCCGTGATTTTTATGTATGCTAATCATACTGAGAGAGTGTCCTGTATCAGGATCTGGTTTTGGCTCTGGCTCATGACATATCAGCCAGGAATTGCTCAAAGGAACTAAGAAGCTTTTTTCTTCAGTTTCAAGTCAGATGCCATGGAAGGACCCCCACCTGTCTCTTGGTGATGGACTCTTGCCTTGGCTATGACAAGTCCCCCTGTTCAGAGCACAGGCATTGTAGCTCACAATGTGGATCAGCAAATCGAACGGTCTTGAGGCTGGAACTAAATGGCAAAGGAGGGGGAAGAAATCACTAAAGTAGGGAGTATCTCTGAAAATGTTAGAAATCACAGATATAGTATATACTTAATTACACTAAATTATTGTTGGAATTCCTTGTAAGTACTAATTATACCTGATTATAGGTTAAAATATTTATTTTGTCAAAGTATTTTCTTTGGGCTGTGTTTAACCTTTTCCCTGCTCATTGTGTACTGAGATGTGAAAATTAATCATTTGCCTAGTTTTGGGGGGAATGCTGGTAGAAAAGGGCATATTGTAAGGTTTTGCATCTTTGGCCAGCACTCAAGAGCAGTGCTCTGTATGGATATCTGAGGACATTTACCCAACCAACTGGTTCAAGGATAAGGAAGTGAGAGAAAGTAGGAGTGGTGCTTTTGAGAAGAGGCAAAAAAATACTTCC
Source organism: Gymnobelideus leadbeateri (assembly GCA_011680675.1). Taxonomy (NCBI): domain Eukaryota; kingdom Metazoa; phylum Chordata; class Mammalia; order Diprotodontia; family Petauridae; genus Gymnobelideus; species Gymnobelideus leadbeateri. The sequence continues at coordinate 202,182 of WOXC01004080.1, forward strand.
TCCAGTGAAGGAAGTATGTCATTTTCCTGGGCTGGGGGACCTCCTTGTTCCATCTCTCAATGTCCTCTCTCTTAGCCCATTCCCCAGACCTGCCGAGTCCCACTGCTCCTTGTTAGGCAAGATAAAGGGTCTCTCTGAAAGCCCACAGTAGTTGGTTGTTTTCCTCCCACTGGACAAGCTTGAGGTATTTTCCCCATTATGGAAAATCCCACTGTAGTCTCTGTGCTACCCTCACTATTATTTAGAACCTTTTTTTTTTTTTTTTTGCTTTTTGGAGGGCAGTTAGTGTTAAGTGACTTGCCCAAGGTCACATGGCTAGTAAGTGTTAAGTGTCTGAGGCCAGGTTTGAACTCAGGTCCTCCTGACTCCAGGGCAGCTCACTGTGCCACCTAGCTGCCCCAATTTAGAACCTTCTTGAGCAAAGGTGATCATTTGCCAAAACCCTAGAGTCTAGGTTATTCTTTTCCTTGTCCCCTTCCCAGTTCTGTTAATTAGGGTTAAGCACCCAATTCCTGGACCTGAGAAAGTAGGAATGGAGGCAGGCATGGCTTTTGGGCAGGCTCTGTTATTTTGTTCTTCTAGGGAGAGGGAAAACTGGTTCAGCTTGAGCATTCTATCCTAAGTGCCCTAAATAAAGCATAGGACATTGTTTTTCCTGGAAACACTGATTCAGCAGACAAGTGCTTTTTTTTCCTCCTCCTTTCCCCTCCCTCAAGAGCATTTAGGTAACCCTTTGCCTGCTGAAAAAAATCTTTGGGTCAATAACAGGTGGTTCAGTAAGGACCGTATCAAGCCCAGGGCCTCCCTCTGAGAACCTGTCCTTGGGATGCCCAGCTTCCCTTGCATTCTGATTAGTACCATGCCTACTTTTATTCATAGTAACTCCCTCTTCTGTTTGGGTGATATTGACCCAGATGACCTTTTCCCCTACCATCACACTCCTACCATCTTTAAGGGGATGTGTTCTCACCTCCCCCTTTACACAAAGCAATAGCAAATATTTTCTTCACGTGTGTTCACCATAAAATTTCATTCTGATCTTACCTGGTTCATTACAATATCACCCCCCTCTCCACCACCACCCTCTCCAAAAAAATTCCTTACTCTTTTTTTATTTTCTGATGACAGCCTGGGCCTCATGAATTCCTCTTTCCTCCTCCTCCCCTTCCCCTCCTTTCCTTGGCCCTTCAGTCTTATGAGCAACAACTCTCCTCCTGTCTGTCAAAGTACACTGAGCTGTTGTTAACAACTCTACTTCTCATGTAACCCCATATAATAGCAGTTTTTCTCTGTATATTAAAACTGTAGGCTTTCCGGACGAATATTGGGGGGGGGGAGGGGTCAGAATATTTATTTCCTGAAGCTAGCGGGTAATTTGGGAGGGTTTAAGGGATGGGGGTTGGAGATGGGGAATGTATCTGTTCAAAAGAAGAATGGGTCAAGGTCACTGTCAAATTGCCCAAGACAGCCAGTTCTCACGTTGCTGCTGTGTGTTCCCATAAACATGCTATTGGGTGTAATTTGTGTGTGGCTAATGGTAATACCTACCATTTGGTCTCATTCCAGCTACCATCTCCTGAGTTTGGGTTTTTGCATGTGAAAAATTCCAATAAAAACAACAACAAACTTGCTAGTGTACGGAGCAGGATGTGGCTGTGTGTGGGAGGAACCTGACCAATGGACCCTGTTCCCCAGTCCTCATCATCTTTTCTGTTTTAAAAGTAGCCCTTGTTAGGGGTTTCAGGCTCCCGATAAATTGTGATCTTCCCAATCTTCCCTGGGCCTAGTGTCTGTATCTTTTCATCCCTCGTTCCCTAGCACAGAGCCTTACACTTAGTACATGGTTGATCAACATTTGTTAACTAAATTAACTTGGGAGTGAAATATCCTCTTTGTGTTCCAGCATAGGGAGCCTGGGCTCACATGAAATCCTCCTGGTAGTCTCAGATTTGAACTGGCTGCTTGTTAAGCCATCAGGTTTTTTAACAGCTCCCCAGAGGCAAGCAGTGTATGCTCTTAGGCAAATCATTTTCTTTCTCTGCTAAAATATGATAGTTGAACAAGAGTTGAAGAAAGGTTTCCCAAGGTGCTTTTTCAGCTCTAAAATTCTGAATTCTGTTGAAAAGCTACAATTTGGGTAGACTTCTGTCAATCCCCTGGATTGGTTCCTTAGTTTTTCAAATTACAGCCACTCCTGAAGACTCTTTTCAAGAGAAAGGAATATTTTCCAGTCCCTCACCTAGCATTTAATTTGTTCTTTAAAGCACCTCCATAACTAATCCCCTAAACAACTAGCACTCTGTTGCATCCAAGAAAAACATCACCCCTTTGTGCCTAGTCTCTTCCAAGGTTAATATTCAGCATACATCCATGAAGTTGAGCCACTCTCAAAAACTAGAGCTATTTAGGGTTGGCAAGGGGGGGAGCTGGACCCCTGAGAAAAGAGCAACAGGAGTTTTGTGAGGCCTTCTACTTGCAAAAGATGAGTGGCATGAAATCGTTTGAACAAGTTTTGTGAGTTTTGATGCACTCGACCACAAGTTGTGTTGAAGCCTTCAATTCAATTCAACTTTTATTAACCATCTCCTGTGTGCAAAGCACAGTGTTAACATCATAATTATTACAGGAAGAAAGGACTTTTAGAATTCATACAGTTCAGCCCTCTTGTTATTTTAAGATGAGGATGTTGAGGCCTCAAAGGTTCTGATATATTCAAGGTCCCATATCTACTTATTGGCAGAGCTAACACTAAAACCTTAATTATATGAGAGTCAATCTAGGGCTCTCAGGGGAAGAGGCAAAAGAATGTAAGGTTATGGAAACAACTCACTTCCCATAACCAGCAGGGGACAGTGCTAAGGGAGAACAGCTCAAAGCTGCAGTCCGTGTCTGACCTGGCCTCCCGATAGCAACAGGACAAGGTACTGCTTCTATTTGCCCTTTATCCTACCCTCTCTGGTGTGCTAGAACCCTGTCCTGTACAAAATTCCCTCCTCACTTGGGTTCTGTCCCTCTTGGTAAGTGACAAAGAGGAAACCCGTCCTCCCCCTGCCCCAAGTGACTCCTGAGAGGTTTCACCCTGTTTTTTTCCAATCCCAGGATATCAGATCTCTGTAAGGACCCGGGCTTAGCTGTGGCAGTGGAGGGTGGCAGAACATAAGGAAGATGTCTAGGAATCAACACGACCCTTTCAGAACTTTCTCTCTGGTGGAGATTAGGCCATTGGCCCCTGTAAGTCAAGTAGAAAGAAGTCTTAAGCTAAGAGTCACAGACAAGTAGAACAGCTTTGAAAGTTATATGTTGAATTTACTGTGTATTCCTTTTATACATTTAAAGGAAAGGAAAGATGTGCACAATAGATAGAGATATCTTGAGTTTTATGTATGATTTTCCTCTATTATGCAGTGGATATGGAAATGTCCCTTTCATTTGGTTTTTAAGTTCAAAATAAATAAAGGTTTAAAATGTTTTTTCAAGCTTTAGCTTAGACCAGTCAGCTAGTTAAGTAGAACTTAGGTGTTCAGTGCAGGGGGGAGACAGAGAAATATAAAACATGGCTCTAGCCGTCAAAGAACTCCATGTAATCAGTCAATAGGATCAATATTAAGAGTGGTAGTCTGTGATGCTGATTATGACAGCAGCTTAGAAGGGGAGAAGGTCATCGTGGGCTGAAAGGCCAGAAAAGAACTTCATTTAAGAATGGCCAGCCCAGTGTAGTGGAGAGGGCACAAGATCGGGAGTCAGAGAAGCTGGATTTGAGTCTCAACTTGACCAGCTTCATTGCCTGTGTGACCTTGAAGTGAGAGGGTGAATAGGCAGATCCATTTCTAGTTCCTTGTCTATGAAATGAGAGAGTTAACCCAGGGGTGGGGAATCTACAGTCTCGAGGCCACACAGGGCCTTCCAGGCCCCCAGTCCACGGCCTTTTGACTGAGTCCCAAGTTTTATAGAACAAATCCTTTCATTAAGGGGCTTTGTTGGACTTGAGGACCTAGAGGTCCACATGTGGCCTCAAGGCTGTTGGTGCCCCATGCCCAGTTCTAAACCTATAACGACAACTAGATGGTGTCCCTTAAAGATGGGTAAGATGATGTGCCCAGGGAACCTGATTCTTAACCTTCTTCTGGGACTTAGCTATACCATGGAGAGTATATATTCTGCAAAGAAAGTAATTATAGTTGCCGACTATAGTCCTGAAGACTTATGGGAAGTAGGGAAATGTGGCCAGTTAATTTCAGGCCTCTGAATTTTTTTAAGGCCCATATTTCTGATGAACTGACATGAGGTAGAGTCAGAGTGAGAGCAGGATGATAGAATGTTATAGACCTCAGAGATTATCAGGGCAGTGGTTCCCAACCATTTCCAGTGTGAAGGACCACATGTAGCAATTGTACTTTCCATAGCTGTTGGTTGAGAAAAAACATGATGACAAAACTGAACTTACGTTTTATTAATCACAGTAGCATCCACATATGTGTGTGAGAGAGAGGCAGCCTATAGAAGGTGTGTTTGCTTATTTATTGAGTCATATTGCATATTTTGTTGGAGCTAAATAAAAATCAAAATGACAATGTTTGGTATGCATATGGATTCAAAGTTCCTTTGCAGTAATTCAAGGGCCTCAGCCCATAGTCTGGGAACCACAAATCTAAGTCAAACTCCTCTTCAATTGGGGGAAAACGAGGCACAGAGCTGTTCAGTATTTCTGTTTATTACACTTGCACAGCCTTAGGAAGCTTCTCTTCAGACAAGGTGTCTTTCCTGCATACATTAGTCATGCAAGGTCCCAACGACAGAAGTCACCATAAAATTGACTTTGTTCAACCATCTGCAGACTCTTGACATTAAGGACAGTGGTAAAGGGAGAGATAGGTGTTTGCCTGAAATGAACATAAATATCACAGATGATACCTTACATAAGATTTGTGGGAGACGCAACATTTACTCTTACACAAGCTAAACTAGTTTTTCTCTAGAAGGCAATGAAATAGCCCTTAGACCCCTGGTCTCAAGGGGTCTAAGAGAGCTGTTCAGCCTTGAGACACTTTTCTAACCAAGGGTACCACAATGGCAAATGAGAAGGAGGAGAAAATGTGCCCAACTGAATCAATGCTGTATCCTTGCTGAATATATCTTCCATGCCATTGTTAAGTAAACCTTCTGCTAAGTGATGGTCTAGGAGTGTTTCATTTCCCTCCAGTCCCAAACTTGAGCAACCCAACCTATGTCAGACCTGGTCTAAAACAAGGTCCAAATGAAAGAATTTTCTACTAATGACAAGAGTCTCCAGTTATTCACAATAACATCATATTAATTGTGTTGAATCCTGGGACATCATACAGTAAAATCTCCTTAGTGAAATCTACATTATAAAAGATTAGTATGACCTAGAATGCAGGGGTGGGGAACGAGCAACGTCGAGGCCACCTGTGGCCCTCTAGGTCCTCAAGTGCAACCCTTTTGGCTGGTTCAGTCACTTAAGGACCTAGAGGGCCACGTGTATCCTTCAGGATCCCTGCCAGGGTTTCAAAGGCTTGGACACATAACCGGATCTTGAAACTTCATCAGGACTTTTAAAGCCTCTATTTGCCCTGAGCGACTTCTGCTGAAGGGAGGGAAGGATTGGAGAAAATGCAAGAGGATGGTAAAGTAAACAAAACCCAGACCTTTGAAAGTGGAGAGAGCTCCACTTGCATGCACTGGAGGCCCTGAGGAAAGTAGTCTCTTGTTGGCAGATTCCAGAGTGGCATCATTCCACCTTCATTCCCTCCTTCATTGTTCTCAAGAAACTCAAAGCACTTGACAGACATGATCTCAGGAAAGCTTGTAATTGCTAAAGGAAGCAGGGATATTTTCCTCTGCCTCTACATTTGTTGAAACACGACTGTAGAAGAAACTGCAGACCCTCTGGCTGGAAAAAGAATTTGAGTTCATTTCCCAGAGAGTGGGACAAAAGGAATGAACCTTGGACTGTTCTCTGATTCCGGCTCTAACTTCTGACTCAGCACCACATAACCCTAAGGCAAATCACCAAGTCTCTTTGGTTCTCCACAGAAGTTTTGTATTGGAAGGGACCAACCCACATCCAAAGGGACGCCTTGCCGGGACATATCTAACAGCCTCTACTTGAAGATCTCCAATGTGAGGTTCCAGAAGGAACCTTCCCTTCTGAACAGTTCTAATTTTTTGGAAGATCCTTCTGATAGTCAACCTAAATGCCTTTTTGCAACTTCCACCCCTAGTTCTTAGCTCTGCCTTTTGAGGCCAAATAAAATAAGTCTAATCTCTCAAATAGCTAGGTAGTTAGAATCTAACTCAGTCTGTTCCTTCCATCAATTTTCATATGATATGGACTCAGGGCGCTTGACCATCCTGGTTACCCTTCTCTGGACTTGTTTCATCTTATCAACCATTGTTCCCAGGACTGACCACTATTTTCAGCGTAGTCTTGACCAGGATGAGTACAAAGGAACTATCATCTTCTTATTCCTGGAAGCTACTGAACTAACTTTTTTGGCTTTCATATCACACTGTTGACCCATTGAGCTTGTAGTCCACTATAGCCCTTAGATCTTTTTCAGAAAAAATTATTATCTGGCCATACCAATGGCAGCCTGTACTTTTGAAGTTGAATTTTTGAACTGGTATATGGCTTTACATTAATCCTAGTGAATTCCATCTTAACTGATTCAGCCCAGTGTTCTAGCCTTTTGAATCCTTACTCTATTGGCCAATGTGTCAGCTGTCTCTTCCACCTTGGTGTCACTGGTGAATTTGATAAGCATGTCATCCAAGTCATTGTTAAAACTGTTCTCTGGGGACAGGTCCAATGAATGGGTCCTTAACTGGTGTCCTCCTGCCAAGTTGACTTTGGACCTTTCATGACTATTCTTTGAGTCCATTCATTCAGTCTGTTCCAAATCCACCTAATTCAGCAGCTTCCATTTAATCAATGAGCATCTATTACATGTTTACCATGTGCCAGATACTGTGTTAGGTGCTGAAGATACAAAGAAGACCAGTCCCTACCCTCACAAAGGTTAAATTTTAATGGGGGAGACCACATGTAGGTAAGTAGGTATGTACAAGATACAAGATTCAATGGAATAACCTTAAAGGGGAAGGCATCAACAGCTGGGCAGACTGGGAAAAGACTTCTGCAGAAGGCAACATTTAGCTGAATCTTGAAGGAAACAACAGATTGTAAGGGGAGAGCATTCCAGGCAGGAGTGATAGTCAGCACAAAGAGAACGAAAGGAGGTAAAGCATAAGGTATTAGGAATAACAAGTAGGTCAATATGGCTGAATGGCAAAATACATGAAGAGGAAGACTGGAAAGACAGACAAGTTTTGAAGAGTTTTAAATGCTAAGTAGGAGTTGATATTTGATCATAGAGGTAATAGTGAGCCACTGGAGTTTATTGAGTGAGGGAGGTGATCTTGCTGCAGTCTAGAGGTGCTGGGAACTGTAAAATTCAAGGGCAAATGATGTGGGTCCTGCCTTGAAAGACTTTGACCCAAGCCGCTTTTTTTTTTTTTTTTAAAGCAATCGGGGTTTAAGTAACTTGCTCAAGGTTACATGGCTAGTTATTTTTATGTGTGGATGCTAATTTTCTGAGGCCGGAACCAATCCGATTCTGGAGCCGGCACTCTTACTGCGCCACCTAGCCACCCTCAAGCCTTCTTTTGTTCAGAGACGGTTTATTAAAACACCAGTTGGGGTGGAGAGATTTTAAGAATCCTTGCTCTTGGTAAGATTTTAAGAATCTGAGCATTTGTATCACTAATGCAAGCAGACCAGGTTCTTTTTTTTTTTTTTTTTTTTTTAAGCAATTGGCTTTAAGTAACTTGCTCAAGGTTACAAGGCTAGTCATTATTTGTGTGTGCCTCATTTTCTGAGGCCAGGACTGGATGCAGGGCTAGCGCTCTTAAACCACCTAGCCACCCCAAGCAGACCAGATTCTTAAGAAATCTGAACACTTTAATGGAGGCAAGATGGACCTTTTATACAGTAAGACTGTGGGAAGATCTGGGTGTGGTCTACAAGTAGCCAAGTAGTCTAGGGTGAACAGAGAAGGGTTCTAGATGGAACTGAGGGCGGGAAGTGGCCTGGCGTGTGCATTTAGAGTTGGAGGTAACAGGTTAGAGGTTAACAGAGCATTGGAAATTGGGGCAGGATCACAGCCGTGTGGGAAAGTCTAGGGACTTTTCCTTTTTGGGGTCCAGATGTCATCCCCATCAATATGATCGGACCTACACTCTTAATGAAATCTCTTTGGTAGATATGTAGAAGGTAGACTGGAATAGGGAAGAGACTTGAGGCCATAGGACTAATTAGAAAGAGTATTGAGGGCCAGGACTGCCCCTTACTTGGATGAGCTGTTATTGGAGAGAAATTGGAAGAAGAGGGCCTAAAATAAGGCGGTGACCATGTGAGTAGAGTGAAGAGGACAGATCATCTAAGGCGTTAAATTTGGATATGCAGGGTGATTGTGGAGCGATAAGGACGACCTTAAGAGTTTGAACCTGCTTGACTCGGTACCATCTAGAGAAGCATCGAAGTTTGGGTCTTTGTGAAAATGCCAGTTCTGTTTTGTTCATGTGTCTAATAATAGCATCCCTTATCAAGTTATTTATTCAAATCTAAAGAATTTACTATGCCTACAGTATTCCGGGTCTGCCCGTTTTGGGGGCCCCATCAGAGAAGGAAATAAGAGTCATTTGCTTTGTATCCACGGCTGCCTTGTCTGTGTTCTTCCTTGGACTATTTCGGTAACGACTTAGTCTAGAATTTCCCCAGGAATCCGTCGGGGCACTATCCTTCTCCATTCCTGGCGGGCCCCTGCCCCCAGTCCCTCCAGGACTGCTGACAGTCACTGGGCAGGGCTTTGGGTGTTTCCCCAGTGCCCAGGTCAGGTGGCAGACACGACGCGCGTGGCCAGGCTGCTCCTTCCTCGGATGCCGCGGTTGGCTGCTGAGTGGGGGAGTGGACAGAACACAAGGCTTGCTTTAGCTGCGGGACTTGGCCTGCCTGCCTCGGTTTCCCTATCTGCACGGCGGGGCTAATGAGCGCACCCGGTCCAGATGAGCTGGGCGCACGGACCTGGACACCAATGCGGGCTATTATTAGGAGGGGCTGAAAGGCCGGGGCGGAGGCGTCCCGGGGCGCGGGGAGGGGACCCGGGCCCGGCCCACCCGCCAGGTGCACGGCGCGTAGGTCCGGGACCAGACGGCCGGGCGCGGGGGGCATGTGACCCAATGGCAGGCTTCCCGGGAGGATTACATGAGGTCACCGCCGCGCCTGGAGCGTGATGCCGAATCACTCCACTCCGGCCCGCGCGCCCATTGGCTGCTCCGTCCTGGTTCTAGGGCGCGGATCCTCCCCGCTCCCTCCTCCTCCGGGGCTCCGGAGCTAAACTTTGCCAGGAAAAAAAGGTCCAGCTTCGCGCTCGCCCATTGGCTGGTCCAGCCGTAGCCCCGCCCCGGCCACACGTGGTTCTGCCGAGCCTGGCCCTGGGCTGGCGGGAAGGCCGGAGCTGGCCGTGGGTGTGGGAGGCTTCCTAGGAACCCCATCTCCTTCCCCCTCCCCCGCCCTCCGTCCTGGAACTCCGTGTAATTGCCCCGTAAACCCTCCGGCCCGGAGAGCCGGCTTCCTGGCTGTCCCGGTGCCCTCCCTCCCCCAGGCCGGGCGTTAATTGCACTCTCCTGGCCCGCGACCTTGGAGCCCCGGGCTGGCGGCCGTGATCCCCCGCGGCTGGTGCCGAATCCCCTCGGAGCCCCAGCGAACATCCTGCCTTCCCCCCTCCCAGCCATTGCCCTCGTAACCACGCCCCGTTCCTCCGGTGTAGTAAGCTGTCCGTCCCGCTGGACTGTAAGCTCCTCGAGGGCAGGGACTCTTCTTTCTGCGTCCTGTATCCTCCTCGCTTAGCGCCAGGCCTGGTGCAGGACTGGCGTTTAATAAACGTTCATTAAACTGGCATATTCTATAGTGTGCTTCTGTGTGGGCATGCGTCTGCCTGGGCTAGAACCCCTAAACTGAGATCCCCTAGTGTCCGTGACACGCCCTCATGCACAGTGCTGGTTTCCTGAAAGCCCTCCCCATTCCCAAAGCTCTCTCATGTGGAGTTAGTTCCCCAGTCCCCATTATGCCCACTTTACAGATTCGGAAACCAGGCCAGAGAAAAGACAGCCTCGTGGTGGTCAGCCTCCAGCTCCGGGGCCTCTCCGCTGGCCCTCGGTTTGCACTCCCCGCTTCTCACTCACTCCTGAATGGAGGGAATAGATACTTACTCACTGAGTCCTGCGTGGGAGCAGGGTTATACGGCAGTGTCCCTGGAACACCAGACATGTCCTGGGTTGCCCACGGCTAAGGAAGGCTGGGAACTTCTTACTTCTGTGAGTCCCCATTCCCCACTCCCAGATGCTAGGGCCTCCTCTCCTCCCCTTCTCCTCCCTTCTCCTCTCCACTCTTCTGCCCTGTCCTCCCTCCTCTTTTCTCTCCTCTCTTGCCTTCTCCTGGGTCTGCCAGTTAACCAACCCAAGACCCTTGTACTCTGGATGTTTCCCAGATTTTAGGGGACATGGTAGGGTGGGGTGGGGCTCTTAAGGGCTTCGACCTCACAAATATTTGGTCAGAGGATGGGAAGGTAGGAGATTGCATCAGCCCTGCTCTGGGCTGGGATCTCTCTCTAAAGGATTTCAAAGTCTGCAAATCAGAGTACTTTCCATTGACATCCCAGGGAGGTGAGAAATCTGCTAAAAGATCCAAATGCAGGAGAACCTTTCAGAAATTTAAATCGAGAAATTGTGTCTTGTTACTTTTCCTCTCTCTCAGTTGGGGAGGAAGTGAGGGATAGATCGAATGAAGACCACACATACATCCTCATGCCCAGAATCCCCAGATTACATCTGTCTGAAAAAGGTCTGAATGGACTACAGGCTCAATCTGGCTCCTCCTTCAAGGGGTGTCTGTCTGCTGACATATACCCAAAGAGTCCCAAGGCGTCACTGGGGGGAGATATTTAGTGAAGAGGTCCTTCCCAGTACCTGTGTGTAAAGTGTCTCTTGGCTTAACAAAATGGGTGGTCTTCAGACAGAACTACAAACCCCACCATACTTCCCTACTCTATAGCTGTTTCTAGGGAGAGTTCTAGAAGGGGATGTTTCTGAGATTTTAGTCTTCCTACCTTTTTCTTCTCCAAAGATACTCCTTGTTCATTATGTCACCCACAGCACTGCACATCTAGTCATCAGCTAAAGCATAACCCTATGTTGTTCAATCGTATCAATCGTGTCTCTTGGTGACCCCATTTGGGGTTTTCTTGGCAAAGACACTGCAGTGGTTTGCCATTTCCTTCTCCAGCCCATTTTACAGATGAGGAAACTGAGGCAAACAGGGTTAAGGGATTTGCCCAGGGTCATACAGCTAGTAAGTGTCTGAAGCCAGATTTGAACTTGGGACTTCAGGCCAGTACTCTTATCCACTGCCCATATTTTAAAGAAGGAGGGATTTGAGGATGATAGATCACATGTGGAACTTCAAAATTACAATCACATGATTTGATTAGCTTGGCACAGATTTAAAGCATTCAATCTCTTCTAAATTCTTCCTGTTGTCTCTCCCCTTACAATAAGAAGAACTTTCCTTGAGCTCCAGCCACTGGGGTCAACTGTCCATTCTTGCCTGTGCATCCTACTGTCCCTCCCAGGCCCCTGCTGGTTTCCTCTCAGATCCTCACATCTCTGGAATAACAGGGTCCATAGCTCAATCAATAAGCATTTATTAAGGGCCTACTATGTGCCAAGTCCTGTGCTAGGCACTGGGGATTCAATACCAAAGCAAGACGGTGGGCCCTTCATGATCATAGCCTTGACCTCAGTTAGAAACCGTTTTTTTTCATAGTTATCTGAACCCTGACTTGGCTGGTATCTCTAGGATTCCACTAAGAAATTATTTGACTTAGTATAAGTATAGATGGGCCTTCTATCAACTGGCTAATCCTGGTTGGTGTTTGTTTCACTTTTCTGAACCTCCCATGGTCACTAATGAGCCCATTGGACTGGATGTTAGCTAAGATTCTACTCAAAATCCAAGTTTTCTTCACAACCAAACACTAAGCATCACTTGCTATCTGGGTGAAATGACTGGTTTAATGTTATAAATTTATTTTGTTATCCCATTGCCATATGGTGTTCTAACTCTGATTTTGAGGGAGGTAATATTTTGCCATAGCTGGTCAGATTGGACTACTGTCATAGCCCTTTTGAATTGGCAGCCAAGTCAGAATCTATTAGGAATTTGGCTCTAACATCAACATCTCAGAACTAAGGGAATATATGCTAAAAGCAAACTTAGGGATATGAACCAGCATTTTGGGCTAGTTGTCTTTTGGGAAGTAAAAGCATTAAATGCTTTAATTTTTTTCTGTAACAAACATTTAAAAAAAGAACATTTTCATATACAAAGTAGAACAGGAAAAGAATACCTGTAAATACCTGAATCTATTATATACAGTCTGCTCTTTTTAATATGTATGTGTGTATATACATATATATTTATATAGAGAGACACTAAATTCAGAATGTTATTTTCAAAGCTGCCCTGCTTATCTGTGTTTCCATCTGAACTTCCTTCTAGTCTCTTCTGGCATTTTAAAAAATGCTTCAATGATCCTCTCTCATTTCTTTTTTTTTTTTTAGGAATACTATTACTAGATCTCTTTCCCCCTACCTAATCTTTCCTCTCAAAAAAAAAAAAAGGAAAACAAAATTCTTGTAACAAGCACATGACTACGTGTTTTCAAATGTGTTCCATTTTCTGTTCTTTAAGAGGCTACATAGACTATTTTGTTTTTCAATAAGCTTGAGAGAGGCAATTTGTCTTTAAGAATAAGCCCAGGTCCTGTTGATTTCACTTTGCATGAGTTCATCTAAGTCTTCCCAGGTTTCTGAAAGCATCTTTGTCATCATTTTTTTTCTTTTTTGCAAGGCAGTCAGGGTTAAATAACTCACCTACGGTCACACAGCTAGTAAAGTGTCTGAGGCTAGATTTGAACTCAGGTCTTCCTGACTCCAGGGCTAGTGCCCTATCTACTACACCACCCAGTTGCCCTTCATCATTTATTATAGCACAATGGTATTCCATCACCAGGACAAGCTAGGTGGATAGAACACTGGACCTGGAGTCAGGAAGCCCTAAATTCAAATCTAATCTCAGATAGTTACTAGCTGGGTGACCATGGGCAAGTTCATTTAATGTTGTTTACTTGGGTTTTCTCAACTGTAAATTAAGAAGGAAATGGCAAACCACTCTGGTATCTTTGTAAAGAAAATCCCTTATGGGGTCATAAAGAGTTGGATGCCGATGAAACAACTGAACAACAAATTTCATCACAATCATACCACAACTTGTTCAGTCTTAACCCAACTGTGAACAACAGTTATTCTCAGCAATAAGATGGTCCAAAACAGTTCTCTGAAGGACTTCTGATGTAAAATACTGTCCACCTCTTGAGAAAGAACTGCTAATTTATGGATGCAGATTGAAGGTTTGTTTTTTTTGTTATTTATGGTTTTTTGTTCTGTTTTCTTTTGCAACATAATATGGACATGTTTTGCATGACTACACACATATAATCTATATCAAATTGCTTGCCTTCACAAGGAAGGAGCAAATTTGAAACTCAGAATTAAAAAAAAATGTGTTGAAAATTTTTATTTACATGTAATTGAGAAAATAAAATAAAAAATAAAAAACATTTTTAAAAGGATAAGCGCAGGAACTAAAGTGTGTCAGTAGACCTAGCTTCTACACTGACTTCCTGAGACCCTCTCCAAGCCTTGGTTCCCTTGTCAAATAAATGGAAATAAGACTCCCTATCTCTCTCAGAAGGCTGCAGTGAGGACAAGGGAGAATAGATGTTGGATGAAGGTGCTTTGAAACAATAAATGTATATATTACTGTATAGGAATCTGTGAACCAGATGGCAGCACAGGCCACCATTGATGTATGCCTCTTTCCTTTGGCCCAACAGGGATGAAAAATGCAATGTGTACTTATAACTGCTTGTCTGATGAAAATCACATTATGTATTATGCCTTTCAACTCCTCCAGATCTACCCTTTCCCCCAAATGGGAGTGAAGTGAGTGAGAAGAACTCAGCCATCTCCAGAGCTCAAGCTTTTGAATTAAATCACTGAAGTTTTTTTTCCTAGAGGGCTGAAGCCATCCAGACAAATGCTTCAGGACTTGCAGCCCAGTAACTACTGTTTATCAACTCAGTCTGGATCCTGAAAGAAGGGAGGTTGGAGCTTGATTTGATCCAAACATCAACAAAGTACTTATTGGGTGACTATATTCAGTATATCCTGGACCATGTTCTACAGGGATAGAAATGAAATGGTGGGGGCGGCTAGGTAGCGCAGTGAGTAGAGTGTCGGCCCTGGAGTCAGAAGGACCTGAGTTCGGATCTGGCCTCAGACACTTAACGCACACACAAACAAAAACCTAGCTGTGTGACCTTGGGCAAGTTACTTAACCCCAATTGCCCTATAAAGAGAAAAAAAAATTAATAAAAATCAAATGCTAAACTGTATCATAGAGGGAACCAATTCCAATCATTAAACATTTATTAAGTGTTTTCCATGTTCCAGGATCTGTGCTAATCTATGGGGATACAGAAAAAAACAAAAGATAGTCTCTGACCTCAAGGAACTTACAGTCTAATGGGGGAGGCAACATGCAAATCAATATCTACAAAACAAGCTTTATCCAGTATAAATAGGAAATAATTAACAGAAAGAGGGCACCAGAACGAAAAGGAATTGGAGAAGGCTTCCAGTAAAAGATGGGACTTAAAAAAAGCCAGGGAGGTCAGAGGGAGAGGGTTCTAGGCACGGGTACCAGTTACAGAAACAACAGCTTAAACATGGAAGAGACTTTTATGGCTGGGACAAAGATTTTGTTTTGTTTTGTTTTTTCTTTTTTGAGACTATGTCTCCCTATCTCTCACCCAGGCTTTTGACCTGCAGGGAACCTTGGGCAACTTTCTGCTGGACCTTCTTTAGGCAGCCCTGATGCCACTCCCCCTTCCTCTGGATTGAACCATATTTGCTAGACTAATTTGAACACCCCAATAACGGGCCTTAGAACCTACTCCCAAACTCTGGGCCTTCCCAGTTGTGGGGAGTAGAGGCATGAGCCACCAAACCCAGCCCCATCTTTGTATTTACAGATGAAGCAGCTGAGGCCCAGAGTGAAATCACCTGCCTAAACTCACACAGGTCAGTCACACAGTCAGATTTCAAGCCCAGGCCCTGGGACTCCAATTCCAGCCCCACTAAAACCAGAACCTAGTCTCATCGCCCTCTCCTCCCCACCGCCCAGAGGAGGTGGGGGACCCCAGCTGTGGTCACTGCCCTTTCTGGGTCTCAGTTTACTCAGGAGGAGGCTGGATTAGAGCAGCTGTTCTTTTTTGCATTTTTTTAAACATTCTTAAATGACTGAGGATCCCAAAGAACTTTTGTTGATGTGAGTTACATCTTTTGAGAGTTGCTGTATAGGAATTAAAGCTGGGAAAATTAAAATGTTTCTTAATTAAAAGTAACAGTAACGTAAATGACATTTGTTTCATGAGAAGCTGGCACTATTTTACATATCTAGGCCTATCTCTCTGGCTTTTGGTTTAAATAGAAGACGGCTGGGTTCTCCTATGTGCCTTGGCATGAAGGAGGCATGTGGGCTCTTCATGTGACAGAATCTGGCCTCACACAGGTAAGCAGCTGGAAAAGGCAGGGCACTTTAACGGACAACTTCTTGGTCTGATCATGAAGAGCGCCCAGGTGTCCTGGCACCACACTCGGACATCCGATGGATCACCGGCCGTGAAGGTGGGGCAGAGATGCGGAGCGCGTCCCGCTCTGCCAGTCCAGATGGCACTGGTTCAGTTCTCTCAGCCGGGCTCCGGGTGACCTGCCCCACCTGGATCCGCGATCTGGTCCTTGATTAACCTGAGGATCTTCAGGCCGGGGGGGTCCGGGAAGCCTGGGATCTCCCTGAATTCGGGAGCTGGGGTCTGTGCTTCACGGAGGGTGCCGGCGGGGTCCAGCGCGCCCTCAAAGCCCCCAGCGGCCTCCGGCCCGAACCCCGCACTTGGCAAAGCTCGGGCAGCTCCCCCGCCGGGCCAGCCCCCCGGCTCCACGTGGTCCCCTCCGGCGCCCGGCTCCGCGGGTTCGGGACGGGGCTGTCACTCAAGCCGAAGGGCGGGGGTGGGGGTGGGGGGGGCGGGATGCGGGGGGGTGGAGACACCCGGCGCCGATGCCCCGCCCCGCGCCCGCTCCCTCCCTTCCCCCTCCCCGGGGCAGTTAGGCGACCAACTTTTAGCGGGTATGGCGCAGGGGGCGGGCGGGTGGCGACCCTGGCACTAACTTTGTTTCAGGAACTGGGCGAGGCCGCCGGGTCCGGGCACAGTCCGGGGCGTGCACGTTCGTCCTCCGGGAAGAGCGCGGTCCAGCAGGGAGAGGAACGCCACCCAGCCCGGAGGAGGCGTCCGGTCCGGTCCGCGGGCAGGCGGCGGAGCTGCGGCTCCCTCCGGCGCCAGCATGAATGGCCTGGCCTTCGACGAGACGGCCCTGGACCCCTCCCTGGCGCTGGCCGAGTCCAGTGACATCGACTCGGCCCTGCTCAGTGACATCGAAGGTGGGTCCCGGGAGGGAGGGATGGGGCTGCCCCCCCCCCCCGTGGGCCTGGGCGCGTGGGAGCGGGCACGGGGCCGGCTGCGCCCCCTCTGCCTCCCGGGCGGACCCCAGCCGGCCTCGGCCGCCCCACGGCGTCGAGGGCGTGTGTGTGTGCGCGCGCGTCTGCCCGTGTCTGTGGCCGTGGGGTGTGTGCGTGCGCCTGGGCATCGCCACGGGCGCCGAGTCCCTGCCACGCGCGCACCGCTGCGGGCCGCCGTCCGGGGGCGCACTGGGAGACCCATACTCTCTCCCTCCCCCGCCGACCCCGGCCCCAGCCGCGGCCACGCCCCTTCGGGCCCCCGGGGCGCTGGGGCTAGGGAATGGTGCGGCCCAGGCCCCGCCCCCAGGGCCCTGAGCTCGTGACGTCAGCGGCAGCTCGGGAGGTTACTCTCGGTCATTCCCTGGGCCTGCCAGAGTTCACTGAGCTCCGCCGGCAGCCTGCTGGGGAGGGGGGGAGGAGAGAGGAGGAGCCCGGCCTGGAGGGGTGTGGGCCCCCAGAGCTCCGCCCAGGAAGCGTCCCGAGGCTGGCTGGGGGGCCCTTCCACGTGGAGCTTGTGATAAGCCTGCCAGCCCCTTCCTAGAGGAGCCTCGCGTGATACGTATTAGTGGGGGTGGGGGTTCGGGAAGGGAATTTAGGAGAACATCAGTAGCCAGCAGCTGGGTGGGGGCCTGGGGCCAGGAAGCCCCGAGTCAGAAACTCAGACACTTACTCACTGTGTGACCCTGGGCAAGTCACTTCACCCTGTTTGCCTCAGTTTCCTGTCTATAAAATGAAGGAAACGGCAGGCTCCTCCAGCATCTTTGCCAGGAAAACCCCAATGAGCAAGCATTTACCTAGGCTTTAGGGTTGGCAAAGCTGTTTACAAATATTATCCTCAGGGTAACCCAGGAAGGAGACTGAGGCAAAGAGGTTTACTGTGGCCTGCCCGTGGTTAGGGAATGTACTTACACAGATTAACCACACTGACCCCCCTGCCTGTCCATTCTGTTATAATGAGTGCTTTGTACTAGTATCATTGGATGCTCACAGCAGGGGGTCCAGGCAGGGGCTTTCATAATAATGTACTCCTTTTACCCATGGAGAAAGTAAAACAGACAGGTTAAACCGCTTGCCCAAGATCACACAGCTAGAAAGTGTCTATGGCTGAATTTGAACTCGGTTCTTCCTGATTCCAGGCTCAGAGTTCTGTTTCACCACTTAGCTGCCTCTATTTCTGGGTCTTCCTGAAAATCCCTCAGTGGGTCTGCCCCTCATGCTAAGAGACCTTGACATTGCATGGATACCAATGGAACAAGCAGACTGCCCATTGATTATTCAAATAATAATATCCAGTGTAAATAACTTTCCCTGTTCCAGTCTCAGTCTGCTCCTCACAGCTGCCAGACTGATGTTCCCAAAGCCTAGCTCTGTTCCTTAAATTCCAGTAGTTTCCCCTAGGATCCAATAGAAACTTCTTTAAAGCTCTTCTCCATCTGGTCCCTTCCTGCCTTTCCAACATTTTTCCCCGTTCCCCCCCTCCACAGACTGTATTTTCCAGCTTCTTCACTTGTGATGCTGCATCCACCACGTCAGGGTTTTAATCTGTCTGACATCCACGCCTGGAATGCCCTCCCTCCTCACCTTCACCTCTTAG
This sequence comes from Gymnobelideus leadbeateri, assembly GCA_011680675.1. Classification (NCBI taxonomy): domain Eukaryota; kingdom Metazoa; phylum Chordata; class Mammalia; order Diprotodontia; family Petauridae; genus Gymnobelideus; species Gymnobelideus leadbeateri. Next base: position 220,550 of record WOXC01004080.1, read on the forward strand.
GGCCCCTGACTTCCATTAAGACTTGACCCCCTTCTAACCCTTGGTGACTCTGTCTCTTGTCTCACGACATTTATACGCATGCTGTTTCTGCCTTTTGAATGTAACCTCCTTGAGGACAAAGACGGTTTTTGCCTTTACTTTGTATCTCTGGATAATGTTTGTAAAGCACGTAAGCACAGTTCCTCGCACAAAGTAGCAACTAAATAAAGTCCTGTGGATTGCTGGGCTGATGGATAGATAAAGTGTTATGAGACCTCGAAGGACAGTCAAGGGGTTGCTTTCTCTTGGAAGGGGGGAGGCATCAGAGATTGCATGGAAGAGGTGAGTTGAACTTTAAATGAAGAGAGGAATTTAAGTAGACAGTTTGGGGTTGGAGAAAACCTCCAGTCCATGCTTGGGGAATAGCTTGAGCAAAGGGGACTGAGGGCAGGTCAAATAGCAGGAAACCAGTGCCTAATTTGGGCTGAGGGCTTTACAGATAGGATCTCAGTTAATCCTCACTACAACCCTACTGGGTGGGGTAGGTGTTTTTACAGATGAGGAACCTTGAGACAGACCTAGATTAAGTGACTTGCCCAGGGGCACACAGCTAGTAAGTGTCTGAGGCTGGATTATTTGAACTCAGGAAGATGAGTCTTCCTGATTCCCAGCCCAATACACTATGCACCACCAATGTACCACCCAGGTACCCCAAGGATATGATAGCACTGGTGATAATTTGGTGAGGGGCTAGACTGAAAACAGGAGTAATTGAGAGGCTGTTACAATAATCTAGGTGAGAAGGGGTAGCAGCTTGGCCTGGGATGGTGGCTGTGTTATTGGAGAGGTAAAGACAGATGGTGAGAGAAGTTTCTAGGAAGCAGAATGGACCAGACTTGGCAACTGAATCTTAGGAATCTGAGCCATCAACTGGACATGCGCCATATTTTACAAAGGAGGAAACTGAGGTCCAGAGGTTTCATGACTTGCCCAAGTTCACACATTTAGTAAGTTAACAAAACCAGGAGTCAAACCCAGGATTTTTGACAAATACAATGCTTTTCCTGCTCTCCCAAAAGCTAGGGAGAGTGAGGGAAAGAGAATCCAGTATGACTCCAGGTGGCAGGATGGTGATGTCATCAACAGAATTAGAACAGTTGGGGGAGCTGCTGATTGGAGGAGAAGCATGAGTTCAGTTTGGGACCAGGTAATAGTGCTCCAAGGTCAGTGACACAGTCAACGCATAATAAGTTTGTATTGTGGGCTTACTTGATTGATTGATGTGAGAGTTGAAACCATGGAGTGGATGAAAGCATCTAGGGGGAGCGTCTAGAGAGGAGAGGACTGCCCGAGCTGGCACAAGGTTCAGAGGAATGCCTAGGGAGGTTTGTTTGGGAAGAACCAGGGGAGCCCAGCTTCTCTGGAATCCAGGTGTGAGGAGAGGGTACTTATAAGGAGGGAGTGATGTGCCCTGGTCAAGGATTGATAAGGAGGGGGAAATGCCTTTGGATTTATTAGGAGAGTATTGAATGACTTTGGAAGGAGTGGCTTCAGTGGAATGGTGGGAATGAAGCCAGATTGCTAAGGGGTTGAGACATGAGTGGGTGGACAGGAAGGGAAAGCAGGAGAATGGATAACTCCTTTAGAAACTTGGTCTTACAGGAGGGGACTGGAGACTGGAAGCTAGCCATAAGGGACTGATGAGGTCCAGGGAAGGGCCCACCTAGGCCTGGGGTGTACTGATGGGGGATCGGTGCTCATTTGGAAACAGGCTACCAGAAGTTGGGCGTTGGTGACTGAATTCTTGTTTCATTCACGAAATAAGATTTAAATGGAATTTTTATAAATCAGACTTTCTTCAGTGTACTGAGGATACTTGATATCTGAAGGAATCCTGGGTGAGACTGTTTGATCAAAAAAAGGGAGGAGAAAAGAAAAAAAGTAAAAAGGGGAAGAAGAAGAGAAAAGAAATTAAAAGCTTTGAGTTCTAGAGGTTGGCCATGCCAAGGTTTCTCAGTGACCTTAGGTCCTATGGGTTCCATTGACTCCCACCCCCCTATATCTCTGTGTCAGTCCTGCATCACGTCTGGGACACTTCCCTTTGGACATTCTGGAGACATGTTCAGTTCAGCCTATTTCTTCCCCACATTCCCTATTTCTGTCACCATTCTTCTCATCTCCCAGGTTTACAACACTAGCCTTAACCTCAGTGTCTCAATCTCACTCCCCCAACATATCCTATTGGTTGCTGGATTACCTCTACCGTGGGCTCTACGGTGCGTCTTGGACATATCCCCTTTAGTCACACAACTAATATCTTATTTCAGGCTCCCATATAGTGCCAAGTGAGCCAGCTCTGATGACTGCTGAGAAATGACTGGTCAGTTTTCAGTGTGAGCATGCACACTTTGGAATACTATAAATAAATAAGTAAATGCTATAAATATAGTGAACAATATATAAATACAATAATATGAGTAAATCTAAAAATAGAAGAAATGATATGCATATAAATAAGTACATTCTTGTAAACAATATGCATAGAAATATAACAACAAATATAAGTAAATTCCATAAATATGATAAATTAAAAACTAGGGCATTCTTCCTGTTGTATAAAAATAAATATAACAAATAATAGGCATATAAATGTAATAATAAATACAAGTAAATCTTTAAATCAGAGTATGATTGATTGTTTTGATGACTGTCTAGACTGAAGAAAGTGAAGGAAGGGCAATAATGTAGATTAAACTAAAAGGTGTATCATGTGTAACATGTATCAGCATACCCCTAATTTCCTGGGCTATTGGAATGAACTCCCTAATTGGGTCTCCTGGACAGAGGACCTGGACCTGGTGTCAGGAAGACCTGAGTTCAGACTTAACTAGCTGTGTGACCCTGGACAAGTCATTTAAACTCTCTTGAGTTCCTTAAAATAGGGATAATAATAGCACCTTCCTCCCAAGGTTCTGGTGTGGACTAAATAAATTACTGTTTGTAAAGCATTTTGCAAACTTTGCAGTGATGTGTAAATGCTAGCTATTATTAAAATTAAGCCTCTCCCCTTTTTCCACACAGCTGTCAAAGTGATTGTCCTTAAGCACAGGTCTGAACCATGTCATTCCTCTACTCAGTAAACTTTGGGGGCTCCCTGTTGCCTTGAGGACATAATGTGGACTCCTCCTTTTGACTTTTAGAAGCCCTTTACTGCCTGGCTCCAACTTCTACGTGACTCTCCTTCCTATACTCTGCAGTCCTGCCAAACTGGCCTTCTTTCTCTTGCTCACACGGCACTCCCGTCTCCTGAGCCTTTTCACTGGCTATCCTCCGTTCTTGAAATGTCCTCCCTCTTCACCCTCTATCTTCAAGATAAACCTCAGGCACCCCCTTCTAAAAGAAGGCTCGCCTTCCTTTAATTAGGTTATATTTTATTCTTTTCGGGGGTCGTAGGGTGGGGTGGGGTTTGTGGTTAGAGCGCCAGGCCTGGAGTCAGGAAGACTCATCTTTCTAAGTTCAGATCTTAGACATGTACTAGCTGTGTGACCCTGGGCAAGTCACTTAACCTTGTTTGCCTCATTTTCCTCATCTATGAGAGGAGCTAGAAAAGGATCTCTGCCAAGAAAATCCCAGATGGGGTCACAAAGAATTGGACACAACTGAAAACGAATGAACAATAAATTTTATTCTTTGCATATTTATGTATGTACATATTGTTACTTTCACGTAAATGCTTATTGATTGATTGATAGTGTAAGCCCTGAAGGGATGACCTGAAGTCACTATCCAGAGAACTGGGTCTGTTTCATCCTCTTTGTAGTGAGAGGGCTAGATTAGGGAATCACTGAGGTCACTCCAGATCTAAGGGCCTGGGATTCGATGAATCCATTGACAAGAAGAATAACCGATGAGATTCTTATTTCTGTCCAGTCATTTTCAGTCATGTCCAACTCTTCATGACCGCATTTGGGGTTTTCTTGGCAGAGATACTGGAGTAATTCGCCATTTCCTTCTATTCATTTTACAGATGAAGAAACTGAGATCAACAGAGTGAGATGACTTGCCCAGGGTCACCTAGCTAGTACCTGTCTGAGGCTGCATCTGAACTCAGTGAGATGAATCTTCCTAACTCGAGGCCTGGCACTCTTATCTACTGTGCCAGCTACTTGCCCCATGAGATTATCATTACTCCCTAATTTATATTCCTTTTTTTTTTTTTTTGGAGGGCAATTGGCGTTAAGTGACTTGCCCAAGGTCACATGGCTAGTTTTTGTGTTAAGCGTCTGAGGCTGAATTTGAACTCAGGTCCTCCTGACTCCAGGGCCGGAGCTCTATTCACTGCCTACTTTATATTCCTGTAAACATATGTAGATTTTCAACTGGATTTACAGGAAACAAGGGACAATTGCCAAAGGAGTTTTAAAATAGAGGTCACTGCCTGCCTGGGTGCAGAACTTATGGGATTTTAGCTAGAGTGAGACAGTGGTGACATTGATCTATTTCCAGTATGAGTTTGAGACACAGAGCTCAGCAACCGCAAGAATAAAGAATTGTCCCATTCATACCTGAGTGGGTAGTGAGTGTGTTGGGGTGGAGAGAAGGTCTGGTATTAACCTCTTGCCCAAGACTTACCTTTACCCATTGACAGGTTTTGTTTTGTTTTCAATTGCTTGGCTTGGCTGGAACCCACTGTGGGCAAACAACGCCATAGGTTGACCCTATGACCCCAAGGTGAAGGGGAGAATCAGCAGCACTTGGAAAGTAGTCTAGCCTCAGGGTGAGCGACACGGGTGCCCATGCTTCAGAAGCCTTGCCGTCTCACCAGACCAAAGGGCCATCTGACGACTGAGAGTTTTTTCCAGGTCAAAGAATCTTTATATAGTCTCAGGAATACCAGTCTGGGGAGTTATCTCTTGCCCCTCCCTTTAGCTTCTCTTGGCTCTTTTCTGATGTTCAGAGGTGACTTTGATGATCTCTCTTACCTTTGCTCCCAAGTCAACTGGGTCATGAGGGTCAGGATGCTTCCACGTTGTAATCCTGAAGTAACTGCATGGCCACATCTGGGGCAGTGAGGAACTTGGAAACCCTCCCCACAGTTGTGCAAACTGGGCTTTCTCCTTGCTCACCCTGCTCCATTTTACCATTTAATTGTATTGTACTGTATTCAATTGTTATTTAGTCAGAAAACAATCCTATAGAGGTCTAAGTTATGGACTCCATCTCTTTTTAAAACTTCTGAGTCCTTGAGCCTGGAGCCATCTGTCTCACAAAAGAAGGCCACGCACCACAAAGAAGTCACTAAAATATTTTGGTGCTATGACAGGTCCAAAGGACCCTTGTAAAAAATGCTATCCACCTCCAATGTATGTCAAAGCATTGTTTTCACTTTATTTTGATTGCTGCTTTTTTTTTTTGCAACATAGCTAATGTGGAAATGTGTTTTGCATGAATTCATATATATAATGAGTATTATATTTCTTGCCTTCCCAATGTGGGAGAGGAGGTAGAGAATTTGGGACTGAAAAAAAAATAGAGCACCAGCCCTGGAGTTAGGAGGACTGGGTTCAAGTGTGGCCTCAGACACTGAACACAAAAACTAGCTGTGTGACCTTGGGCAAGTCACTTAATCCCAACTGCCCTCCAAAAAAAAATATAAATTAGATTATTTGCTAAACCCAAGAGTGGATCAGTGGAACAAACTAAAGAAGCAACAAAAAGAATCAGCTGAAAATGGTCATCTAGGGGCAGCTAGGTGGCACAGTGAATAGAGCACCTGCCCTGGAGTCAGGAGGACCTGAATTCAAATCCAGCCTCAGACACTTATCATTTACTAGCTATGTGACCTTGGGTAAGTCACTTAACCCTCAATTTCCCTATGCTCCTCCCTCCAAAAAAGCAAAAAACAACAACAACAAAATAATAACCAAAAAAACACGAACAAAGGATAGAAGACATCATAAAAGGTATGAATCATAATCACAGAAGATAAAATTTTGGCTCCATACAGCTAATAAACTTTTGTATGAATAAAATCAATGAAGACATAACAATAAAAACAGTAGAATAGGGAAAATACTTGCCTAAAATATCACTAATGAAAGTCTGCTGTCTGGTATATACAGGGAAGAGAGCCATTCTCCAACAGAAAACTAATGCAAGAATGTAAACAGTTTTCTGAAGATTTGCAAACTATAAATGACCATATGAAAACATGTTCTGAGTTACTAAATAGTAAGCGAAAAAGTAATTTAAACAAGTCTGAAAACTTGTCTAACTCCATGCAAGTTGATAGAGATAGAATATGGGAAAAGTCAATGTTGGAAGGACTGTAAAAAATTAATGTATTGAGGCACTTGTGGAATTGTGAAGTGATTCAGTCATTATGAATTTCATTAAGGAATTTCCCAAGAAAAGTGACTAAACAGTCCATATCCTCGGCCTTATCAGTCCCACTGTTGAGCATATATCTGTAGGAAGTCAAAGACACAAAGAAAGATTGGTATATAACAAAATATCCACTCTGGTAACAAAGAACTGGGAACAAAGTGAGTGCCCATAGACTTAAATGTCAGGAAAAGCTGAGCAAATCAGAGAAATGTGGAAGATTTGTAAGAACTGATACAGCTTGAAATGAGCAGACCCAAGAGATCACTGGCTATCCAATGTATGTGAAAGTTGAAGTCTTAGTAATGGAAAAACCAGTGGAGGTTCCAGAGATGAGATAATGAAGCATTCTTCTTTCTTTGTGACAAAGAAGCAGAGACTACAATGAATATTCTATATTCTCAGTCATGGTCATTTTCATGTCATTGTTTTTCTCTGGAAAGTTCAGACTGGGATGGGGAAAGCCTGTGATACAAAGACAAAAACTTGAAAAAACCCAGCACCAATGAATGTAGGTCGTGGGTCGTGTTTATAAGGGTGACAGAGTATAAATGGCTAAGGGAAAACCCACCCTGAGGTGTGGAAGTAGAACTCAAAGCACAAAGATAATCTCCAATTAATTTTCCCCTATTCCTTCCCCAGGCGTTGGGATCGATTGAGGAAAACAGATTATAGCCTTGGATACACCAACCCCAAAAGCAATGCTTTAATATGGGCACTCTTCCTGATTATGGACTTACTTTATGACATGTTATTGTTTTGTATTAAAGTTTAACTTTTTTTTTTTGCTTTTTGGAGGGCAATTGGGTTTAAGTAACTTGCCCGAGGTCACACGGCTTTTTGTTTGTGTGTGCGTTAAGTGTCTGAGGCCGGATCTGAACTCAGGTCCTTCTGACTCCAGGGCCAGCGCTCTACTTACTGAGTCACCTAGCCGCCCCTAAAGTTTAACTTTTCAACGCCTGTGTCCAGTGAAATGTAAATTCCTTAAGGGCCAGGACTTTAAAAAAATTTTTTTTGTCCTTAGCAGATAGAATAGATCCCTGATATACAGTTAAGCATTGAATAAGTGCTAGTTGAATTGCAGGTTTTTGAAGGGGATTAGGGCATCATCTGCTTACATGACAGTTGGAACATTTTTAGTATTTTCTATAACCAGGGTCAGCCAGGTGGCATGGTGTGTAGAGTGCCAGGCCTGGAGTCAGGAAGATGAGTCTTTCTGAGTTCAAATGTGGCCTCAAACACTTACTAGCAAATCACTTTACCCAGTTTGCCTCAGTTTCCTCCTCTGTAAAATGAGGTGGAGAAGGAAATGGTAACCATTCCAGTATCTCTGCCTAGAAAGCTCCAAATGGGGTCGTGGAAAGTCAGACACGACTAAAGACAACTGAACGACAGTGATATAGCAGGAGTATACAGGGGAGGAGAGGAAAACAACCACAGTCACCGTCCTCTTCTTTAGGCAGATTTGTGACAGTGGATTCCAGCTCATAGGCTTAGATCCTCCAGTGTGTTGAGTGATAAGAGCTGAATTTCAATTCAGTTTCACAAATTTAAGTACCTGCTATGTGTAAGGTTAATGCCCCAAGACTAGCAGAACAGAAAGAGCTTCTGCCTTGAAAAAGCTTACACTTTACTGGAGAATATAGCATGTCTACAAGTAGGGATAGGAACTAGATCTCTCATTCTACTGATCTAGGGAACTCTCTGGTGAGGAAAATCCCTCCACCAATTTTCTTTGCAATCTAGTCATAGAGGTTAAGTGACCTGCCCAAGGTCACACAGCCAGTGCTTATCAAAGCTGATAAATTGAACTAAGTTCTTTCCAAATTGAAGGTCTGTTCTCCATGTATTTTGACATGTTTTTTCTCACATATACGCAGGGGCGAGTAGGTGGTGCATTGAATAGTGCTAAGCCTGAAGTCAGGAAGACCTGCGTTCAGATTTGGTCTCAGACACTTACTAGAATTTTGGGCAAATCACTTAACCCTGTTTACCTCAGTTTCCTCATCTATAAAATGATCTGGAAAAGGAAATGACAAACCCCTCCAGTATCTTTGCCAAGAAAACCCCAGATGGGGTTAGGAAGAGTTAGGACTGAAATGACTAAACAACAACAGTTTTAAGGTGGAGAGAAGGTGACTTCTCAGGGCCTAGGTGATCTGGAGTCCAGTAAAGGAGGGACCATAAAGAGAACAAAGCCCAAGTTTTGGTCCCTTTGAGATAGAATTTCCTTTATTTTTCAATTTTCATCTCTTTCCTCTCTTTTTTCCCCCATTTGCCCTATAGCTAATACTATGGGGATACTAGACTTACTAGAGAAATTTTCTTGTGAATGTGATTTCCAAATTAATTGTTTCCTTTTTGATCCTAACAGCATTTATTTTTGTTTATAAGAAAGCCTTTCAAGTTTATATAATAAAAATTATTTCATCTTTTATGATAAAATAATTAATAATTTCCCCCTTTTGATTATTTTTGTAGCCTCTTTCCTAATGTTTTATTAAATATTTTTTCATCAATATCCATTAGAGATTTCAGACTCTAGTTTTCCTTGTCTGCTTTATTTCTCTCATTTTTGGTTCCAAGATCATATTTGTTTCATTAAAAAAAAATTTGGTGGAATGTAATCTTTCCTCTTTTTTTCCAACAATTCATGTAGTATTTGAGCTAATTGTTCTTTAACTGTTTTATAAAATTCACTAATAAATTTATCTGGACTTGGAGGTTTTTTCCTTTTGGGAGTTCAGGTTTTTGGGTTTTTTTTCTTCTGTGATTAGGTTGTTTAAATTCTCTATTTCTTATTCTATTGATCTGGGTGTTTTATATTTTTATAAGTATTCACCCATTTTAAAATATTGGTTTTGTTGTCATAGTCTTTTTATTTTAAAAAGTCTAGTTTTATTCACTGGTTCTTTTGTTTTCAGTTTTGTTGATCTGCTTTATTTTCAGAATTTCTATTTTTGTGTTTACTTAGGATTTTAAAAATTACTTTAATAGTGATTGTTTAAAAAAAATTGCATTCTCAATTCATTGATTCTTCACTTCTCTCTTTTGTTGATTCATGTATATAGGGATATAAAATTTCCTCTCGGAACTATTTTGGCTCCATATCAAAATTTTTTTTGATATGTTGTCAAATTTTTGTAATTTTCTTTGATCTCTGGTTTCAATGATCCATTAATCCATATATTCTTTAGGATTGTATTATTTAGTCTACATACTTATCTTTACCTTTATTAATTATAATTGTTAGCATAGTGAGCAACAGGTGTGTTTAATATCTTTGTTCAGCATTTGTTAATGATTTTTTAATGCCCCACAACATGGTCATTTTTGTAAAAACATATGAAGTTTAGAAATATGTATATTCATTTTGTAAAAACATTTGAAGCCCAGAAATACGCATTTTCTTTATGATTCTCATATGCTAAATTATTAGAAATCTATCGTATCTAACTTTTCTAAAATTCACAATACACACACATAAACCTATATAAACCTTTTCTGTTAGATTTCTCTAAATCTGAAAGGAATGCATTAATGTCCCATTTAGTGTGTGTGTGTGTATGTGTATGCACATACACACACACACACCTATGTCTTGGTGTGTATTTACTATTGATATTATTGCATTATCCATGGTGTCTTTAAGCATTTTATGTAACTTCCCTTCCAGTCTCTTTTAATCATGTCTATTTTTGCTTGTATAAGATCATGATTGCCACCCTTGATTTTTTTTTTAAGAGTAACATGATAATTCTATTCCACTCCCCTTAAAAAAATTTTTTTTTTACTTTTTTTGGGGGGGAGGGCAGGGCAGTTGGGGCTAAGTGACTTGTCCAAGGTCACATGACTAGTAAGCTCACTCTTCCTTCTGCTGGTTCACATAAGAGTGATGTTCGTGAAATGTCTGTGGCAGCCTGTACAGCCTTCTGACATGCCTCAATTAAGAGAAATAGTAAATCCTCCCCTTTGTCATTCCTTCCCTCACAACTCCGCCAAGGCCCTGACCTTGTCCTTCTTTGCTATCTCTTTGATTCTTGAAAGCAGTGGGATTGGGGAGGGCTGGTGGTCTCCTTCCCCTCTCCTAGGATGTGATCTATTACCATCATTTAGCCCCCTTCAGATCACTCAAATCATGACTTTTCTCGGCTCCCTGGTCTCCTGTGTTTGTTTCAGAGGTCCCACCCAACTCTTATTTTCTCAACAGGAATGCTTTTTCTACTGAAAATCCGTATCTTTTCCCATATAGAATTATACTCAACTTCTGTGTGGTGGTGCTTCTCCCAATCATGGTCCTTCTGGACCTGTTCATTTCAGTCAGTCAATAAACATTTATTAAGCACCTACTATATGCCTAGCACTGTTCTTGAGGGATACAAAGAAAGGCAAAAAAGTTTCCACTCTTAAGCTCAGAGTCTAAATGGGGTAAAGCTACAGATAATATACATTGAATTAACAGATGGAAGGCACTAGAATGAAGGGGGAGCAGGAAAACCTTGTAGAAGAAGGGATCTGCTTACTACAGGTTTATGGCTATAATCCTCGGTCCTGGTATGGCTTGACTTTGGACCATGCTGGTTTCAGGCTGGGCTTTTCCGGGCATCTGCGGGCCTCCAGATATGCTGAGAGTTCCTTGTTTCCTTGTGCTGTCACCTGCTCAGAGGTACAGACTTCTGGCTTCAACCCCCGGATGTCACTGCCTGCTGGCTGCTCCGTCTCCAGTCTCCTTGATATGCTGGCCTTGGCCTGGTTTCCATGCTCTCACCTAGTGGGAGTCCTCAGCCCCTAGACTGGCCTTTGCTTTAGGCCCTAGCTCACTGTGCTGTTCTTTAGGAGATTTGGGGGTGGGGGCTCAGCTGTTTTTCTATGTTTTTTCACATGGCCCTCTTCTTCATTGCTAATAGGTTTTCCTCAGAGGAGCTGTGTTTGCCTGGAAGTTTTCATATAACCATTCAAACTGGAAGTCTTGTCTTCCCTTCTTATCCACATAATAATCCTTGCCCCTGAAATAGCTTAGCTCCTACGGGAGTCAGAGGGAAGGAGGTTAGAGGAACGACCCAGCAAAAAGACAGGAGGAAGTAAATTAGATGCAACCTTTAGCATCCCACTCTGGAGAAAGCTCCTTCTCAACACCTACTTAGAACTATAGAATGATCCAGAAAGGGTGGGACTTCAGAGAAGTCTGGGCCCATCCTTTCATTTTATAGAGAACACTGAGGCCCAGAGAGCAGTAAGTCATTTGAAAAGCCAGGGTCTGGTCTGCTGGATCTATGGTTGGCATTTTGGCCACTGGTCCTGGCTGCCTGTAAGTTATACCGTACTGGCTCATAAACTTCAGCTGACTGAAGGACCATGTAGAAGGTCAGATAAAGAGTACCGGAAAAGTGAATAGCCAGCAAAGCTCAGGACGCCAGGCCTGTGGTAGCGACAGTCAGGTTAAAGGTTTCCCTTCACAGAGTGGGGTCTTCACTGGCACAAGGCTTGCATTTCTGCAACCTCCTACTTCAGAATAGGTGTGGGTGGCTTAAGCTATAGTAATAACTCACATTTAGAAAATGCTTTAAAGATGATTTTTCCTTTCTTCACAACAACCCTGAACTGCCTCCATTTTATAAGTACAGAAACAGGCTCAGAGAAATGACAAGACTTAGTCACAATCACACTAGGAAGGGTCAAAACCAGGACTTGAATCTGTCTCTTTTTTCTTAAGAAAAGTTTTGCTTCTACTTTTTTTTTACTTCACTATCATTTCCTTATTAATAATCCATGACCCAATAAAAACCTCTATAATAATGAATGATTATAGTTAAGCACATTGACCCTATCTGAAAATGCCTGTCACTGCCCTGTTTCCCCTGGGTTCTTTCCACCACGTCACCTGTGGGACAGCTAGCTTGGCTTTCCCTCAGACATGGATAATGAAGAGAGAACAAATTCCTACACGCCGCAGCGAGTGCATACTTGTCTGTCTCGCTTAAAGAAAAGGGAATGACGGCACATTTGAGCCCCTTTGCACTGCTGCAAACAGATGGCAGCATGTTTGCCAGAATTCAGTGACCAGTCCGGCCAGTTGGACCTAGCCAGAAGGGACAGAAAGCCTCAGACTGTACAGATGACTGGGTAGCAGAAAAGGAAGGCTAATGACCATGAAATCGTAGTGGAAGAAGGAGGGAGATTAATTTTTTAAGGATAAGGCATAACTTTGTTAGGTTATGGAACCCTATTGTTTGTGATCCAAGTTTGTGAGCTTAGAATCATGGGATTTGTGAGTTGTAACAGGAAGGGAACAGGTAGTGCCTACTTTGTGCTAAGCATTGCGTTAAATGCTTTAAAATTTCTTATCTGATCCTTGTGCAGCCCTGGGAGGTAGGTGCTTTTAGAACCTCCTTTTATAGTTGGGAAAACTGAGGCAGGCAGAGGTTAAGTGACTTGCCCTGCACTCAATCCATTGTGCCACTTAGCAGCAAGGAAACTTAGAGGTCATTTAGACTGCCCTCTCCTCTTTATATACAGAAGGAAACTGAGACTCGGAGCAGAGAGGTCATGTAGTGGTCAAACGAAGCTTGGAACCCAAGGCACTTGATTTTTACAATGGTAGTGTTTCCGTTATGTTGAAAAAAAATACCTTAAAGGTCTCATTTTACAGATAGGGAAACTGAGACTCAGAAAAGTTCAGTGACTTGCCCTGGGTCAGAAAGATAGTAAATGACAGAACCACTATGCCACTCTTCACCCATAGCTGGAAGAATGTTTGGTACCATGGCTTAGCACACCAAATACTCCCTTCCTTGTACTGTCTTGGTATATGGAAACTATTGAGTATCATGGCAGGGCATTGAGCAGCTCTCCCAATAGGTTGGCTTTTGGCAACACACAAGTGGTAGGGAGTGAGTTCCAATGCTGGCAGTGTCACCACACACCATCCAAAATGGTGTGACCAGCTAAGCATGCCCAGTATTGCCAACCTGGCAACTCTACTGTACCAACATGATCAGAATTCCCATGATGACTGAGTCATCTATAAACAAGATGGGAGCCACATTGAGAATGAGGTGCTTGAGTGCCCATGGTTAAAGTTTGATGCTGAAGCTGAGGCTCTGGGTTCCAGCTTCCAAGTTCCACTATATTCTTTGTTCCTAAACTCCAATGACTATGTCACAGACACTATTGATCACAATGGGTGAGAGGGTTTAGACAGATCAATGCAAACATATCCTTATTCCTGGAAGAATGATTCACAGTGACTGAGAAGCGAACAATGAAGTCTCATTAATAGTGACCAGAATGGTGGGTCTATTCCCTAGACCCCTAGTGACCCACCTCACCTCACATTATCTGTATAGTGTAATAAAAACATACAAGCAGAAAGAGCCATAGCTTGTCTTCAGGGCGATGTCCTGACTTGCTCACGGATTGGACTTAAGGAAATACACCTGGAAGCCCAGCGCTGGCTCCTTGCTGACAGAAGGGCAGATGGATGGAATGTCGTCAGCTGTACAGTAACATTTCATGTGTTCCAAATCCATAGGTACATACATAACTAGGTTAATATTGAGAGGGTCAACATATGCAACAGAAGAAACTAAAGAAAGGAGAATATAATATTCTCCCCACCTCTGTTCCCACTTCCACTATTCAAAAGGTTAATTATATTTGGGGTAGGAGTAAGCTGTAAACCGAATTTGGAAGAAGGTTGGATATGTTGAAATTTCCCTTGCTGAGCCAGGGAACAAACTGGAAAAGTACTAGAGTTGGAGTTTATCCCTTGGATTCAGACCCTACTTCTGCGGCTTCTTAGCTGTGTGACTTTGGGTTAGTGAATTAATGTCTCTGAACCTCAATTTCCTCAACTGAAAAATTGGAATAGTAACTTCGGAAAACCCACCGTACTGCACCCAGAAGGGTGTTGTGAACACTGTCGATGGCAAAGTAAATATAAGCTATAACTTTAATGATTTTCTCACATTTCTATCCCACCTTCTTCTTTTCCTAACATTTTCCCATCTCCCATCTGTGTGGTTATAGGGGCAGAGAGCCCTTAGACTTGGAGCTGAAGTCCCTTGAATCAGTTTCCTTGGCTGTAATACCCAGCTACTTATCTCCCAGGTATACTGTGAAGTTACAAAGAGAAAATGTATTTAAAATGTTTGCTAACTATAAAGGGCCACATAAGTGTTAGATGGGTGAGCGTCTTGATGTTGGGGGTGGGGGTAGGGCTGTGCATTCCTTTGTGTTTTATTAGATAGTCACAACACCTCTGCATGGAAAGCAGGCCAGAGATGACTGCGTCCTTTTGACAGATAACAACACTGAGGCCTGGAATTATTCAAAGGTTGCAGTGCCTGTTTTCTGCTACCTGCACTGTATGGTGCCTTGAGACCTTTTTCATTGTCTTAGGGAACTAGGGAAGAGGGCAGTGTTTCTCAAATGGAAAATGTGGAGTTGAAATGACTTTGTATGACTTTGTTTATATATTTACTTATATGAATTGTAGCCACTTGTGGGCTATAATGTAGGTGCATTTAGGCAGGACTATTTCATTTTTGTCTTTGTATCTCCAGTGCCAGAGCTGGTAACTTTGTCCTCGGGTCTTTCCGCTTACAGGTCTGGCACTCTGTCCACTGTGCCACCTAGCTGCCTAGCTTAATAATTGTGTGTTGAACCAAATTAAACAGTTATATAAACAAGATGAGAACCACAGTGCCACATCCAGAAACCAAATCAGCAGAAGGCTTAAATTTTTCATGATCCTGGGCATAAGTGATATTCAGTAGATAAACTTTAAACCCTTCAGAAAATGCTTTCTGCTACGTCATAAGACTTGTGTCCATCCAAAAACTGTTATGTTAGCTTTCTTAGTTTGTGACGTCCTAAGAGGAAGTATCAGGTATTCAATACCAGCAATACTTTGAATGAACTGGTTAAGAACCAAATATCAAATTGAAACCATTCAGAAAAAAGGGAAGGGAACTTTGAACCAGAGAAAATGAAAATGAGAAAAACAAGGAATTGGGGCAGGAAAATTCATCTTCATAGTTCTTAGGTTATGGTGTCCCTATAAAACTGCATTGTTCTGGGGGGGGGGGGGGAACAGCAGATAATCCCTTAAAACAGAATACTGTTCCTAGAAGAAAAATTATAGTTTTTCCTTCTACATCGAGGGGGTTAGGGATGTGGCTCCTCTAGGACCCAGAAAATCCAAGTGAAATTTTTTGCTTGAAGCCTTTATTATACCTTGTGAAAGGGTGTCTGTGTGATTTCAGAAGTCTGGAGATGTTTTTCTATTGTTCTCCCAGAGTCCTTTTCCTTTTGCCGATGCTAGACATTTCACCATTAGAAATCTCCATCTCTAACTCAAGACAGCTTCTGTTCTAGGTGAAGTGAAAAGATCACGGGACTTGAGGTCTTCAAAGAGGTTTTAAAGTTAGGAGTCCATGGCCAAGTCACTTTTGCCTTCTTCTGTTAGTTTACTCCCTCCTTGAAAAGGGTGTGATGATGATGATGTTTGTATGCCTTGTGTCGACAAAGTTGTAAAATTCAAATGAGATAATTGAGAAGGAAACTTTGTAATTATGAAAAAGATATTGTTCATTTTGGGAGAGGGTTCAGATTTGTTGTTTTATTGATGCACATTACTCCTGCTGTGGACTCCTTCTCCCAATGCAAATCAATGATTTTCTTAAATTTTATTTATTTATTGGGGGGATGGGGCAAGGCAATGGAGTTAAGTGACTTGCCCAAGGTCACACGGCTAATAAGTGTTAAATATCTGAGGCCGGATTTGAACAGGTCCTCCTGACTCCAGGGCTGGTGCTCTATTCACTTCGACACCTAGCTGCCCCTTAAATTTTATTTTTAAAGAAGGACTGGGAGCATTGAGAAGTTAAATGACTTCCTCAGGGTCACACCTCAAGCATGTGTCAGGGGTAGGTCTCCAACTCCAGTATTCCACAGCATCCCTTAATTATTGTTGGCAGTCATTTCTTCTTCCATGAGTGAGTTAATCTGGATTCGTTACTGAGGGAGGGTTTGGATTGGGAGAGGGGCTCCTGAGAGTACTGAGGCCTGAAGGGATAGAAAGTAATATGGGAAATTAAAGACAAACATCATACTTTGGTGCAGGAGAAACCAGGGGTAACACAAGGGCTGTCCACAGAAAGGGACCCTTCCCCATCTTCCAAATAGAAGGTGATGGGAGATGGCAAAACAGATTCCAAGAGAAACAAGAAATTTTCTCTCCCTTGGGACTTCTGGGCAGTTCTCCCCGTGTTCATAAAGGTGGCTTATCTATGTAGTTTTATCAGACCAGTAATTGGATTAAAGGGGGTAGTTGGAATGGTGTTAATTAAAGGAATAATTGGATTATAGATTTAGAGTTGTCCAGGACCTGAGGTCACTTAGTCCAGTCCCTTCATTTTATAGACTGTCACCTTTGTGACTCACCCAGGGTCACATGGATAGTAATGAGAGAGACATTGAACCCAGGTCCCCTGACTCAAATCCAGAACTCTTCCTACTGTACCTTGCTGGAAATAAAGTTCTTATTCTTTCCTGGACCTCAAATTGAGATTATCCCATCTCCCCAGCCCAAGGTCTCATCTCCAGGCTGATCAGGGAACTAAATTGCTTTCCTCAGTATCACGGTGACAGTCACGGAATCACATAATGTTGGAATTGGAATAAACTTGAGATAATCTAGACCAGGGTTTCTTAAGCCTTTTTTGGAGGGGTGGGGTGATGGATGGCACTTGGTGAAGTCAGTGGACCCTTTCTTAGAATAATGTCTTTAAATAAATGAAGGAAATGCTAGCTGTCAGAGGTTAGTGAAAATAAAAATGTAATTTCTACCCAATTCAAGTTCAAGGACCCACTGAAATCTATTAATTTCATGGACCATTTGAGGGTCTGTGACTACCCAGTGAAGGGAACAAGGATTTATTAAGCGCCTACTATATTCCAGGCACTATGCTAAGTGTTTTACAAATATCTCATTTGATTGTTGTGAGGGAGGTACCATTTTATTTTATTTCACTTTTTTTTTTTTGGAGAGCAATTGGGGTTAAGTGACTTGCCCAAGGTCACAGGCTAGTTTTTGTGTTAAGTGTCTAAAGCTAGGTTTGAACTCAGATCTTCCAGACTCCAGGTCCAGTGCTCTCTCTATCCACTGCACCATCTGTCTGTAAACTTCCTGGCCAAGAACACCTCTTCTCTGTCCCCTCTCTTACAGAAAAGGAAACTAAGTCTCCCTAACTCTATCACTCCCCTGCTCAAGCAGCCTTCCTTTTAATGTTCAAGTAAATCCGCAGCCTTTTGGTCTGGAAGTCTTTCACAAGCTGGCCCCAACCTTTCTTTCCAGGTTGATTACATATCACTCCCTCTCTTAAGAATAGTCTGCCTTCCAGTCAAACTAGTCTATTTGTTTTTCTACCACTCTATGCCAGCTTCTAACTTCCAGAATCAGTGCTTTCAAGCCTATGAGAAGGCTGCCCTTTCTTCTCTCCCCATGCCAGGAATATTTTCCCTTCTCACTTCCACCTCTTGAGATCCTTGGCTCTCCAAGGCTCAGATAAAGAGCCGGCCACCTCTTAAAAATAGCCTCCTCTAACTCTTCGGATCCCACCCCACCCCCAATTCCAAACTTGGTATTTTTTACTTATCTAGATAGCATTTATGTAGCGACTTAAAAGTTTACACAGGGTTTTACTTATATATGCTGTCTCAGTTTATGCTCACTACAGCCCCGAGTGATGGGTGCTTTAATTATCCCCATTTAGCCACTGGGGAAAATGGAGGCTTGAAGGGGAGGGGCTGAGGAAGGAGTGACTTACCCAGGGTCACATAACTGGTAAAAGCCTAAAAAGCAGTATTCATATTCTAGTCTTCCCAAGCTCACCAGTCTATCCACTGTGCCACCTAAGCTGTCCAAATGAGAGTTCCTGCATATCAAAGACTGTTTTTGTCTTTGTGTCTCTAGCACCCAGCACATAGAAGGCTTTAGTAAATGTTGTTTGGATTGAGATGGATTGAGGACAGTGACTTGCCCATAGTCTCACACAACTAGGAAGATCCTGACTCCCAATCCTATGTTCTTACCCCTGGTAGATACCTTTGTAGACTTCTTTCCTTATAGAATGAGGTGTGAGAGAGTGAGTAGGTGGGGTAGGGAACTGGTACTGAGGGATGGCCAGCTCCAGAAATATTTCTGACTCCCCATGCCTCGCCTGCTTTCTAATAACTGCAATTCCAGCATTAGTGGAGGCTTATTCCTTCAGTTTAAGCATTTCTTCTGGCTGGCCCTCTTCTAAAATGTAGGCTCATTCAGTGGGAGTCCCTAACCTTTACTTCATACTTTAGTTATCATAGATGTGGGAACCCCTTCCAGTATAATTCAGTGCAGTTGAGCTCAACAAATATATGGGATAGGGCTTATGCAAAAACACACAGGCCCTGCCCTTAAGGAGATAACATCCTGGGATGCAGGTGGGCAGATATACATAATATGTATGATATAGAGAGCATGTAAGAGGTAACTTCTGGAAACAGAGAATGGGAGGGGGCAGGGAGGAATCAGGGTGTTCTTAGAGAACCTTGGAGGACTATTGTTTGTCCTTCAAAAGGACTAGAAGGATTCTGAAGGCAGCTTGATATGCAGTGGTTAGAGCACTGGGCCTGGAGTCAGAAAGTTCACATGTGGTCTTACGATCTGTGGGACTACTTGCCTCAGTTTTCTCGGCTGTAAAATTGGGGGTCACAAAAGCACCTACTTGTGAGAGTCTAGCAAGGTGCCAGCTTACAGTAAATACTTAGTGAATACTTGTTTCCTAACTTAATGGAAAGCAGAGATGAGAAGAAACATATCTCCAAGAATGGATGAGGGCTTTCCCAGAGACTGGAGATAGTTAAAAGCTTAGGGAACCCTAAGCATTCATTTTTTTAAAAATTCTGAATTTAAAAACCAAGAGAAGAACATTTCCATACCACATAGCACGACACAAAAAAGAGGATTCTATATGAAACTGAATTTTCATTTCACTCCACTTGCTTTTTAAGAGTATATAATAAATTCTACTCCTTACTTTAAAAACTGTCCCTTTTGTCTGTGCTTCCTTCTAGGGAACAGCTAATATTCCATTGTGGCTGGAACATAGGCTTTGGTGGGGAATGATATTAACTAAGACTGGGCAAGGTCTGTTGGAGGGATTTAAATGCTAGACTGAAGAATTTTTATTTTATCCTAGAGGATAAGGAGCTAGCTGATGAAGGTTTTGGGGACAAATCGCAATTCATTCATTTTCTTAATCTTGTTCGATTCTTTTGTTTTGTTTTGTTTTTTGGAGGGGGGGGTGGCAGGGCAGTTGGGGTTAAGTGACTTGCTCAAGGTCACATGGTTAGAATCCTGTGCAATTCTTGAAAGCACGTGGATGATCTCCAGTGATCATCTACCCAGCATGCCAGGGGCCACAAGGTCTTTTGACATGAAGTAGGTAACCCTTTATCTGTGTACATCTGCTTTCCCTAATGATTGCTTCATGATTGGCTCACTTCCTTGGCCATTTAGTTTTCCTGGATGATGCAGTTAGTGGGCAATACCATCAGATAAGAGTTTGAATCCTTATGATAGGTCTTTAAAGGGAGCCAACCTTGTCTCCAGTTCCTTTACCTTCTCTTGGTTCACACAGTTGGAAAATGGGAGAGACTACCACAGAAACCTTGTGAAGGTTTGCAAACCACTTTGCATACATTCTCATTTGAATTCCTAGAGGCAGTTCTAAAAGGTAGGCACTGTGGGTGGCATTTTCCTAGTTTTACCAGTAAGGAGAGCTTAGACACTAGAGACTGAGGCGGGATACGAACTCAGATCAGCACTCCTTCCATTACTCTCTGGTGCCCCTCCAGTCCAACAATATTTTATTACATGCTCACTCTAAACCGGAAGCTGACTTAGATAACTATGTAACGCTCTGTAAAGCTCAGTATAAAGCCCTGCTTTATTATTACCTTAGCTGGTAGGAGAAAGTGGAATGAGTGAGCACCCCCCCCCAGTCCCTGGATGTAATCAATCAACACTTATGAAGCTGTTTGTCAGGACACTCTGCTAAGCGCTGGGCAAACAAAGAGGCAAAACCGTCTCTGCCCTCAAGGACCTTACAGTCCAGGGGAGGAAGCAGGCTACCTACTAGATGTAGTTCCTAAACATTAAAAATTAAATACCAGTAGGAGGCAGTTGCAGAGGGGCTGCAGGTTTCTGGGCGTTAGCTGGGGAGCCAGAGGTCACACCTGCGTGACGTCAGCTCCCTTGGCCTCAGTTTCTTCACCTGTACCGTGAGCACTGAGCTTGGATCGGGGAGCTGATGTCGGTGAAGCGCCCAGGCCACCCCCCCCCACCGAGCCCTTATTTCCTAATCGCTGCAGCGCTCCGGGGGGGCCGGGATGGGCACGAGGGCTCCCCCTCCCAGGCCTCGGGCGCCTGGCAGGTCTCTTGCATGCCCAGACCGGGACGGAGCGCACGGCGCGCTGGGGCCCTTGGCTTAAGCGCACGGAGCCTCAGTTTCCCTGCCCTCCGATAACGCACTAAAGCACTTGGCAGACTCCAAAACGCTCGCTTTACGTAATGCCGCTCTGTTGTTGTTATTGCTGGGGGAGGGGGCCTCCGCGCGGGGCTGCGTACACAGTAAGTGGCTAATTAGGCCTGCAGCACGTGGGAGCTCCGGGCGCCGTCCCGCCAGTGACCGCCAGTAACCCGGGTCCGCCCCCTCCCGCCTGGGCGGAGGGCGAAGGCTGAACGCCCGCTAGTAACCCCGGCCCATTCACCTTTGCCGAGGAAGTGGCGGGGGGTGGGGGGGGAGCTTCGTGGCCGCGGGGCGGGGCGGGGCGGGGGCGGGGCTGGTAGCCAGGCGGGCGGCGCGGCCGCTGATTGGCGGAGGAGAATCACCTCATGTTCCAGTCGTGATTCACAATTCCAGGGTTCACTTCCTCCCGGAGGGAGCGAGAGAGCTAGGAGGGGAGAGGGCGGGGCCTAGGGGCGGGGCCTGGCCCGAGGGGCGGGGCCACGGGAGGGGACTGCATGGAGGAGGAGGGGAGAGCCGGGGAAAAAAGTGCCTTAAAAATCCCGACCCAGATGACAGCTCTACTTTGTGTCTTATCTTGTAGGGGGTGTGTGCGCGCGCGCCCAGCCGGAGCGCAGCGGGGTGCCGGGGGCAGGAGGGAGGAGCGCAGTGCTCGCGCGGGGGTGGGGGGGCGCCGTGATGGACTGCACTTTCGAAGGTATCTCTCTCCTCTCCCTCCCTCTCCCCCCCCTCTTCACCCGCTCCCCTCGGCTTGCAGGGGCCCCTGTGCCCTGTGGAATCCCCATTCTCTGCAAACTGGGGCGGGGGAGGAGGGGGTGATGGGGCATGCACCTTCTCCCCCCGCCCCAGTAAAGCAAGGCTGGGGGGGAGCAGCCGCCCCTCCTCCCTCCTCTCCCCTGGGGGCAGTTCTCTGGGGTTGGGGTCACTCTGTGCAGGGTGGTGGCGGGGGCCTCGGGAGTCCCGGGGAGACGGGGCTTGCTTTGCAGATGCAGCCCCCATTCCCCCCATCACTCCGTCCTGCAGCTTTGTTCTCCCCCGCCCCCGGGGGGTCACCTGGGCGCGCTGCTTTTGGATCCCTTTGGCTCCAGTGCGCTCCACGGGGTGCCAGGGCTGCCCCGAGGAATGCCCCGCTCAGCGCTGAGGGTCCCTGGGGCCGGCGGGGCGCGGGGCTTGGCTTTCCCAGGGGCATGGCCACCCCACTGCTTCCCCCAGTCTTGCAGATGAGATCCGTGAGGAGAGGGGAGAAGACCGAACCTTTCCTCCCCCCCGGGGGGCACAGCTTAGGTGCAACGTTAGGGCTTTTTCTCGGAGTTTCATTCTTCACACCAGGAGATGCCCAGAGAGGCCATTGCCCTCCAGAGCTGGTCAGGCAAGGGTGCTGCCAATAAACCCTCCAGGCTGCAGGACCTTGTAGCCGACCCTTTCCCTGACCCTCTGGGCCTGACCAGCAGAACAAAGTCATCCTTCCTGGCCTCCAATAAACATTCTGTCCCACAGCGTTCATGAGGTGTCTGGGGTTCAGACTGATCTGGGGCGCTGCTGTGGGTTGAGCCATGGGGAGCCAGGAGAGGTGGCAGGGAAGAACACGGCGTGTGTTCCTGGGACACGCATGTACTTTTTGCCTAGTAAGAGGATTCTCCGGGGAGAATTAGGCCAGAGCCTTGGCCCAGCTGGCAGAAGCCTGGCCTCCAGACTCAGAGTAGGTAAGAGTTTGGCCAGAGGCTCCCTGTTGCACAAACAAAGCCAGCTGGGAGAGAGGGCTTTCATCCTAGTCATATACAGGGAGGAAGGAGAAGTGGAGGACTTGGGGTCTTCTGGGGAGAGAAAGAGAGCAAAGGGGAGCGAATAAAGGAGGTTTATGTCTTTCCCAGTCCCTGAGCTGTAAATGCCCATCAGAGGAATTCCAGGAGCTCCCTTGTATCCACTGACATTATGCTTCCTTGAGCTGAGCCCTGGGAGACCTGAATTCTAATCCTGCCGCTCATTGATTCAGTGGTCTGGAGCAAGTTTCCTCATTAGTAAAGTGGCAATACCAATCTCTGGCCCAGTTCTCTCCCGACCTGTTCTGTGAATCAGAGGAGATGGTCCATACAAAAATGCATTGGAAAGGACTAAGATACTGCACAGCCAGCAGAGTTTGTTTTGAATTTAGCTCAAGCTGAAAAGGCTTCCAGATCAGGCTGCACCTAGAAGACCAGCATAGCTGGTGGGTTGGTCACCAGTTGGGCCTTTAGACATGGCAGCCCATTTGCCATCATGAAAACTGTACCAGGGTTGGCCCTTCTCTGCTTGACTTAACATTCCCCTTACTGTTTCCTGTTGATGCTGCTGGGAAGACAGAAGAAACTGTCCTTGACCTGGACTGAAAGCTTCAACTGGAAAGGCAGCATAAATTAGTGGAGGGATGGGATGTGGAGGAAGATCCACACTTGGAGAACAGGGGCAAATGCTTTTGCATCTGCTTTTGGGCTGACATAGCTTTCTGAATCTCTTACCTCCAGTCAAGCTGTCTCCCTCTTCCCCTCCACCACCCCCAAGTCCTTTGAATAATAAAAGTAATACCTTACTCTCTGCAGGCTTTGAAAGCTTAAAGTGCTTTCACAGCATTTTATTTTTCTTGAAGCATTTGGAAATTGGTAGGGAAAGTACAACTGCCCCCATTTTAGAGATGAGGCAGGTAAGGATCAGAGAGGTTAAGCCCTGTGCCCAAGATCACACAGCAAGGAAATCCCCGAGCTGGGATGTGCAGAACTTTGGTTTTCCTACTCTGCCTCATCAGAAGCGGGTTGTGATGTTTATTCCCTGCACAACACCCAGCGTGTGTTGAATGACGTGCATCCTAGCTGCAGACCCCCGTCCTTAAGGTTTAGCAGAGAGTGTTTTGCGTCTGCTGAGTTTTGGACACCCAAGTGTCAGAGGGTGTGTGCTTTCCCCCGGAGGAGGCAGCACATATGCATTTGAAAGGCTCAGGGACCATTTCTGAGAGATATCCTAGGCAAGATCTGAAACCTTAAATGTTGAAGGCATAGGAAGAACCATGAGAACCCAGGGGCCTCTATCTGCACGTGGCTGCCTGAGAGATGAGTTTTGAGCTGGACCTTTTAGGGGACAGGAGTGAACCCAGATTGAAATCCAGGGAAAGAGTGTGTTATATACCGAGCAAACATTTTTTCCCCTTTTCTCTTTGAAGGCAATGGGGTGAAGTGACTTGCCCAAGGTCACATAGCTAGTAGGTTACTGAGGCTGAATTTATACTCGGGTCCTCCTGACTCCAGGGCTGGTGCTCTGTCCACTTCACCACCTAGCTGCTCCCTAAGTGAGCATTTTTAAAGCAGGGTGTAAGCTGCACTGCCAAAGGGCATTCCGAGTAACCCAGCTTGACCACATTCAAATGATTAGATAATTAAGGGAGGCAACAGGAACTAGCTCACTGGATCTGGTTTCTCATCCTTGCTCTGACACTAAGTAAACTGTGTAGTCTTGGACAGGCCACCTCGTCTCTGTG
This sequence comes from Gymnobelideus leadbeateri, assembly GCA_011680675.1. Taxonomy (NCBI): domain Eukaryota; kingdom Metazoa; phylum Chordata; class Mammalia; order Diprotodontia; family Petauridae; genus Gymnobelideus; species Gymnobelideus leadbeateri. Next base: position 244,988 of record WOXC01004080.1, read on the forward strand.
CCTCAGTTTCCTCTTCTGTAAACTTAACCTCTTTTTCTGTGATTCTAAGAGTAAAAGTGTGCATGGATCTATACTAGAAATGGGGGAATAGAAGATAAAATTTCTAGAATGGGGAAAACTTTCCTTACCCTCTAACCAAAAAGGATAGATACAATTTGAGGTAGTACTAGGGGATTTTAGAACTTGGGAGGGAACAAGCATCTACTGCGTGCCAGACAGTGTGTAAATAGTAGTCACTTGATTCTCATAATATCCCTGGGAGATATGATTCCCCATTTTACAGAGGGGGAAACTGAAGCAGGCAGCAGTTAAGTGACTTGGTCAGCATCACACAGCTAGTAAGTGAGGCAGGATTTGACGGAGGTGGGATTTCAGCCCTGCTTTAAATAAAGGAAGAGGGCCGGAGGTTGGGGATCCTTGGAAGTGATGGGCCAAGTAGCCCCTGGGTGGGGAGTTGGAATGAGAAACCAAGACTGGTCAGGACAGGAGTTGTAGTTTTTACCAGAGCCCTTGGGGTTCTTCCTCCTACTGTGAGATGGAAGAGAAAGTATCCGAATTTTCCTAGGCTCTGCCAATTGGCAAAACCCACAAGATAGCACCCCACCCTCTTTTCTTTCCCTGAGGGAGAAGGAAGCCCATTTAGCCCTCCTGAGGGAGGGAACCCAAGGGGAAGAAAACAAAAACCTTTCAGGGGAATTAGAAGATTTAGCTTCTACTCTCTCGGCTGCCCCTGAGCTTTGTGACTTTGGTTCAGGCCAGTTCGCCTCTGTGGATTTACTTCTATCTTAAGTCATCTGTAAAATGGGTAGTTTCTAAGGGTCCCTTTTAGACTTTCTCAAATTGTCTTCAGGTCTAGGCCACCAAGAAGCAGCAGATTTGGCTCTTTTGACGGTTATCTAGTGGCTTCCCACATACTCTGAATCTGTTTCTCTCCTCTCCCCTTTTCTCTCTCTGTCTTCGCCTCTTTTTATCTCTCCCCTCTCAGTCTCTCCCTCTGCCTCTCCCTCCCTCTCTCTCAATGTCAGCTCTCACAGTCTCACTCTGTTTCTCTCTTTTCCTCTCTTGTCTCTCTTGTTCTTTCCTCCCTCTTTTCCTTTATCATTCCTCTCCTTTTCTCCTTTGTCTGCCTCCCTTTTTCTCTCCCTCTAACTTCTCTCTCCTCTCCCTCCCTCTCCCTTTCTTGCTCCTTCCCTATCTTAATTTGTAACAGAAAGTAAGGAGACTTGAGACCTGACTCCAGCTCGGTCACAAAACCCATTTGTGACCTTGGGCAGATTGCTTCACCCATTTCCTCATCAGTGGAAGGAGAGATTCAGCTAAATCCTTTGTATTGTTTCTTCCTGCTCTGTGTGTTTCCCATAAACCATCCCTTTCTCTGTCCCACCTTCCTCTTTCCCTCCTTTCTCACTCTCTCTGTCCCACCTTCCTCTTTCCCTCCTATCTCGCTCTCTCTTTCCCTCCTATCTCACTCCCTCTGTCCCACCTTCCTCTTTCCCTCCTTTCTCGATCCCTCTGTCCCACCTTCCTCTTTCCCTCCTTTCTCGCTCCCTCTGTCCCACCTTCCTCTTTCCCTCCTTTCTCGCTCCCTCTGTCCCACCTTCCTCTTTCCCTCCTTTCTCGCTCTCTCTGTCCCACCTTCCTCTTTCCCTCCTATCTCGCTCCCTCTGTCCCACCTTCCTCTTTCCCTCCTATCTCGCTCTCTCTGTCCCACCTTCCTCTTTCCCTCCTTTCTCACTCTCGCCGTCCCTCGTTTCTTCACCTTCTCCACCTCTCTCCTCTTTCCCCCTCTATCTCTCTTTTTTCTCCCCTCTCATTTTCTTTCTTTCTTGCCAAGGCTGACCAGTACCCACTGTAAACACAGCTTCTCCTGCTGCTGATGCTCAGAGCTGTTGGCTTGGGGCTGGTTTAGAACTCTTCTTCTCATTTAAGGCTAGTGCTTGAAAGGTGGGCTTTTTGAAGCCTAAGTGTCCTGAAATCTGGCCCATTTTCATCTCTTCTCTTTCCCCTTTGGGAGCCTCACTCCATCCTTGACTCCTTGGGGCCTTGCTCTGGGGACCTATCACCAAGGTGAGAAAGGCATTTAATGAAACATTCATTGCTAGCCAGGTTGCAGAATGGACTTTAGGTCAAGCTGCCATGGGAGCTGGGGCACTGGAAGGCCAGAACAGAACTGACCCCGATGTTTGGTGGCCTAAGTAAATATATTCAGGTGATCTGAATTGGATGTGTGTGTTCATGTGGTTAATCCAATCATCGATTATCTACTGCCTTACAGTAAATTAATATCCATTCATAAATGTGGTAGGTGTTATGAGTTAGAACTAAGTACAGGTGTCCCAAAAGTTTAAGCTTAAATAGCTTAAAGACTTTTGGGACACACCCTATATATGACATTTTTCCCTGCCCACAACAATCATAGAGTCTAGTTGGGTAAGAAAACGCCTACCTCAACTTCTAACTCCAGGTGGAATGTCCCAGTATAATGTGCCTTCAGATAGGGGAGAAACCCCTTCTGGCTGAGGGCCTCAAGGAAGGCTTCATAGGAGATTTGAGCTATTTGATCTTTTCAGTGTTTATTCCCCTTCACTGTAAAATTAAGAGTTTGGGCTAAATGATGTCCAAAATCCCTCTAGGCTCTGGATGCACATGATCTCAGGAGAGGGGCATTTGAGCTGGACCTCAACAGGTGAGAATTAAATTAGAATAGGTGGGGGAGGAGTGGCTAAAAACCAGAAAGGAGTGAAAGGTCCGGGCCGTTTTGGGAGGGGGCCCATTTGAGTTGGAGTTCAGGATGTGGGCAAGGAGTAGAAAGGGAGAAGTTTGGGACCGGATCATGAAGCACTTTGGAATGGGTGAAAGAGTTTGGACTTGATTCATGTAGGTGAGAGAGAGTGACTGAAGGCTTAGACACATAATGAGAGGTGTGCTCTTGTGACCACAGCACTGGGACTTTTGGACAATAGCTTGGCCCAGGCATCTGCAGGGGTAGGACCTGTGGTTTCACTGGCTCGGTGAATGCCTCCAGCCATTTTAAGTCAGCGCCGTCCCTGTGACTTAGAGAATGAGCTAATGTGCTGATAGAGTTGTTGATTTCACCCAGGGTTACACCTGCCAGCCGATGTCCGAGTCAGGACTTGAACTTGGGTCTCTCTGGTCCCACAGCTTTATCTCTAGCCATTGTCCCCAGTATCATAATGCCTTTTGATAAATGCTTGTTGATGACTAATATGGAAATTATGTTTTGCATGATTGCACATGTATAACCTGTATTAAACTGCTTGCTGCTTTGGGGCTGGGGAAGGGAGGGAGGGAATTTGGAACTCAGAATTAAAAATGAATGTTGCAAATCGCTTTTATATGTAATTGGGGGAAATTCTATTTTTTTTGGAGAGGCAGTTGGGGTTAAGTGACTTGCCCAGGTCACTCGGCTAGTAAGTGTTAAGTGTCTGAAGCCACATTTGAACTCAGGTCCTCCTGACTCCAGGCTCTATTCACTTGGACATCTAGCTGAGCTGGGGAGAAATATTATTAAAAAATAAATGCTTGTTGAAAAAGGAAACTTCTAGAATTATAATAATAGCCAGCATTCATGTAGCAATTTAAGTTTTGCAGAACACTTTTACAAATATCGCATTTTATCCTCACAACAACCGTGGGAGATAAGTGCTATTATTACCTCCTCTTTTTACAGATGAGGAAACTGAGGGAGACAGGTTAAATGACTTGGCCAAGGTCACACAGGTAGTCTGAGGCAGAATTAGAATTCAGGTCTTCCTAATCCCAGGTCCAATACTCTATCCTTTGCTCCACTTAGTTGCTTCAGAAGGTTGATCAGGACTAAGTGGGGGCAGCTAGATGGTGCCGTGAATAGAGTGTTGGGCCCTGGAGTCAGGAGGATCTGAGTTCAAATGGGACATCTGACACTGAACACTTACTAGCCGTGTGACCTCGGGCAAGTCACTTAACCCTAATTTCTCTGCCCTCCCCCCTCCCAAAAAGAAAGAAAAAAAAACCCTAAGGGGGGTGGCAGACAGAAAAGGAAAGGTTTGGTTCTCAAAACATGCTAGAAGGACTGGTGACACTGAAGTTTTGGCCCTGGGAGCCTGGCAGGATGGCAGGGCCGTCAACAGAAATTGGGAAGTCAGGAAAAGTTTTTTTTTTTTCTGGGGAGAAGATAAATTGGGCTGCCATCATGTTGAGTTTGAGGTGCCCAGGGGATATCCAGGTGGAGATGTCCAGTGAACAAATCCAGATGTGTGTCTGGAGCTGTAAGGAGACATTCTGGCTTGAGATGCCCAGTGATGTGTCTTTGTTGGTGTGTGCTAGTACATGTGTACATGGGTGTACACGGGTGCTCCATGGGAAGTATGGGAACCCTTTTTGTGGTGGGGGGTGATTAGGTCCCTTTAGTTATTTTTTCTCACTTATTCCCAAACAGTGTTTCCCAGCGGAGAGTCCTTGACTCATCTCTGCCCTTCTCTTTGCTCCCAGATATGCTTCAGCTGATCAACAACCAGGACGGTGACTTCCCCAGTCTCTTTGACTCTAGCTATGGTGGGGCTGCACCTACCTTCCAGGATATCGACCCTGCTGGGGGCCTGTCCCCAGCCCCAAGCTCTCTCAGCTCCAGCCTCGACAACTTCTTGGGGAGCACCAAGGTGCCAACCCACGTCAAGATGTACCAGTCACAGCCTCCTCCCTCTCCTGCCATGAGCAGCTTCCAGCCCCCGCAGCTGATAGCAGGGCCTGACCTGGGCCAGGCCTCACCCAGCATCAAGGATGAGCCCGTGCAGCTGTCCATCCTGCAGTCTTCTCCCCCTCAGCTGCTCTCCCAGCCTGTGCTTCCACCTCCACTGGTAGCACCTCCAGCTCCCCCATCCCAGTCTCAGCCCCAGCCCCAGCCCCAGCCCCAGCCCCAGCCTCAGCCTCAGCCTCAGCCCCAATCTCAGCTGCAGCCACAGCAGGCGCAGACACCACAACCACAGCCACAGCCACAGGAGATGCAGCCACCAGGAGTCATGGTGCCCCAGAGTTTTGCTCCTCCTTCCCAGTCTCAGTTTACCTCTCCATCTTTACTGGACTACCAAGGCCAGGGCAGTTTCCCAGCGGGTGAGTAGTGGGCTGGGAGGGCTTGGGGGGGGTGGTATGTGGTCTGTTTACCTCAGGGTGGGTGTGAAGGCCCTTAGGAGGGAATATAAGGGCGTTCTAGATTATGGGAATTTGTGGGAGGAGTGGGGTCGATTGGAAAGGAGACAGAAGAGTTAGGTGGTTACACTTAGCTGCCTAGAGTTAGGGGTATGAGTTACAGCTGAGAAGACTTCCTCATCAGAAATCTCTCCCTCACCAGTGTCTAGGATTTCACCATCAGCTCTCCATTCTTTCAGACTAAGCATTGACCTTTCCTGCTCTTCCAGATTATAAATGCAGCCTGGGGGAGGGAGAGTGCCTCAGTGAGAATGAAGTCACTAGGTCCTCTCCTGGCACAGAATGAGATCTGGGGAGAGGTCCCTGAAAAGAGGGGGGTGGATACAGACATGAGAAAGCGGGGGGACTTGACTTATAGCTCTAATGCCTATGATGTTTACGGTTTCCTCTGTCTCTCCCTTTCAGCTGTTCCTCCTGGGAATGTCCAGCAGCCCCTGTCTCCTCAGGGGTCATTGCCGGTTACCATCCAAGCCCAGGTTCAGAACATCTGCCCACAGCAGTTGCTGACAGCACCTACCCAGGTTGTCTCCTCCCAGATACAGCAGGTCCCAGTAAGTGGAGCCCTTTCTCTCTTCTGTTGTGCAAGTATAGACAGCCTGGGAAGAAGCTGGCCTTATTCCTGCCCTTGGGGGAAAGACCTTTCCCTGAAGTGGGAGCTGGGATCCAGAGAGATCAGAACCAAAGATAAATCTGCCAGGCCTGGGGCAGCGCTCTGTTTATTTAAAGAATGAGATGGGTTGCTGTAGTCCTTGTCAGGAAAACTAGAAGGAACTGACTGGCCTGCTCTTCCAAAATGCACTCCTTTGGTCTTCCTCCTCTTCCTCCTCTGCTGTGAAGCTGCCCTTCTCCTTTCCTCTGCCCCTCTGTCCCCACCCCTCAACAGATCTGAGACTGAGAAAGGCTTTGAATGATCATTCTCTTGTGGCTGCTATTTAGAATTAGCTGTAGACTCTCTGAAAGTCACATAAATAGAGGCGAACTGACTTAGTGAATAAGCATTTATTAAACACCTACTGTGTACCAGGCACTGGTGCTGGATATGGAGTGAGGAGGACTGGGTGGTTCAAATTGTGTCTCAGGTGCTTATTAGCGATATGACCTTTGACGAGCCACTTACTGCCTTGAGCCTCAGTTTCCTCATCTGCAAAGTAATAGTGGCACCTACTTGGATTGTTGAGGCTCCCATGAGATTATGTAAAGAGCTTTGAAAGGGCTATAAGTATAGCCCTTTATATAAGTAAATAGTGAAAGGGCTATAGAAACATCCCCTATTAGTAATACGTAGGTAAAAATATGACTGAATGAGGGCAGTCCCATGTATGTGTGGTCGGTCCATCTGGAATCTTCTAACAGAAGCACAGAGCTCACAGCTAGCTTTTCTATTATTACTTCCACTTCCCTAAATTGTCACTGGTTTCCAAAAATCCATAGACTCTTAAGGTTGGAATGGACCTTGGAGAATACTTCATTCAACCCCCTAATTTACAAAGTAGGAAACTGAAATTACATTTCATTTTATTTATCTGCAAATTACTTGTTTAGAATTTCAGAAGGGAGCCTCTTTTAGTGACTGAGATCACCATTATTATTACTATTATTGTTTTTATGGAGACTATGCCTTTTCCAGCATTTTATAGGCTAATGTTCAGGCTGCTCTCCTCAAGGGTCTTTCTGAACCAAGACCATCACCCCGCTGGCTGTTTGGGGGCTATTGCCTCACTTGGGGATCCTTGGGCTTCAGCCTTGAGTTCATCTGCCCTAGATGTTTAGGGTGTGTTAAGGGGTATGATAGATAGGGTCAGGATCTGGGAGTGTCCTCTGTCGAGGGGTTCTTTCCTCTAAGCAGAAGGCCAGTATTGCTGTTTTATCTTCAGACTCCTGCCTGGGACTTTGTTTTGATTCAGAATCCACAGTTCTCCTGCAGGGTGCCCACATTCCCAGTAGGCTGCCTTAATCATCCATCAGCCTCAGGCTAGGCAGGAAAGGTGTAAAACAACCAATGATGTCACTTGTTGGGCGGATGTTGATTGACAAAGCAGAGGCTTTGGTGACATTGGTGGAAAGTGGGCACGGGATGGATGACACCCTCCCCTTGTGTTTGGTCTCCTCCCTCCTGGATCTAGCTCTGAATGAGTCATCTCTGCCCTTCATTTCCTCTGAGTGCTAATAATCTCTCTTCATCACAGCTAAGGACTCCATCCTACCTATCAACCATCTTGTGCCTTCTAATTATTCTACAGACTATAGAGAGTCCTGTTTCAAACTGAGGAGGCCTTGATGTTTTAGTCTGATCCTATATAAATGACTCTTCCATCCGCTGTATCGTTTTTTTTCCTTCAGTCACCTTTCTCGGGCCCTCTAGTTCTTCCCTGGCAGGCAGAGAGCCCAGTTATCCACTGACATCCATTCAGCTTCCCCAGCCAACAGAGGGAATGATGAAGCTCAGAATCTTGTTGTTGTGTGTGTGTGTGTGGCGGGGGGAGACAGACAGACAGACCAACTGAGACTAATAAGACAAGGTCTTTGCCCGCAGATGGAAACAGCCTAGGATATAGGAGTGGGGAACAGCATCATTTCTCTGGCCAGTTAGGAAAGCTGCCAGGAGCCAGTTGCTACCCTTTACTCACATCACTCCCAGGGAGTTTTTTCTTTCTTTTTGTAAAATTCTGAACTTAAACCAAAGCAAAAAACAGCCCCAATGAACATTTCTATAGACATAGCAGAACACAAAAGAGGCTTACCTATGGTAAGCCTTTATTTCATGCCTCCCTCCCTTTTTCTGATGTATATAATAAACTCCAGCGAGCTTTCTCTTCAGTGACGTTGGGCATGGTTTAGTATAGTATGATGTAGTATGGAGGGGAAGGGAGCCAGGCACTGTACTAAGAGATTTACATCATCTCATTTAATCCCAACAACAACCCTGGGAGGTAGTTTCGGTTATGATCCCCATTCTATAGCTGAGGAAACTGAAGGAGACCCAAGTTTAAGTGGCTTGTCCCTGGCACACAGCTAGTAAGTGACTGAGGCTGGATCTGAACCCAGATCTTCGTGACTCCAGGCCTAGCACTGTGCCATTCATACTGCTATACCACTTTCTAGGGGTATGGAATAGATAATTTCCTTTCAGTGCTAACCTTGTATAAATACTCACCAAGACAGAGAAGCCAGATGTGTGAAGATTGAACAAGAGGGGCTGTTGAGGGAGAAGGCATCTCAGAAGCCCCTAGCTGAGGCTTTTCCATAGATGTGCCTGGCACTCGTCATGAGAAAAAGGGAATTTTTCAGGATCCATGGAGCTTGTTTAAACCCTCTTGGAGCAGAAGAATGCCTGTTTCAGTGAGGTGGCTCTGGTTCATGGGAGTATATACTAGCTCATTTGGGTTAGATGGTTAACAGTGACAAGTACTTTTAGAAATTAAATTAAACTTTTTTCAATGAGGAAAAAACCTGTTTTCTCCCCCTCTACCTCCTCACTATTTAAAAGTAGAAAAACAAAAACAAAATCCTTGATCTAGCAAAACAGATTCCTGTATTGGCAATGTCTGAAAAACATCTCATTCTGTTCCCTGGATCCTTCACCCCTATGGCAGAAGGTGGGTGGCATGTTTCATCATCCATCCTCTGGAACTGTGCTTTGTCTTTGCATTGATCAGAATTCTTAAGTCTTTCAAAATAGTTTGTTTTAGCCTCATTGAACAACAAGCATTTATGAAGCCCTTATGGTATGCCAGGCACTATGGTAAAGGCTGTGGAAACAGGAAGGCAAAACAAATGATTTAGGACATAAGGCTGGGAAGGGAGGGGAGAGGCTTGGGGATGACTTGGGGGCCACTGACACTTCTCCCATCCCTACTGCCAAGGTCCTGCTCCAGCCTCACTTCATCAAGGCTGACTCACTGGTCCTGACAGCTGTGAAGACTGATGTGGGCACCGGAGTGAAGACCTCAGGGATCAACACTTTGGCCACCACCACAGCCGTGCAGTCTGCCCCTCTGCAGGTCCCGGTATGATGTATGGTATGGGTGGGACTTGGGAGGGCAGGCTGAGAAGAGATGTTGGACCGGCTGGTCGGGTCATTGGGGGAAGGCCAAGGTTGGCCTGTGGTCATATCCTCCCAAACTGTGGAATTCCTACTTCTTTCTTTCTTTCTTTTTTTGGGGGGAAGCAGGAAGGCAAAGCAGTTGAGGTTAAGTGACTTGCCCAAGGTCACACAACTAATAAGTGTGTCAAATGTCTGAGGTGGGATTTGAACTCAAGTCCTCCTGACTCCAGGGCCAGTGCTCTATTCACTTTGCCACCTAGCCGCCCCAACCACTTATTTCTAATGCAGTGGTACCTATGTGAATACGTGTGTGTATAGAGATGGATGGATAGATAGATAGATATTTCTAATACAATGGGAACCTGTGTGAATGTGTAGATAAAAAGATGGATGGACAGATGTTTACCTAGGTGAGTGTGTGTGTGTGTGTGTGTGTATCTATTTTGTCTAAATCCTGGGTGGGAACAGTCCTTAAATCTTGGGTTATCTCTACGATTACCTTCTTTCCACTCCATTGGCTTTCCTTTGGATCTTCCCTTCTTTCTACTCTTCTGCGGCCCTCAGACCCTGTTTCTCTTCCCCTTACACACACTGCCCAGCCCTTTAATCACACCTCTCTTCCCCTGCACAGACCCTGGTGAGTGGAGGCACCATTTTAGCCACTGTGCCTCTGGTGGTAGATGCTGACAAGCTGCCCATCAATCGTCTTGCTGCCACGGGCAAGACCCCCAGCTCCCAGAGCAAAGGGGAGAAAAGAACAGCTCACAATGCTATTGAGAAGCGCTATCGATCTTCTATCAACGACAAGATTGTGGAACTCAAAGACTTGGTGGTGGGGACTGAGGCCAAGGTATGGGATAGAGAAACAGGGGAGGAGCGGTGGAAAGGGGGGATATTCTTAGATATCCAAGGGGAGATGAAAGAACAGCCAAGAGCCAGGATGGAGGAAGTATCATAGACCCAGAGCTAGAAATTATGTCAGAGGCCATCTGGTCCGATGCCCAAAGAGAGATGAGAGCCTAGCTTTCCTAACTTAAGTATCCTAGAGGATTCTTAACAGTTTTTTGTGTTCTGGACTCCTCTAGTGGTCTGGTGAAGTCTATGGAACCCTTCTTAGAGAAATATTTTTAAGTGCATAAAATATGTAGGAGTTATAAAAGGAAACCAGTTATACTAAGTACAATTATCAAAGTATTTAAAAGAAAAAAAAGCCAAGTTTGTGGATCCTGTGTTAGCAACCCCTGAGCTAAGTATACAGTGTTCAGTATCTTCCCTGTCATCCTCCCTTCACCTGAGGGACAAATCTGGGATTTAACATCCAGAACCAGCTCCGGGAATCCTTTAGTGAAGGATGCTGGGTGGGGGTGCGGGCCCCAGAATGACAAGGGCCTCAATCATTCCATTCCAGCTGAACAAGTCAGCCATTCTGAGGAAGGCCATTGACTACATCCGGTTTCTGCAGCAGACCAATCAGAAGCTAAAGCAAGAGAACTTGTCTCTCAGGATGGCTGTGCAGAAGAACAGTGAGTCTTTACTAAGGGCTCCCCATGCCCAGTCTTCAGCCAGTGGGACATGGGGGCAGTGTCAAGGGTAGAGAGGAAACCATGTTGGCCTGTGGTCTCAGCTGGGCAATCTGTGCTTATCCCTTCCTTACAAAATACATTGTCAGCCGAGGGAAGGGATGAAAAAGTCCAGGGCCTAAAGAGTCCAGCAGCCTTGCTATTGCTGCCATCTCCAAGGGACTCCTTCCCATCTCCTGCCTTTGGTGCAAGTCCCATAACCAGCTAAGAGTTGGATGAGGGAGAGAAGGGGGACCACTGGGCCAGAGGGATATTCCAGGCTAAGAAGTCAGCTGAAGCATGATGGAGAAGGAAGGTTGACTGGCCTAAGGCTCTTCTTGTGCCCAAGTAGGAACGATGGACCCTTCCCTAACTCTGATCTCTCTATCCTGTACCAAATCCCAGAATCCCTGAAAGACCTGGTATCATCCTCATGCAGTGGTGGGACCATGGACATACCAATGGAAATCATCAAACCAGAGATGGTGGATGCGCTGACCCCGCCACCCTCCGATGCTGGCTCCCCCTCCCACAGCAGCCCCCTGTCCTTGGGTAGTGGTGGCAGTGGCAACAGCAGTGACTCAGAGCCTGACAGCCCCATCTTTGAAGACCCCAAGGTGCCTGACTGGGGGGAGAACGTGGCACTTGGGGGTTCTCTGGGGAACTTCTTCCTTGTCCAGCTCCATTACCTTCTGTGTGGAGTCTCTCTACTGTCTCACTTACAGATGTCAAAACAGCCTTTCGGTCTCTGATGGAGGCACTGAGGTTTTCTTTGTAGGAGGTTAGGTCGTGGACAAATTACTTCCCTGATGAAGGCTGAGTGTTCTCTGTAGAATGAGTGTGTGGGAATGGATGGCCTTTAACCTCCTCGCTAACTCCAACAGTCTGTCAGGAGTGGGGAACCTGTGGCCTCGAGGCCACATGTGGCCTTCTAGGTCCCCAAGTGTGATCCTTTGATTGAATCCAAACTTCACAGAACAAATCCTTTTGTTCTTTCTCTGGAGGTAGATGACGTTTGTCATCATAAATCCTTCAGAATTGTCTGGTTGGCTGAGAATCGTTTGGTCATTCACAGTTCATCATTGTACGATGTTGCTGTTCCTGTGTGTGCAATGTTCTCCTGGTTCTGTCCCACTTCACTTTGTGTTAGTTCATGTGAGTTTTCCCAGGTTTTTCTGAAACCATCCTGCTTATCATTTCTTATAGCACAATAGTATTCAATCACAAATACTACAACTTGTTCAGTCATTTCCCAATGAATGGGCATCCCCTTGATTTCCAATTCTTTGTTATTGCTAAAAGAGTTGCTATAAATATTTTTGTGCAAATAGGCCCTTTTCCTTTTTATTTTTAAATCTTTTTGGGATACAGACCTAGCAATGGTATTGCTCATTCAAACGGTAGGCACAGTTTTATAGCTCTTTGGGCAAAATTCCAAATTGCTCTCTGGAATGGTTGGATTAGTTCACAACTCCACCAACAATGCATCAGTGTGTCCAGGGCTCTCATTTTCCAGATGAGAATGAGTTCTGTAAAGTTAAATTCCGTGTGAAGTCACAGCTTTTTATTTGTCCTAAAACTTCCTCCCTCCTTTCTTACCCAGTTTGCAGGTTTTTAGATTTCAGCCATAAAACCCCCTCTGATGCTTTATCTTTTAAATACTAGGTTCAGTGTTGGAAGGGACCTTTGAGACTATTCAGTCAACCCCATTTTACAGAGGCAGAGATGGAGGCACCAAATTGGAAAACTTTTCCCAAAGGTCACGAGGGGGGAGTTAGTAACTGAGCTGACATGAGGATCTAGGGCTCCTAACTCCCACTCCTGTTGATTTTTTCAGTTTGAGCATCTTTCTTTTAGCAATTCCAGCTCCTGGGCCTGGGGTATCTGACCTGACTAGGAGGTCATTAAGGGCTGATTCCTCAGCCCATGCTCTTTCTTCTGTCATTGTCCCTTGTCTCCTAGCCATCATTTTAGAACTGTGTTAAGAAAAATATTTCTTCCAAAAAGAAATATTGAGAAGGGTTAGAGGTCTAGTCCAACACCTTCAATTTATTTTTAAAATTTAATTAAGGAAAATCCTCGTAAGGTTTATCTTTTCTTTTTCCTCCTTTCCACTGGGGGGAAAAAACAGAAAAACCAAACTCTTGTTACAAATGGTCATGGTTAAGCAAAATGAATCCCTGCATTGGCCATGTCCAAAAATATGTCACTATTTCCTTTTGCATATTTAGTTCATTGTTTCTTTCACCCCAAATTCTGTGGAATCAATGCTGGTCATTGCATTAATCAGAATTCTTAAGTCCTTCAGGCTGGCTTGCTCATTTTACAGAGAAGCCTGAAATCTAGAGATTCCAGAAAACTCATTTGGTGTAGGTTACACTGGCAAGTAAAGGGTAGCCCTGGAATTTCCATAACTTCTCCCCAACATTCATCCCTAAACGTTGCATAGCGGTTCTCTCTCCCACCCAGAAAGAAGCTGGGGCTTCATCAGGGATTTCCTTGTGTTTCAGGTGAAACAGGAGCAGCTCCCCTCCCCCAGCAGCCTGGGCATGCTGGACCGATCACGGTTGGCCCTGTGTGCCTTTGTCTTCCTCTGCCTTTCCTTCAACCCGTTGGCCTCCCTTCTGGGCAGGAACAGTGGGCAGAGCCAGGCAGACACCACCACCATGTACCATTCTCCTGGACGTAACGTGTTAGGCACCGAGGGCAAAGGTGAGGCTTGATGAATGTGCAGAGATATTGAGGGGGAGGGTCACTCGGGTGGAGGGGTCTGGAGGAGAGGGTCGGCCTTGCAGGTGCCAGAAGCTCAGCCCTGTTTCTCAGGACAGCTGGGGAGCAGGATAGATTTAATTCAATTCAGCAGGCATCTATTGAGTTCCTCCTGTGTGCAGACACTGGGGGGCAGACAGAGTTTTAAAAGGTGCTGTTCTTACCCTCATGGAGTTTGTATTCTAGGAAGGGCACACCGAGTACAGACAAGCATCATCTGCGAGTGAATAAAAGAGGGACAGACTGCAAGAGTGGCCACCAGCACTTATCTGGCCCCTTAAGTTTTTTTACAGAGTGTTACTTTTACCTCATTTGATTCTCAAATGGAGGTGCCAGCCATTGTTACCCCATCTTACAGATGAGGAAACAGAGGTCCAAAGAGGCTAAGTAAGTTGTCCAGGGCCATACAGGTCATCATCTGACTTCAAGGTGCCAACATGAGCAGAGCCTTGAATGCCAAACAGAAATGGACTCATTAAGTAATGGAAATCCACTGAAGAGTTTTGAACAGAGGGGATGGTTTGGCAGGAAATAGGAGACTAAGCTGTGCTCTGGACCCAAGCCTCTACTAGGATGGGACATTGGGAATAGAGAAAGGGGGATGATTGAAAGAACTCTTTTGGATATGGCATTGACAGGATCCAGCAAGTAGCTTGTATTTGCTAAGGAAGAGGTGAGCAGGGAGGGGCAGGCCAGAGATATAGCCTGAGGTTTCAGACATGAAAGACTGAGTGAGTGATAGTGTCACAAGGAGAGAAATAATGAAGTCTGAAAGAGGACAGGGGACCAGTCTTGTGCACCCAGCTAACTTACATCCTCTTTGGCTTCAGGGGATTTGTTGGGAGGGGTTTTTCCTGTGGAGCCAATGACCCAGACACTGAAATGCTGCCCTCAGAAATGAGCATATGATCCCAAACACAGGGCCAGCTTTACCTAGGTAGAGTGGCATGATTTCAGGCAGCTGGAAAGGTCTTTCCCATCGTCCACATTCACTTAACAGAGACAGAACTCTTCACCCCACACTCAGAGATGAATATTAAAATGCCCATTTCTCTGAGGGAAGGCTGTGATGTTTTAAACCCACACTAAAGCAAGAAACAACTGATAACAGATTCTTTATTGAGAACACAGTTTTGTGGGGGCAGGGAAGCATGGAGGAGAGGAGAACCAAGAAATTCCGGGCACCTGCAGGGTTGGTTGAACCAGGACCCAGGACTATCTTATAGCCCCCAACCTTGTCCAATCTTCTCCCCTCACCAGGTAGTCCCAGCTGGTCTCAATGGCTGCTGCCCACTTTGTTTTTCTGGATGCTTAATCTGTTGGTGGTCCTGGCAGCCTTCATCCGCCTCTTCATCTATGGCGAACCCATCACCAGGCCCCACTCAGGACCCTCGGTCTTGTTTTGGAGACACCGCAAGCAGGCAGATTTGGATCTGGCCCGGGTGAGAGGGCAGGCCTGGGGGAGATGGGGAAGCATCTGCCTGGGAGGCTGGAGAGTGAGTGGAGGTCAAGGTTAACCTTGGTTGACATTCTACCAACCCTAAACTCCAGTCTGGGGGGTGTGGGTGGGGGTCAACTGGGGTTGGGAGAATGATCATCCATATCCTTAAACTGTCTTTTTCCCATGGTCTTTTATAAATCTTGCTTCTTGACCTCTGAGCATTTGACCCTGGTGACTACTTTCTTCTAATATTCTTGTCTCCCTTGGTTTTCTTGATGTTATTTTCTCTAAGTCCTCTCCCTACCTATGGGACCTATCTTTGTCAGGCTCCTCATTGTTCTGTCAATCAGCAAGCATTTATTAAGCACTTATGATGAGTCAGAAATTATGCTGAGTGCTGGAGGTTCAAAGAAATAAAACAGGGGTGGCTAGGTAGTGCAGTGAATAAAGCACGGGCCCTGGAGTCAGGAGGACCTGAGTTCAAATCCAGCCTCAGACACTTAAAACTTTCTGTGTGACCTTGGGCAAGTCACTTAACCCCAACTGCCTTGCCTTCCCCCCTCCAAAAAAAAGAAATAAAACAAACAAGCCATGGTCCCTGGGCATCTCTCATTCTAACAGGGGAGACAGCATGCAAGCCACTAGGTACGTACACGATATAGTTAGTTATTCCTTCCACATTGTGGGGGCTAGGGGTGTGCTGCCCCCGGGATTCAGAAAATCCAAGTAAAATTTTTTCTCTCCTTTCATACCAGTGAAGAAATCTGAATGTATTCTTTCATGGGGTATTTATGGTACCTTATGGTAAAATTTGGATTGATACTATATAATACTATACATATATTTTATTCAACTTATGACTATCCAAGCCTTTTCTGTGTTGCCTGCAGCTTCTGTCTGTCAGACTCCCCCAAATTTCCCATTTGATTTCTTTTGCTGCCCTGTGATATATTGAAACCACAGTAGGGAAAGTCAAGCTGTGAAAGGGAGGAGGTGGGGGCAGGCTGGGAAGGACCCCCAGCAGGAGGTAAAACTTGAGATGAGGCTGGACATGGAATATCATGTGTTAAGGAACAACCAGTAAAGCCAGTGTCACTACTCTGTGGAATGTATAGATAGAAATAAAGAAATTCTAAAAAGAGTGGATAGGGCTTTAAATGCCAAAAAAAGTGTGGGGGTAGCAGGGAGCCACGGTAGTTTAATAAGTAGGAGTCAGAATGATCAGACTTGGACTTGAGGTGAATTACCTTGGCAGCAGCTGAGTAGAGGATGGTTTGAAGGGGGAAAAGACATGAAAGAAGGGGACCACTTATTAAATTCAGGTGGGAGGCGATGAGGTCCTTTACCAGAGTGGCTGTGAGAATGGAGAGAAGGGAGCTGGACACGAAGGATGATGTCCGAGCTTGAGAGCAGATGGGATAGAGGGTGCTGAAAAGCTGAAGCTGACATTTAGTTTGCAAGCCTCAGTGCCTGGGAGCATGGCAGTGCCCTTAGCTGGGAAGAGAGAGGCTCTGGGAGGACAGATAAGTTCTGGTTTGGACATGTTGAGTTTAAGATGCCTAAAGAAGCTAATATCCAGGTTGAGATGTCCAGAAGGCAGCTGGACCTGGGAATCAGAAGCCTAGAGACAATCGCTGAATTCATGGAGGCCGATGAGATTAGCCAGTGAGATGCCAGAGACTCTGTGCTTTTAAAATTGTGTTTAAAACCGTGAAGACTGTTGTTAGCCTGGGGGCTGCACAGGGACAGGCGGAGGGCCACATCTGGCCTTGGGCCATGGTCAGCTGATCTCTGGTTCAGATGAAGAAGACAGTTGAGTCCAGGACTGAGACTTGGGGGAAATTCCCAAGTTACATCCTCCATGTTTCTTCCCCAAGCATGGCATGCCCCAGAACCCTTTCTCTGTGGCTCACCTCTTTCTTTAATCTCCCCCAGATTCAGTCGTCATCTCTGTGAAGATGACTGTCAGATTTGTTCTCATCCAGACAGCTGGGGTGGCACAGTGAATGAGTGTTGGGTTTGGTCAGGAGAGACCTGAGATCAAACCCTGTTTGAGACACTTACTAGCTGTGTGACCCTCGCCAGCTTGGGATCTCCACCGTGAGCCCCAGTCTCTCTTTCCCAGTGACTGCGGGACAGCTTCTGCTGGATGCCCCGCAGCCGCCCTGATCTCAGCTCGTCAGTCTTGCCCTCAAATCCAACCCTCCTTCTAAATGTTCTAGTCCCTCAGCTCACAACCTAGGGCAGCCTCCATTCTTCCACATTCTCGTGTTTTGCTGACTGGCTGCCGGACCTTGTCAGCTGTTCCACTGAATCTCTCTCCTCTCTCCATTTCACTTACACCCCCCTCCCACATTCCAGGCCCTCATCACCTCTTGCCTGGACTGTTGTAATGGCCTTCCCCATTGAATCCCTTTGCAGTCTGCATGGCTGGCAAACATCTGGAGATCAAACTAAGTCTGGTTACATGTGACTCCCCTGCATCCTCTCTCTGACCCAGCTAAGGTGCCCTGCTTACTGCTTCTAACAAAAAACCACTTCCATGCTTTTGCATATGCTGTATCCCATGCCTAGAATGCCATCCCGATTTTACCTCTGCCCTCTTCCTATGCCTAGTTTCCCTCACGACTCGACTTGAATGCCACTTCTTTGGAGAAGTCTTTCCTCATTTCCCCTGGCCTCTCCTTCCCTAACATGAACTCAATCAAGTTACTGTATATATTTGGTACATAACCTTTTTTTACTTAGCTTGAATATTTAGAATATGAGGTCCTTGAAAGCAGGCCTTTCTATTTTTGAGGGGGGAAGGCAGGGCATTGGGGTTAAGTGACTTGCCCAAGGTCACAGGGCTAGTAAGTGTTAAGTGTCTGCGGCTGGATTTGAACTTGGGTCCTCCTGACTCCTGCACCACCTAGCCGCCCTGCTGTTTTTTCTTCATATCCCTAACACACAGCCCAGTACTTGGCACATGTACGGGCCTTCCTTCAGTTAATAATATAATAACTAGCATTTCCATAGTTCTTTGCATACTGTGACTCTTGTCATATCTTCTCTTTCTCCCCCTCCCTGGATATTCCATTTAATTCTCAAACAACCTTGAGATAGGTGCAGTTATTATCCCTATTTTATAGATGAGAAACTTAGGCTTTGAGGTTGAGTGTCTCGGGCAGAATTTGAACTCGGGTCTCCCTGCCCTCTCTCCACTTTTCCTCCTAGCTGCCGTTGGCTGATTGACTGCTGCGGGTTGTATGGGAAAAAGGAAATGGAGGCAGACGATGGGCTCTTTGTAGCTGGAGTGCTTTGGGGGCGCATTCATGCCAGGGAAGAAGCAAGCCCAGCCTGTCCAGAGGACGAGGCCCAGGTCTGAGCTCTGAGCACTGATCCCTTTTCTCCTTCCTTCCAGGGCGACTTTGCCCAGGCCTCACAGAACCTGTGGCTGGCCCTCAGAGCCCTAGGCCGGCCCCTGCCCACCTCCCATTTGGACCTGACCTGCAGCCTCCTTTGGAATCTCATCCGCCATGTCCTTCAGCGTCTCTGGGTGGGACGTTGGCTGGCTGACCGGGCCGGGGGCCTCCTGCGTGATCCAGAGCTGCAGGCGGATGTCAGAGCCAGTTCCAGGGATGCAGCCCTGGTCTACCACAAGTTACACCAGCTGCATATGACAGGTGGGCTGTCCCTTTCATCCTGTGTGTGCCCCCGGCCCAGGTACCAAACCCCAAGTCCTGGGGCAGCAGAGTTAGAACAAAGTGGCTGGTTGCTTCTGTGAAGGCCCAGCTTCTTGTCAGCCTTGGCCTCGGGCACAGCATCCCCTCAGATGCAGGGGTGGGGAGGGGCCGCCGGTTACACCTGGCTCCTGTCCATCTGATCGCCGCTGCCCTCTGGCCCAACAGGGAAGTACACCAGCGGCCACTTTGCTGCGGTCAACCTGGCATTGAGTGCGCTCAACTTGGCTGAGTGTGCAGGCTCTTCCATCTCCGTGGCAACCTTAGCCGAGATCTACGTGGCCGTGGCGCTCCGGGTCAAGACGAGTTTTCCCCGGGCCTTCCATTTCCTGACGGTAAGGTGGCAGTGCCAGGCAGCAGGGGCTGGCTCCCATTCCCTTCCACCCTCCTCAGCCTGACCTGGGGAAGTGGGTTAGGGCTCTCTGAGCCTTGCCTTCTTTAGCTGGACTCGCTCCCTAGGGTGGGCCAGGCTTGTGCACACCTCTTTTTCAGCTGCTCCTTCCCCAAGCAGAAGGGGACTCCTTTAGGGCCAGAACTGGGAGGGGGCCATCACTAGTGGGGCCCAGGCCAGTGACTCAAACACCTGCTGTCTCCTCCTCGCCCACAGCGCTTCTTCCTGAGTAGTGCCCGCCAGGTGTGCCTAGCCCAGAGTGGCACCATGCCCCCTGCCATGCAGTGGCTTTGCCATCCCGTGGGACATCGCTTCTTTGTGGATGGGGACTGGGCAGTGAGGAGCACCCCCAGGGAGAGTCTCTACAGCTCCACAGGGAACCCAGGTGACTCCTCCTCTCTTCCCTCCTCTCGGTTTCCTCCATCTCTCCCTCCTTTCTCATTCTTTCCTTCCTCTCATCATCCCCCCTCTTCCTTCATCTTTTCCCTTTCCTCTCCTTTTTGTCTATTAACTTAATCAGCAAACACAAACATTTCAGTAATATGTGATAATAATAGCTAGCATTTAGAGAGCTTTAAAGTTTGCAGTATACAAAAAAACAAGAAATAAGATGTATAAGAAATGTACTTTTGTTGTGTACAAGTTTTTTTTTTGTTTGTTTGTTTTTTGGAGGGCAATTGGGGTTAAGTGACTTGCTCAAAGTCACACGGCAAGTAATTGTGTCAAGTGTCTGAGGCCAGATTTGAACTCAGGTCCTCCTGACTCCAGGGCAGTGCTCTGTTCACTGCACCACCTAGCCGCCCCCTCATCTGCATTTAAGAAAACAATATTTAAGATGCTCTTTTTGTATCCCTGCCATTCTTCTCCCTGCCCTCCCTGCCCCAGCTCTCCCTTGTAGCAGTTATGGTTAAGCAAAACCACTCAACACACTGACCGTGCTGAAAATGGAGGTCTTCATCCCCCCTCTGCGGGGAGGTGGGCATGGGTGTACACAGGGAGAGACATGGGCAAGGTGACCTCTTTCCCTTTTCTTCCTCCATCACAGAGACCTGGAACCTACCCACATCCACAAAGCTGACCTCCCAGAGTTCAGACTTTTTGTAAAGTTACTGCTTTTTTTACATTATTGTGACTCTTCTTGCCCTGGTTCTGCTGATTTCACTCTGTAGCTGTTCATACAACTCCCTCCTCCCCCTCCCCCAAATGTCTCTGAATCTGCCATATTTGTTTTTTCTTACAAAGAAATAATATTCTATTACACCCACATGCCACATTTCCCAGATGATGGACACCATTTTGTTTTTAGCTTTTTGCTACAACAAAGAGGGCTATGATAAGTGTTTTTATAGATGAGGTCTTTTCCTTCCATCTGTGACCTCCTTGGGGATATGTCTACCAGGGGCACCGTCAGGTCAAAGGGTACCCACAATTTGTGGTTTGGTTACAAGTTGTTTTCCAGAATGGCCAGACCAGTTCACAACTCCACCAACAATGCATCAGTGTACCTGTCTTTCCAAAGCCCCTCCAGCTTCTTTCCTCTTTTGTCATCTCTGCCAATCTGATGAATAAGAGAGCCTTCAAATTGCTTTAATTTGTTTAATTTTAATTTAATTTTAAAATTTAATTTTAGATTGGCATTCTGAGGTAAACCCACTGAGTTTCCATAGTTTGCATTTCTTTCTTTAATGATCTCACTTCTTCTTCCTCCCCCCCCTTGTTCTTCCTTATCCCTCAATTCCTTCCCCCTTTCTCTTAACTTTATTAAGTTTAACCTTGGCCTTTCCACCCAGCTGTCATTCCAAAGTTCCAAGGATGAGGGGTTAGGGGGATTTCTGAAGCACTACCCCGCTGTGGTTCCTTCCACCTGTCCTCTGTCGGCATGTATTTTGCTCCTTACCCCTACTGTCCTCCACCCTGGAACAGCAGAGCTGTAGAAAGAGGATCTCGGGTCTCCCATATTCTCACCTTGTGCTGGGGGTGGTTCTTCTAAGCTCTGATGCCTGTTTGGGGTGGGAGGTGACTCATGCTTCTCTCTCTCTCTCTCTCTGGAATAGTGGATCCCCTGGCCCAGGTGACACAGCTGTTTCGGGAGCATCTGTTGGAGAAAGCCCTGGGCTGTGTGGCCAAGCCTGAACAGACCCTCGCTTCGGCTGATGGGGACAGGTAAGAGTACAGCCACCTGAGGGGGCCCCACCTCTAGCCTTTCCCCCATCAGGCTTCCAGGGGTTACCTAGTCGCTCGAGCCCCAACTGGCATGGCTCCAGCCCCCCTATCCCTTAGGCTCTCTGTGCTTCTCCAGCTTTGCTGTCCTTGTGCCCTCCTCCAGCCCGGCCAGCTCCCCCCATCTTTCTGTCCCCTATCCCAGGCAGAGACAGTTAATGTTCCATTAATCCTGAGGACTCGACTTGGTCCCTTCTCAGCTTGCCATGGCTTCGTTGAATCTCTGCTGTGCAGAGTACTTTGTGTAGTAACAGAAGTGTAACAGAAATAATTAAATTTGTGTTCCCTACTTTTCAAAGTATGTTTGTATCTCATCTGAGTCATGCCGGGAGGCAGACGGGGTCAGGGTGGTTGTGTCCGACTGGCAGGTGAGGGAGCTGAGGCGGAGGGAGGAAGCACCTTGGCCCACGTTTCCCAGCGGGGCATGCTCCCGCACTGGTGCTGCACTCCTTCATGTGCCCCCTCCTCTGCCCTGCAGAGAGTTCTCGGACGCCCTTGAGTACTTACAGCTGCTGAATGGCTGCTCAGATACTGCTGGGGCCCCTGCCCTCAACTTCTCCATCAGCTCGAGCATGACCACTACCACGGGTAAGCCAGCCCTGCGATCCCCTCTTTATGGCTGGGCTGACGCGGTGCATGGGTCTTTGGGAACCACATTCTTCTGTGGTCGGGTGCCTGCACCCCGAGAGCCTCTGCCCCCCCCAAGGACGGCACAAATGTGGTTCATTTCACATTCTGTCTTCAGCTGGGAACAGGAGAGGGAGACACCTGGGATGGTGGGGAACAGCCTCTCTCCTCTCCCCCCCATAGGCACTGACCTTGTGGCCAAGTGGTGGGCAGCCCTCATCACGGTGGTGATTCACTGGCTCCAGCGGGATGACGAGGGGGCAGAGTCTCTCTACCCAATGGTGGAGTACATGCCCAAAGTCCTACAGGCTTCTGAGTGAGTGTCCTGGGGCCCAGCCCCTTCCCCTTCTAGCCCCTGCTACACAGGAGAATGCAGTGAAGTTTTCCAGACTGTAAAGTAGGGTGCCCAGAGCCCAGGGTGGCATAGGGGAGATTATTCAGGGGCCTAAGGAATGAAGTGGGGTGACAAGAGTTTTAAGGCTAAGGGCTCAGGGCACAGCTTCTGTTTCCCCTCCAGGAAGGTTCCCCTTGCCTAGACTTTAATGCACCCTCTTATCTAGGCTATACCCATTGTCCCCTTAAGGGATTCTGCTCCAAGAAGCACCTCTAGCTTTGAAATGGGAGGGAGCTCCATCTAATAGTATTAAGGGAGTCATTGGAAGGGCTGAGCCCACCTGGCTGTGGAGGCTTGGGCTACGAGTGACCTTGCAGGCCCTTCATCCACACACAGGAAACCCCTGCCTCGGGCAGCCCTGCACTCTTTCAAGGCAGCAAGGACACTTCTGGGGAAACAAAAGCAGGAGCTTGGTCAGGCCAGCCTGAGCCAATGCGAGAAGGCCAGCAGCTACCTACGGGACAGCCTGACCTCGGGGCCTTCTGCAGCCACTGCTGGTGCTTCTATTGACAAGGTAAAGGCACCCCATCCTCCTCACTGCTAGGGGAGAAATATAGGGGGAAGGAGGACTGGACTGGGAGCCAGGAGATCTGAGGTCTAGACCTACTCCTGCTCTTGAATGAGAGTCATAAGAATAGCTGGTTCCTACCAGGCCTGGTGTTCTCTGGCTCTCACCTTACCCAGAGGATGGGAGTCAGGGATGAGAAGCCCCTAGCTACTAGGGCTGGGGTGGGCATTGCCTCCTGGGTCTGACCCAGTAACAAGCTGGTCAGTTGGCCAGACCCAGGTCTAGCTGTCCCGGCCGGGAGCTCCCTTCCAAGGTCTGAAGGACACAGGGTTGCTGGCTCTCGCAGCCTGGAGACTAGTGGAGGCTGCCCCTGTGGTGCATTGCAGTTGCATTGAGTGTATCTGTTTGGTGCAATGCCCCAGCAATGCAGCACAGAGCCCAGCCCCTGGCACCGTGGGCACTAGGTCCTGGAGTAGAGGGGGAAAGGGAGAGAGAGACAGAAACAGAAGCGACCCTGGCCCACTCACCTGGACCCCCATCTGCCATGCAGGCCATCCAGCTCCTCCTCTGTGATCTGCTCCTGGTGACGCGCACCAGCCTGTGGCAGCAGCAAGTAGGCGCTGCCCAGCCCCCCAGCTGTGGCTACCAGGCCTCAGCCCTGGAACTCAGAGGCTTCCAGCAGGACCTCAGCAGTCTGCGGCGTTTGGCACAGTCCTTCCGGCCTGCCATGAGAAGGGTGAGTCACCCTAGACCTCCAGCTCAACTCTGTGGTGGGCTTCCAAGGACTGGTGATTCTTCCCATTCCAACCCCAAGGGATTTGGCTGTTTGTCCACAGCTAACTGAAAATGGGTGAACCAGTATTTCCAGTGTCTGTCTAATCGGTCCTGTTTACCTGGCACAGCCAAGTGCTATGTCAGACAGAGGAGAGAAATCAGAGTTCTTGCCTTTAGGGAAGTCACAGTCTAGAATGGAAACCTAGCACTCACACAAGAGAGTGAGTTATACAAGCAGCCTGTGATTCAATGATGTATCATACCGTAGGCATTGTGTGGGGGGAGGCCGGTGTGGGCAGGAGTATCCCAGGAGGGTCAGGAGGGGGAGGCTGGTGTGGGCAGGAGTATCCCAGGAGGGAGGAGAGGCCAATGTGGTTAGGAGTATCCCAGGAGGGGGAGGCCAGTGTGGTCAGGAGTATCCCAGGAGGGAGGAGAGGCCAGTGTGGTCAGGAGTATCCCAGGAGGGAGGAGAGGCCAGTGTGGTCAGGAGTATCCCAGGAGGGTGAGGAGGGGGAGGCTGGTGTGGGCAGGAGTATCCCAGGAGGGAGGAGAGGCCAATGTGGTCAGGAGTATCCCAGGAGGGTGAGGAGGGGGAGGCTGGTGTGGGCAGGAGTATCCCAGGTGGGTCAGTGGTGAAGTGACTTGCCCAGGGTCACACGGGCCAGATTCCTGACTCTGGTTCCACTGGCCCTAAGCTGCCTCTGAAGGAGGAGGCCAGTGAGAGCACAGGCATCCCCCAGGCAGGTCAGAGGAGGCCTTTTCGGAGGAGCCAGGGCTTGAGCTGGTGCTTTGAAGGAGTGAGGGCTGGAGGAGGTCAGTCATCTATCTTCATGGATTGAGCAGCTTGTTGGTTGCCCAGCTCTGGGTACTACAGGGAAGGAGAGAGGGGAGATACTGGAATCAGGGAACAAGAAGGATCCCTGTCTCCAGGGAATTTATTGGGGAGACAGAACCTGGGATGACAGAGGAGTGTTTCAGTGAGGCTCTGGGGGCGAGGGGTGCTACAAGCCAAGTCCTAAAGGCGGGGAAGGATTTAGGAAAGAACCCGCTGGCCTGATGGGCAACTCTGGGGGAGGCCGTCCCCTGGTGGCCGGTGCCTTGCTGGCTTTTCCTTCCACTCACGAAGGGGCTGTGGGGATGGGCAGGGGTACCCCCTTTGAAGACCCCCGATTCCTGCTTCTTTAGGTCTTCTTGCATGAAGCTACTGCCCGGCTGATGGCTGGAGCCAGCCCCACTCGGACTCACCAACTCCTGGACCGAAGCCTGAGGAGAAGGGCAGCCCCAAGCAGCAAAGGATGTGAGTGTGGGACAGGAGTGGACAGAAAACTGGGCCAAGAATGGAGGCCCAAGGCCCTCCTCACCCCGAGGGAATAAGCTGTCCTCTTCTAGATGGCCCAGTGGATAGAGCACCAGGCTGGAGTCAGGAGACCTGAATTCGAATGTAGCCACTGACATTTACTGGCTGTGTGACCCAGGCCAGTCCTCTCACTTCTGCCTCAGTTTCATCATCTGTACAATAATGATCACAAAAGCAGCTCTTTCCCAAGGTTGTCCTGAGGATTAAATGGGGTACGGAGGGGAACTCGGGGTGATGCCTGACACAGCGGGCGTGTCCTTTTTCCCTTTCCTGCACCCCGGTCCTAAACACCCCTTAACACTGGTAAAAGCTGCTTTAGTGAGCCCAGGGTGATCGTTTTGCTCAGTTGTTTTTAGCTGTCTCACTCTCCTTGACCCCATCTGCGGTTCTCTCGGCAAAGACACTGCAGTGGTTTGTCATTTCCTTTTACAGATGAGGAAACTGAGGCCAACAGGGTGAAGTGTCTTGCCCAGGGTCACCCAGCTCGTGTGTCCGAGGCCGGGTTTGACATTAGGAAGATGAGTCTTCCTGACTTCAGGCCCAGCCCCCTACCCACTGCACCTCCTAGCTGCCCTTGGGAATGTTCCATTTTGTCAGTATTTGGGTCCCATACTTTTTGTGTATGATATGGGGTTTTTTGTTGTTGTTTTTGAGGGGGGAAGGCAGGGCAATTGGGGTTAAGTGACTTGCCCAAGGTCACGCAGCTAGTAAGTGTTAAGTGTCTGAGGTCAGATTTGAACTCAGGTCCCCCTGACTCCAGGGCCATGCTCTATTCACTGCACCACCTAGCAGCCCCTGTGTACAGTATGTTTAAAGTACACTGGGAGATTGAACATGGAGAAAATAGAATGTGTGTGTGGGGGGGGGGCAGTGTGTGTGTGTTTGTGTGTGCATGTGTGCATGTGTGTGTGTGGGGGGAGTGTGTGTGTGCATGTGTGTGTGGGGGGAGTGTGTGTGTGTGTGTGTGTGCATGTGTGTGGGGGGGGTGTGTGTGCATGTGTGCATGTGTGTGGGGAGGGAGTGTGTGTGTGTTTGTGTGTGCATGTGTGTGTGCATGTGTGTGTGGGGGGGTGTTGCACGCACTCTGCTGGTGCCTGGCTATGCCTCCTGGGTGTCTGCATAGTTGTCTCCGGTGCCCACCTTTAGCCTAGGTCGCTGGCCCCAAGTCCTGGCATCACTGTGACCCTTCCTTTCCCAACAGCGGGTGAGCTGGAGAGCCGGCCCACTCAGAGGGAACACGCAGAGGCCCTGTTGCTGGCCTGCTGCTACCTGCCCCCAACCTTCCTGTCAGCACCAGGCCAGCGCGTGGGGATGCTGGCAGAGGCTGCCCGAACCCTGGAGAAGCTGGGCGACAAGAGGATGCTTCATGACTGCCAGCAGATGATCATCAGGCTGGGCAGTGGCACCACCGTTACCTCGGGGTAGCCGGGCCCCTCGGCCTCTTCAAAGCCCCCTCCAGTCCCCCTGAGACTTTCAACCATCCCTGACCACCCTGGAACCTGTCTGCTTGCCTGGGTCCTAGTGAGGGCCTAGGATCTTCGAGCCTTGGCATGGCAGCGTCACAAGGCCCCATGCTAAGGAGGATTCCAGGGATACTGTAGGATGTGGATGGAAGTGGGCAGATGACCCACTTCCCTTCTCCTTCTCAGTCACAGACCTGGAAGCCTCCCTACATCCACTGGCCTGATACCAATAGGGGCCAGCACGACGCTTAGACCCTTTTTCACTGAAAACTGCCTTTCCCCCACCCCTAACCTTGAGAAGCCACAGAGTGTAATGGGGGAAAAAACTAGATTTAGAGACAGGGTCGAGGTTCTGATCCCAACTCTGACCCTCTGAGCCCGTTCTCTATCTGTAAACGAACGGCCTGGACTAGATAACCTTTCCAATTCTAGGAGCTGGTCTTGGACAGCTCAGTGGGTTTCCCTGAGGGAGGAGGGGCAGAGTGCGCATTTTGTGTGGGTGATTTACCCCCTCCTTGATGGAAGAGGCTGCGGCAATTTCCTTCCCTCCCCCCCAATCTCATCCCTGGGTAGTTTGATGCCTGTGATTTATTGTGTTTAATGGGCCAAGGCTAATGAGAACTTTGCCTTTTCCTGGGTAATCAGCCCCCAGATTGGGAGTCAGGAGGGGGTGCAGGTGACTGGAGGGGCCCCAGGTGAAAGAGGAAGTGGTGATAGTTTTCCCAAAGGGCTGTTGGCCTCCCTTCCATCCTGGCATGGTAGGCAGCAAGATGCTGGATGAGATGCTACTGACCTCTGGTGGCCCCCTGGGAGATAGCAAGGGCTATGTGGCCGCCAGCCTCAGGCAGGGCCCATATTCAGTTCTCTTTCCAAAGTGGAGACAGCACTGGTCTCAAAGCCAGAAAGACTTGGGTTCGAGTCCCACCTTTGACAGATAACTGGCTCGGTGCTCCAGGCGATTCTCCAGGGCCTCCGGAAGTTTTCTATAGCGATGAAATCACTGGTGCCACTCCAAATGGCTTCCTCCTCTTAGGGAGCCAAATACTGTATTCTGTATCACGCCCTTTCCCTTTCTGAATTCACTGCTTTGGGGGAGGGGAAGTCAGGTGTCCTTGAGCGTCAGGAGCAGAGGGAGGCTTGAAGGAGAGGCCCTTCCTGCTGTCCGTAGGTCTAGTCGCCCTTTCCAGTAGGTATCCTCTCACATGCCAAAATAATGATGGGGCTGGGGGCTCTGCCCCCGGCCCTCTCAGTCTCTTGACTCCCTGCCTCCCTGCCCCTACTGCTTTAAGCAGTCTTTCACCTTATCCTGACCCCCCGAACGCCCCCACTCCATTCTCCCCATCCCTCAGGCTCTCTACTGCAAAAGGAGTTTCTCCCTGTTCCCTGTTGCAACCCATGGGTTGCTCCCCATGGGCCTTTACTTCCAAAGTTCTCTGGCCTTTTTAAGAGGGGAGGTGGGTCCCTGCTCTCAGGCCACTGTGGCCCCCCTGAGGGTCACACTACTGGAAGAAGAAGAGGGAGCAGGGCCAGGGCTGTGTGGCTGACCCTGTACATATGTAGATATTGTCACTACATCTCCTTGCCACTGCACTAGCCTCCCTAAAGTCTGGGGAGACACCTGTACTACTTTTGTCCTTTGCAAACTTTTATTTTCATAGTGTGAGAAAAGTTTTGTACAGAAAATTAAAAGGAGAAATTATTTATAATTTGGGCTTGATTTTTGAATAAGACTTATGCCCTGCAGTGGGATGGGTCCTAGCGTGGCACTCGGAAGGCCTGGATTTCCTCACTCACTGGCAGTGTCAGTCTTGGACAAGTTGCTCCGTGGGCCACAAGTGAAGGGGCTGAACTAGATCATCTCAGTGGTCCCTTCTGGCTCTGTCATTTTGGGCTAATCTTGACTAGTGTAAGTGGATTAATGTGAGGCCAAATGATTCCTGCATTCATTCAGCCTTCCCTGGTACTTCAAAGAACCATCCAGGCTCCAAGAGGATGAATGCCCCCCACGAGACTCGCTGAGCTTGGTGTCCTCTGAGAGGGGTCCTTGGGATATCTTTATAGGGCAGCCTGGAGTCCAGCAGCACAGGGGGAGAACAGAGGAGGGGAGGGAACGAGCCTGAGGCCCGGGTGAGGAGGGGGACACAGGGATCAGCAAGGGGCCCTCTCGTAGAAGGCCCTGGTCCAGCATGTGGAATATATCCCCTCCTCTGCCAAAGGCTAAACCAGCATGGACCTAGAAGGTTGGCCTTTTGCCCCTAAACCCTCCCAGCCTCTTCTCTGGTGAGGCAGCAAGAGAACTTCACTAGATCTTGTCAGAAGGGCTCCCTGTAGCCATCTGTACTGGATGGCAAGGCCGAGGTGAGCCTTGTGGTCTTGGTTAACTACGGGTGGCTGGGATTGTGGAGGAAACCCAGGGTGGGGATGGGAGATCACTTCTGGCTTAGCACCCAGCCCCCCACTAGGGTACCAGCAATCTTCCCTGTGCATGCATGTATGTTGTAGGGGATAAGTTCTGCAAGCCCTGCCAGCTACAAAGGACTTCTCTGGGGGGTGGGGGGAGGGTGTCTCTCTGCTCCCATGTCCTAGATTTTAATCAGCTTCTACCCTCTTCTGGCCCTCTGGGTGATGGTGAACTCGGACTTCATGTCTCCCATAATGGGTTCCACGTGTACCCAGGGTCAGTGGTTACAGAAGCCAGAAGGGACTTGGGATTAGAGGGGGCAATGTGGCCCTATTAGCTCCACCATGGATTTCTTATAGAAATGAGGAAGAAGCAGCAAGGTGGGAGAACTCGGCCCCCACTCCTCTCCCCAACCTCCTGCCAACTGCTTGCCATACAACATCCTTGGTTCTCAACATGCCAGTGTTCCTGGGCTCTGGGCCTTATCAACCAGAAGTAATCTTAACTGCTGGTGCCCCTGCCCCCTCCCCCAGCCCTTCCTTCCACCATCTTTCTATCAGGAAGAAGGGAGGAGAGAGGTTAGAGGCCACAAGCCATGCCCGAAGACTTCCAAAACAATTGTTGTATCTTTATTGACGGTTTTTTTTTAATGCAATGACCTGTTTTTTTTCTTTTTTTTACTCTTAAGGAAAATAAACATCTTTTAGAAACAGCTCGTTAACACACAATCTTCAGTGTGAAGCAATATACTAATAAGAACACTAGTCTTAACATTTACAGTCTTCATATATATTATATATATGTATATGTATACATATATATACACTATATAATGAGGCAATATATAATACACACGCCTTACCATTTTACAAGTCATATGTACATGATGCCACTAAGACAGTTGGGAGCGAAGTGACGCGCCCCCGCGGCCCTGGAAGGCCATCTCCAGAGTCCAGAGTGAGCTCGGCAGCCAGGCTACCTGGGCAGGCAGGGCCCCGGCCTAGCTAAGCGGAGGTGATGAACGGAGCAGAGGACCACAGACAGACAGACACAGATGCATTAATAGGCAGGGGCTTGCTTGTCTGGGCTTCCTGACTGGGCTGTTTTGGGGTCTCCATTACACTATGCCAGCTTCCCCTTTGCCCAGCTCCTGTGGGGGGAGGGCATCCTAGGGAGAGGATGGGGGATGTTGGACAGGAGACCTAAGGACTGAGGTTGCTGCTTGCAGTGGAACCAATGTGGTGAGACAAAAGCGAGCACGTTTCAAACATATATACATTATATATAACATATATATATAGAACAGTACATATATATTTTATACACATGATATATCTGTTTTTCGGCTGCGTGGTTCAAAGCTGTCTGCCGTCCCACTGGCTCTCCTGAGAATGAGTCCCCATCACACACAGACTCCAGATATATATTGTCTAGCCAAACACACACATGCGTATATAGCACTATGAAGGTGAACAGCTATATATAAATGTGTGTTGCAGTATCACTAGTGTGTGTGTACATATATATATATACATGTGTATATATATACACAGAAACCCCACCCCACCCCCAGCCTTGTCCTGATTAAGCCATTCCAAATGGCCCGGCTTCTCTCTGCAGACTCTTCCCACCATCCTTTGGGGGTCTGGAGTGGGGCTGGACCCGGGGTTGGTTCTGCCAGGGGAGGGGGTACAACACACAGGAGCAAGGCTGAGAGCTGGGTCACATGAGCAGGAGACTGGGAATCAGCGTCAAGGGAGCTAAAACAGGGAACAGGCACCTCAGGGAAGGGTCACTAGGACAGCAAACACGGATAAGCAGCTACGCAGGCTCTGCCTGGCCTGGCCCTGTCTCCTGACCCTGGAATCTTCAATCCATCAACTGATGCCATCCGAAGAAGACAGATGAATGACAGATTCTTCGGGGAGGGTGGAGAGCCAAGGAACCACAGGGGACTGAGCTGGGAGAGACCTTAGAAAAATCACTTAGTGCGACCCCATCATTTTAGAGATGAGGAAGCTGAGTCAAAGCCAGTGACTTGCCCAGAGTCACCCGGTCAGGGAGTGCGCAGGGTCTCTGATTAAGCCTCACCAGGGAAGACTGACTTCAAAACGGATTCTCTTCCCTAGCTGAAGCCTTGGGAGTGCTGGGATCCTCCGCCATCAAGCCAGGCTCTAGAGAGACCTGGAAACCAGCCTGCTAGGACAAGCTGTTCCAGAGGCTTCAATTCATTAAGTGAAAAGCCTCAGGCTGCATCTCCAGCTAAAGGTCCCCCAGCCCTTCAAGCTGAAGCCAGAGGACTCTCAGCTGCCACGCACCCTTCCCTTGGCTCCTCACCCACCTGCTGCCAGGCAGGATCTATACCTGGAATAGGGCTCTGCCCCTGGGGCTATTTTTAGGACCCTGGGGATTTCCAAGGACTTTACATTGCTTCAACTAAACTAACATAACCAGGGTTTGCACTGGGCATGCAAAAAGTTGCCTTCTTCCAACCCTGCTTACACTAAAACACCTTCCTCCAAATAGTAGCAGACACCTGGGAGGACCAGATCCATTCTACGGTTAACCCAAAGAGAATATACTGGGCAGGAAAGGGAAAGTACCATGTGGACAGAATTGATGGGGGACCCCCCACACCCCTCTGGGATTTAGAAATTACACATGCCTTTTTTTACTTCCCCTCCTCATCTGCCAGGTGGATGAGGTGACAGAAGGAGAAGTGGACAGTCCCTTCAGGCCACTAGCTCCAAATCCTGCACTGTCCCTCTGGCCACCCCCTCGGCTGGCAACAGTCTTTACTTCTCTAGGACTAACACGGATGCAGCTTACCAGTAAAGAAGAGTCCAGGGCTATTTCTCCATCAAGGGCCGGTGGGCCCATACTCAGCAGGGGCTGCAGCACAGTTGGGCAGGGAGTATGGGCAAAGTCAGACCTGGCCTCTTGGGCATCCAAGCATCAGGCCATACCCATCAGATGCTGGTAGGGTCAGGAGCGGGCAAGAGAGAGTTGGGAAAAGGATCTAAGTTTGACACAAAGTATCCTCACTGCTTCACTCCTAGACCCTGTCCCCGCCCCCCTGTTCCATCGCCTGTCCCTATGCGGTCTACACTGTTACCTGGTAAGAAAGGTCTAAGACTACTTTCCTACCAAGGCAGAGATATGACATAGGGACTGTCTCGCCTGATGGATCCCAAATCCACAAATCCAGGGCCAGCAAACCCGGGGCAGCTCTGGGGAGTGGTTCTTTGCAGTTGGACAGGACTCTAGCCATAAGCAGATGAGAACATTCAGAAGGAAAGGGCCTCTGGTGAGGTCAGCAGATCAAGGGGGAGGAAGGGTCCTATTCCTCTTTTCCTTGCCGATCTGGGTGGTCCTGGTCACAGCTCCAGGTGAGAGTTGGGCCCAAGGCTTGGCACCATCTCCTGTCCAGATGGAGGAGGTAAGCCCCAGGAGGGTGGATTACAACATCTGCCTCTGGAAGGAAAGCCCCACACAGGGTCAAAACCAGCATCAGCAAAAGCACCACAGAGGGGCTCCCACCCCCGACCCAGATTTGCCTGGACTGAGAGATCTCTGCAGAGGGGCCGGCTGCCCCTCCCCGATCCAAGAGCTCCCGTAAATTCTCCTAGTCTGCGGGGGCCTCCCTCCCTCCCAATCCTATTTCTTGATGACCTGCTCCCTGTATTCCATCCTCCCTGCCCCACTCCTGTCCTGCCTCCTGCTGGGCTCTTGCAGACAGTTACCCAGAGCAATCACCCTGTCTGCCTCCCCAGTGCCTGGCATCCTCCCACTAAGAGGGCCCACCCCCCTCCCGCTCCTCACCCCCCCACTTGCTCTCCAGCCCTTTCTCTTCTGATTCCCGCCCCTTAGATTCGCCTGATTTATAAGGAAATACTCATGATCATCATATGTCAGCCTGCCCTGATCTCTCGGACTAATTGCAGATAATAAGACGTGCACATTGTCAGTGGCTGCAGCAGGAGGGGAGACGGACAGAGACATCTCTGAGCACTGGTTAAATTAACAGGTCCCCAGGACGAGGTCAGCATTTGGAACTGCACAGGCCTGAGCTGGGAGACAAAGCTGACTTGTGATGGGCTGGGGCTCCTCTCCCTGGAGGTAGGGACAGGCTCCCCCCAAACCAGGGCCACCTCCCTCCCCCTGCACAAGTCCATCTGCAGGACTGAGGACCTGGGAGCCAACAGGAAATTCAAGCGGGATTTTTTCCCTTCCTTTCCTTCTGCTGAAGGGTAATAAGCATATGGGCTGAGTTGCCAGGGGTGAAGGCCCCTGAGGAAGAGTACAAATAGGGAGGTCAGGATGTATTTCTGAAGCAGGAAGGTAAATCTGAGGTCAATCTGGGACGAGCAGGGTTTCCTGGGAACAGCTCTGGTCCCAGCCAGTGAAGCCCTAGGGAGGCCCCCTGATCTCCAGCCTAGGGGAGCAGTATACCCTCGTCCTCACCCACCCACATGCCAGGGTTCTGGCTGGGAAGGGACGCTCCAAATGAGACCCATCTGTCATCCGCAGGAGGGCCCTGGGGAGGGGAGGGCGAGATCATTTAGAGTCTGTATGAGAGGCAAGGGCCACGGAGCAACTGATAAGACCGGGGGCGCTTTGTTCCCTGATCTCCAAGGGGTGAGAAGCAAAAGGAGGAAGCCATTTCACATACCTTATGTTTAGGACATTTCAAAGAAAAGTTCTCTTCAACTAGAATGCAACCTAAGAGCAAAGAGAAGGGTCTATTGTAAGAACAGGGACAGAGAGGGGGGTGGGGGTGAGGGAGAGGGAGGGGAGAGCGCCGTGGGGGCGTCTCTCCGGGCCTGCCAGGTCAATGTGCCACGAACATACCCGCTGGCGAGGCAGGGCAGAAGGGAGGCTTCAGACACTGCCAGGAGGCCTAGAGGCTCCTCCAATGCTTGCCAAAGGGAGATCTCCCTAGTGGTGGGAATGGAAGCGGGGCTCGGGAGCTAAGGAACCTCCTCAGCCATCAGAGTGAGGGAAACTGTGAAACCAGGATTGCAATGACTTTGCCATGGGAAGGTAGTCAAGGTTTCCCAGATAGAATAGTTCCAGTTTCTACTCCTGGATTTTCTCCTATTCCTATTCATTTAGAGAGAGAGAGAGAGAGAGTGTGTGTGTGTGTGTGTGTGTGTGTGTGTGTGTGTGTGTGTGTGTGTGTGTGTGTGAGTGTGTGTGTGTCTGTGTCTGTATGTCTGTGTGTGTGTCTGTGTGAGTGTGTGTGTGTGTGTGTGTGTGTGTGTGTGTGTGTGTGTGTGTGTGTCTCTTGTGGTCCAGCTGGATGAGAAGGAGCTCTCTCTCTCTCCTCTCCACCCCTAAATCCCAGCCTCCACTGCCAGTGGATCCTGGGAGAGGAAGTTATGGCTGCTTTCGTTTTGTCTTTCTTCCCCAGACAACAGAAGTGGGATCTGGAGACTGGAAACATTAAGTCTCTCTTGCATCAGTGAAGAGCACTAACCACTGGGAAGCCCAGTGGGCCATCTGTTTACAGTCTGTACATGAATTCTAAGCTCACAAAAGACACCCAGCACTTACAGTCAGCCAAGCATGAATCGGGCAAGAATCTGGCTGTAAGGCAGTTGGACCTGCCGTGGGGCCCAACCACTCAGAGCTTAACCTCCCCTGGGCCAGGCCTGCCCGGCATGCTTCAGGCCAGATGGGGCCTTTTTGACTTGTGTGTAGATTTGGAACCAGCAAAGGACCACGCTGAGACTGACTCACTGTCTGGGGGAGGAAGGGACCCCCGGTGGGAAATGGATTTTGGAAAAGCCCCAGTGGCTTATAGCAGCCCGCCCACCCTCTGCCTCCTCCAGATTCATACCTGCCTCAACTGACTTTTCCCTTGATTTGAGCCAAGGGAGGTCTGCCTGCCGCAGGCTCTCTCCTGCTTGGGTAAGAGTTCTGCACTATTCCAGGCCTCTCTGCTCAGAGGGGAGGTTACAAATAGCATTCACTCTGGAGGTGCATTGGATAGGAACACGGGCTAGAGGGGAGGGGAGGAGGCTGCTGGGGTTGCCAGCTCCCTCCGGGATGGGGTGAGGAGAAGCACAGAAAAGATCCGAAGGCAGAGGAGAATCAGCACTGGCCAGTCCTCCTTTATTCTCTTCCCTGCAGCCCTGATACACTCTGTGCACGCACCACCAGTCCCCTGATAAAGTAGCATTAGCCTAAGGTTCTTAACCTATGGTATGGTCAGCTGTGTGTCATGGATCCCTCTGGCAGTCTGGGAAAGCATGTGGACCCCTCCTCAGAAGAATGTTTTTAAATTAAAAAAAAAAACCATGAAATCATAGGGGAAAGCAATCATATTGAAAGCTATAAAATATTTTTTAGAGCAATTTTATGGACCATCTGAAGTCTAAATTCAGGTACAGAACCTCAGCACTAGGGTTTTTTCTTATTTCCCTAAGGGAGAGGTTGCTGCTTTGTACGTTTTTTGCACTTCTTACCATGAGGTAGACTGAGGCAGGACTCCAACCCTTTTCTCCAAAAGAAGGTCTCATGCTTGTTGAAGGTACCATGTGAACCCTGCTTATTCCTTTCCCATCATCAGTTTTTACCCTCCTCTCCCAAACTTAGCCAGTCACTGAAAGGTGGGTGACTCTCTGGAATTCCTCCTCTGCCCGGACCATATGTCCTCTGGGGTAAAGGCTGGCTGAGTATAAAGGACAGAAAAGCCAAACACACACACACACACACACACACACACACACACACACACACACACACACACACTCACTCACTCACAAACACACCCAGGGCAAGGAGAAACACTGAGGCTGAAGCACGCCCCATACTAGTCCCCCCATATTAAGTATTCCTTAGGTTTCCTATTTCACTGCTCTGTATTACAGTGAAATACTTTCAGTGGAGAGGAAATGTTTACCAGGATATATCTGCCACTGTCCCCCAAAAGAACCTGCCTTTAATTTCCTGACTTTTTTAAAAGGAAGGAAAAATCCCATTACCCCACTTCTGACACCAACCATTCCACTGTACTGTGTATAATATTCTTGCGTCCCAGAGTGTCAAAGGCAGGGCAGTACATTAAAGACCGGCCTGCAATTGGCAGTAAGAATGCGCTAAGATATGATGTGAAAGTCACTTGTGGTCTTATTATTATAATTATTTTTACTTTAACTTCTTTCCCGGTAGCCTTAAGCACATACTATTTGTACTGTACTATGGTTGGCTTTGAGTTCTGCAAAAAACCAAAAACTCCTTCCTCCACCATAATGGGAGGCAAGAAACAGCATTAGGATGAACTTCAAAAGATTATAGGCACAATCCTGTGTCTCTCATTCTCCGTCTGGTACACACGCACACACACTCATATATATACATGCTCACAGTTACATAAATATAGAGTATGATATGGTCAGATATAGAAGACTTCGGCCTTCAGGGATACCCAATCAAAAGGGTTTACTAACCCCTTATCACTTTGGAACTCTAACACAGGGAGTTCTTAACCTTCAGTTATGTAAGCTTGTTTTTAAAAAACATTTTAATTAATTTTATTTCAATATCATTCAATTTATTTTATACGTTTAACATCGGTCTTCTGAGAAGGGGTCCAGAGGTATCGTCAGACAGCCAGAGTCTATGACACAACAAAGGTTGAGAAACTTTGTTCTGAAGAAAAGCCAGAGAGAGAGCCAACGGGACACAGGACAGGGAAAGCAAGTGTGGGAGAATGGAACCCTAAGCCCTAACTACAGGAACATGACTGGAGACATAACTGAAGAAGGGGACTAGAAGCAGTCCTCAAGGCAGGGCCATTTTGGGGTACTTAAAGTATTATTCTGGGGGCACTTTCTCTTCTGTTCCCTGTAGTCGAGTTACCGTCTCAGGACCCATCACCGGGCACCTACTTCCTCACCCATCCTCCCCTCCCCACCCCTAGGTGTGAACTCAGGCAAGTCTCTTGGCTTCTAAGACTCCCAAGTCTTATCTGTAAAATATTTGTACTACCGTCTTTCCACAGGAGCATTTCGAGGAAATATGCTGCAAGCTATAGAACATTACATAAGTAGCCTATCTCCTCCCAATGAACCAGGGATAGGCCAAACTGTTTTCTAGATTCCCATGGGATGGTGAAATCTTTGTGAGTCAGGTCCTTTTTGCTCTCCCCTCAGTTTTTCCTGTTCCATGAACCCCTGGTTAATTTTATTCATTCAAGGCAAGGTGGTGGTGGCAGCACATTTTGTAGAAGAAGGTTTTCTGCAGGCTCAAGATCATAAAGGTAATCAATTAGTCCCTGGTTCACTCGTCATCAGGATACCAGAACCCTGCTAAACCCTTTGGAATTCCCTCCTTTAAACCTTTAAAAAACCCTCCGTCAGGGGCGGCTAGGTGGCGCAGTGAATAGAGCGCCGGCCCTGGAATTAGAAGGACCTGAGTTCGGAGCGGGCCTCAGACACTTGATCCACGCAAACAAAAACCTAGCCGTGTGACCTTGGGCAAGTTACTTAACCCCAATTACCCTAAAGGGGTGGCTAGGTGGCGCAGTGAGTAAGAGCGCCGGCCTCAGAGTTGGGATGACCCGAGATCAGATCCGGCCTCAGAAAATGAGCACCCACACATAAATAATGACTAGCCGTGTAACCTTGAGCAAGTTACTTAACCCCAATTGCTTTAAAAACAAAAAACAAAACAACAAAAAAAAAAAAAACCCTCCATCAAAGACTTGGCTGGGAAGGCACCCATAGGTACAAAGCCCTTCCCACACGGAGTTGGGTATATATACATAAGGACTAAAAAAAATCTTTGTTTCAGAGAAACCTGGGAAGATTTGTATGAACTGATGCACAGCAAAGTGAGCAGAGCCAGGGGAACAGTTTGTACAGGGATAACAATACTGTAAAGACAAAGAATTAGGGGTGGCTAGGTGGTGCAGTGAATAGAGCACCAGTCTTGGAGTCAGGAGGACCCGAGTTCAAATCTGGCCTCAGACACTTAACACTTACTAGCTGTGTGACCTTGGGCAAGTCACTTAACCCCAATTGCCCTGCCCTCCCCCCTCCAAAAAGAAAAAAAAAAGACAAATAACTCTAGAAGACTTAGGAACCCTGACCTATTCAGTGACCAACCATTATTGCAGAGGACTCATGATCAAACATGCTACTGAACCCCAGAGAGAAAGGGAATGAACTTGGAGTACAGATTGAGGTTTGGGGGGTTTTCTGGACATAGACATACAGGAATTTTTTTTTTTTTTGGCTTGGACTGTACATGTTTGTAACAAGTATTTTGTTTTGTTTTGTTTTTTTCATCCTCAAGAGCAGTTGGGAGGGGCAGGGGGAAGGCGTGTTGATTGGGAAGGATATAAGGTGGTTTTTTTTTTATTAAAATGTTTAATTTGAAAAAAGAAAGAGGAAAGAAAGAGACACCTTCAAGTCCATGGGGTCAGTGGTTATTTCGCTTTTTAGAGCTGTTTTCTAGATGATGGCTGGCCAAGGTTGCCCTGGGGGAAAGAGGGAGTAATTTCTTTAGACTCTGGGACTAAGAAGAGTATTCTACACTTTTGAGTCTAGAGGGGGGCACGATGGTATGTGGGTACAACTCTTTCTTTGAATAAATGAAATTAAATTTAATTAGGGATCAGTCATAACCCTGTATTTGGAGTATCAATCATGAAGTCAGTTTTGGCAGTTGTCTCTCTAATAAGGCCATCCTTAGTGTGATGATGGCACAGACCCGAGCTGCTGGGCAGTGCTTAGGGAAGCAGCTGGTAGAGGAAGGAGAGGGAAGAGCCCCCCATTTGTTACTAAAATGCTCCCTGAGGCTTATATAGACACGCAATTCATACCTCCCACTACCAAGGCAATGCTCGTATATACTCCCATTTCAGGATTCACTTTTGTGTCCTCTCAAGCCTGCCCCTGACGATCAACAGAAACTCTTTTTACTTTGTTCATATTTTAAAAGTTTGCAGGGTGGGATGCAGTGTGCATGTGATGATTTTCTAGCTTATACCCCTCAATCTCCAAAGGATATCCCCTTGCACACATCCCTAAAGACAGCCCCAGTCTCAGCAACCCAATTCACTCAATAAGCACTAACATCCAGGGAATGTGCCAGCAAAATGTCAACACTCAAAGCCAGGATCACCAAGGGGAGCCTGTGGGCTGGAAGCCAGTCCAGGACAAAGTAGGAAGACAGAGAGGAGGTTCTTTCCTGAAGACGGCCAAAACCTCCCCAATTGAATGTATTGCTGACAGTAGCCAGAGGCCAATGCCAGACAGAAGAGCCACCCATGAGCTGCCATCATGGGCACTCCAGAAGAAAGCCATCTGCAGTTGCCCTGACAGGTCATCAATGGGAAGGCTACCTCACAGCCAGTGACCACATTGGAACAATGCAGGTCCATTCAGATAGGCATGCTGGATACTTAATAAATGGTGAATCAAATTGACCTCCCTTGTTAATTCACATAACCCCCAACCAACGGTGCCCTTCCAGAGGGGTGTGGGTGTAAGACAGAAACCTAAGGAAGCCGACAGCTGGCTGAGAATCACGAGTGCCAATCTGGCTTTACTTGTTACTTGGACTTGTGGGGGGTGCGGTACCTTCTGCATGGCCACATCTGGAGCCACTCTCATCAAATCCCTCCCATAATCCCTTAGTAAGAACCTGAAGTTGAGGAGTCTCTGCTGACTAGAGGCCCCAACCTTCTATAACAGGAAAGTAATTTCTTGCTACTCTCTGAAGATCCTGCACCTGAGGAGGGATGGAGTTGGAAGTGTGTCAGCCTATTTCCTTGTGGACAGATGAATTCCTCATCTGGCAGGCTCTGCCAGGGAGGGAAGGCAGAGTCCTGAGGAGGGGGCTGAGCAGTGACTGCTGTGTAAGGCTTCCTGGGCTCCAGACTG
Source organism: Gymnobelideus leadbeateri (assembly GCA_011680675.1). Taxonomy (NCBI): domain Eukaryota; kingdom Metazoa; phylum Chordata; class Mammalia; order Diprotodontia; family Petauridae; genus Gymnobelideus; species Gymnobelideus leadbeateri. The sequence goes on from WOXC01004080.1 coordinate 284,759, forward strand.
CCAAGATTCTGCAGCTTATGATTCAGGTGACCCCAGACAGGATGTTGTCCAGGATGTGCAGTCAGTGACCCTCTGACACAGCCAGAGCTCTCCAGTTGTTGGTGTGTTCTCAGCCTAAGACCTCAAGTAGCTCACAAGCACAGAATAAGGCTTTTCTCAGGGACACAGAACACAAGGGAACACAACACAACAAAGCCACCAGGCTATCCAGGCTATCCAGAGCTACACTGCTCTGTTACAAAGAGATTTAACCTGCTTCTCTCTTGGCTCTCCCTTCCTGACTGACGACCAGCTGCTCTGTTCTCTTATTTTATGTGGTAATAAAGAAGACAGGTGCCCCTCTGCTGGCTGGACTACGGCAGCCTGGAGCTGGAGTTCTGCATTTGATTTCTGGTGGCTTTTACTGTGGTTTACATGGTTCATATGGTGGAAGGGGACAGCCTTCCATGCAGGCAGAGCAGATAAAAACTTCTATGTCGCTGATGCCTAAATTCTCCCCTCTCCCTCCCACCCCCAGTCCTTTTAAAATGAAAATTACTGGGGGAGGAGTGATGGGTTTATTAGATCTACTTTTTTCCAGGTGACCAAGAATGATCATTCAGGATATGATGGAAGCACTGATGGGCTCTGAAAGGAGGGAAGAGGGTGAAAATTTACTTTATCTACTCCATGATTTTGCTGAGGAGCGGCTTCTAATCCCATCAGATAACTGGAGAGGAGGTTGTGGGGCTGGGCTAAAGAATGATAAGGATTGGGGTTTTGTTTGGGCTGAACTAGACCTGCTCTTAGGTCCCTTGCAGCTTAGAGGTTCTCCGATTGAAGGCAAGAGGCTTAAGGGAAAGGACAATGACTAAAAGTCTGTGGGGAGGAGCAAGGTCTTGCAAATTAAAATAAATAGAAGAATGCCGGGGAAGGAGGCAGGGGAAGCCAAAGAATCATCTAAGTCTATTAATGGTTCTGAGGATCTAGGATTGGAACAACTGAATATCTGGAAGGAGAGGAAAGCCAATGTGCTATTATAGAGTTAAAGAGGTCAGGGTGGCCCAAAAAGCCACATGAAATGGCGCCCATTTACCCTTCTCCCTCTACACACACACACACACACACACACACACACACACACACACACACCCTCCCATGGTTCCCAGAGCGGTATGAAGAGGGACAACAAGAAGTCTTGGCCCCATCGTCCCTTACCTGTGTCACTGGCACATGCGTAGTGGTAGGTTTGGGGGCATCCTTTGTGGCAGCAGCCAAGGGTGGCACCTACTTGCTGGCAGCTGGAACATCTCTTTACATCCATGAAAGAGGGAAAGCAGTAGAAAGGAAAAAAGATAAGGAATTTAGTGGCACTCAAAAACCCAAATTTCCTGGTAGGCCAATCAGCTGGCTGTAGTTTGGATCAACCAAATACTCTCCTCCTGGAAGAGCCATTCGTTTTCCTGGACTATTTCCTTTCTCCAAAATGAACAGAGTGAAACCTGCATTCAAATCTTTCCTCTGACACTCACCCAGCAGTGTGGCCATGAACAAGTCTCTTGACTTCTCTGTTTCCTCATCTACAAAATGGGAACAATAATGCTTTCGGGCAGCTCCCTCACAGAGTGGTTGTAAAGTTCAAATGAGATAATGTGATAAAATAACTCTGCAGTCTTTGGAGCAGCATATAAATGTCTGTTATTGTTTTAATAAGCAAACCTGGATAACTCTGGGAGGTAATCTCATCCCTCAAAAGTTCCATCAGTACAAGGTCTCTCGCAGTCAGCTACCAGGCAGCTGTCCTTGTGGGGCACATGGTACTCTCTACGGCCACTCCCTTGGGCCACATACTTGGCCCAAATCATCAGGGCCTAGGTTTTTGGGGTTTTTTGTATTTTTCCCCATGCCTCACTCCTAAGTGAGAGACTATCTTCTCTGGCTTCTATGGATTTTTCAAAATCGTCCTGGGAGATTCCTAGGAAGGCACTAATTCATCTTGAATCTAACCTATTCTTCAGGATAGAAGCTAGCCCTTCTCTAAATCCTGAAAATGAGTCAAGGACCCAGAGTCCCTCAGAACAAACCACAACAAGCCTCAGATGTTTACTGCTGGAACAAGAGTGCCTCCCTGAAGGAGCCTTTAGTTATCAAGAGACACAGAGCTCTTGTGGGTGTCCAGAGGAAGGACAAAGGCCATCTACCCCCATCCTTTCATCCCATTCCCTCCCAGGAGAGAGATGGCTAATTGCCAGGGAAGCATCTCCCTATCCTGGGGCTGCTTACTCATACATCTGGATGGCTGTCCACCTGACGTATGTCTCTGAGGCATTAATCTTTCTCTCTTCCTTCTGTGTGCCTTCTCCCATCTCCCGACACTGTCTGGAACACAGCCTGCGTCATCGGGAAGGAATAGGGTATCTAATTGGGAATTAGCTAGAGAGCAGTCACAATCAGCTTTGTTGCCTAGATGGAGCTCTTGGCTGGCAGAGTATTCTGTCTCCTCCTTCATGATAATGGCCCCAAATCTGAGTGGGCTGATTTCCCCAAGCTGGCCAGATCCATATTCAAGAGGTCAGGCCAGAACTCGTCATTTCCAGGGGTCTAAAGCTATTGTTCCTGTATCCAGTGGCAAAATGTCCCCTCTAAAAAATGATTCTGAATTAAGGCTGATCGTGAAGACAAAGTGTCTGTGTTAACGCTGCAAATATGATGTGTGTGAGGGCTGCACAGGGTAAACTGAAAGTTGCCTTTATGCCTTTAACATTCAAATGTATATTGCAGGGGGAAAATCCCCGAATGAAGATGATATAATAGGATAAGGTGTACTCTATCCAAGTGAGTGTGTTTGTGGGGAGAGCAAATGACATAACAAGAATGGAATAGATATCCAGGATTTACTATTGCAGAGAACAGTGGACAGGGCCTTACTGTGAAGTACTAGCTGGTGAGGGCAGATGGAAAACATATTTCTGTATCTGTATCTAAATATATGGGGTGGGGTGGTGCCAGTGGGGTACCAGCTAACCCTACTGAGGTGAGGGAGCTGACTTCTGGGACAGCAGTTTGGACCAGAAACCAATGGGAGTAAACCCAGGGCCCAATCAAGAAGGGACCTCACTCCCCTAGAGAGCAAAAGGGGCTGGAGGGAAGAAGGGTGAATCCACCAAGAACTGTAACCCCCTTTGTCAGAACCCAATAGCCTGAAAGATCTTTGGGCTTTACACTTCTGCAAGGAGTATCTGTGTGAAACTACATTTTAGATGGAATTCAACTCGAGACAGTGAGATATGGAATGGTGGGGAAAGTGCTAGACTGAGGAGCAAGCCATGTGGTTCTAATCCTACTCAGGATTAGAACCTGTGACTCTGGCCAAGTCACTTTACTCCACATGTCCAGTGAGGGGTCGGGTGGTTCAATGGAATGAGCTCCAGATCTAGATTGAGTTCAAATCCTGCCTTGTCATTTAACCACCTGTGTGGTCTCAGGTCACTCACTTGACATCTCTGGGCTTGTCTCTTCATTTTTTTAAATGGAAGAGAAGGGCTGGACTAGACCTCTAAGGGTCTTTCCAGCTCAAAATCTATGAACTTGAAATATTCCCCAATACATCTTCTAGTTCTGATACTCTGTAACTGAATGAACCTCAAGATTGCACCCCCACAACTTGTAGTACGCTTGAACTGATGCATGCTGGACTGTGTTAAGAGATGCTAGCCTGGGGGCATGGGCTTTGACAGAGACCACTTTTAGGTGGTGACAGCCTATTGTTCATTTGAGATCTACCAGTCACTGGGAAGAGATGACAATGGCCTATTTTGTGACATCTTCTTCCTCAGAAAAGTACAGAAAAGACAGAGTGAGCCCCAGGCTGTAAAGCAGATGCCCGTCTGCCCAACAGTCAGGGAACTTTTCTGGGAACCAATCTTTCAGGCTTTTCTGAAAAGCAGATGGTGTGCCACTGTCCTTGCACATGACCCAGGAGTGAGAAAGTAAGGGCAGAGTCGAGTCCTTTAGTGGGGGACAGACTTGTTCCCAAATCCTTTTCAAAGAGAAAGGGGAAAGGCAGTGGGTTCCAGGCAGCAATTGAAAGTGGCTTCTTGGGAAAGGTAATTAATGAAATAAAAATAGATGCTGGGAAAACCTGGAACTGGGGTGTGTTCTGCCAACCATCACCTGCCCAAGGCTCTGTCAGCTCTTTCCCCAGGGCATCACCCAGGGAACCCAGCTGAGACTGAACCAGCCTTTGTTGCTTGGCAGTCCCATTAGATCCTGCCCACGCCACCTGGAGTGATGACACTGGTTCAGTGGGGGGGAGAGTTGGTTCTCAGGTAAGCGTCCTCTTGGCATCTTAACACAAAACAGTTCTTGCTGTTCTTGACGCACATGCTCCCTCCTCCCTGTGCCACCCCCAGCTCAGAGGAGGCACCAGATCTTTCTTTTGGGGGATGAGGGCAAGCCAGGAAATGGGAAGGAAAAGTGCTAGTTTGCACCTGTTCTTGACTCCCAGCTGAGCTGGGGTGACAGAACAGGGGGCAGTGTCTGACACTGGGTAGGAAAGCAGCCCAGCTTTGGAACTATGGGGCGATGGGAAAGTCCCCACATCTTAATTTCCACAGAGGGAGGAAACCAAAGGCAGGATCAAACATGAAAGAGAGTGGGTAAGAATGGCAGAGGTAGAAATGAACACAAGGATAAAAGAGGTCAGGAACAGGAGAAGAGGATGAGTTGGGGGACTATGCCTTGAATATGCCTTTGGCTCATCCCCCACCATGCCTCTGCCCATGCATTCCCTCCTAATGAGACTGTAAACTCCTGGAAGAGAAAAGGCTGAGCCTCATTCAACTTCATATCTCTTATAGTTCCTGGAATAGAAATGCACATGGCAGGCATCTGAGAAATTTTTTTCTTCTAAATTGAATAATTGACAAGAGAAGGGAAGGACAGGGTTGGCTACATAAGAACCCAATCACCTCTTTCTTTCTCTCATCAAGAATAAGGCAGGGAATGTTTTTTAACTCTATTTGGCCTGAAACCCAAGTTCCTCCCTTCTGCTAATTCACAGACATGCCCATGCCACCTACAGACAAGAATATAATGGAGACAGTCACGTCAGCCTCTTCCACAAATACACTAGTGCCTGTCCTTTAGCTAAGCAGCTGGCCCAACACTCGTAGGATGTGGGGGTGTTGGATGCTGATCCTGAGAGGGTCTTAGTTATACAGAGCAGTACATGTTGCCACAAAACCAAGGTGATACATATTTTCCCTTTGGCCTCATCTTTGGTGCCATGACAGCATTCATTTTGACTGGCCCTTTAAGGGCTATTACAATAAAAGAGTATGACCTCATTTACGTGACCCCCTTCTTGCTCTATCGAGATCTCTGTTGTCTGGACGGGGCCTCAGACGTCACTCTGGTCTACCTAGGTTTTTTATACTTCGTGCTCAATTCCTATCATTTCAGAGAAGATTTCCTCAAAGCTCCTTGATGCTGGATAGAGGTGAGGTGGGGCAGGGGGCTAGGGAATGCAATCTGGTTATTTTTATTTTAGAGTTGAGGGAAACCAAGGCAGGAGGAAGTATGTCATATTGAAGAAGAAAGAAAACTGGGAGAGCATATGGCGATGAGGATTGAATTAGCTGTGTGACATCGGGCAAGCCACTGCCCTATGGAGAGCCTTGGTTTCTCCCTCTATAAAATGAGGAGATTGGGTTGGATGAGCTAAAACCTTCCCTCTAGTTCTAATAGTCTTCAGTTCTGAGTGAACTAGGGCCAGGAAATGCCCGACACAGGTTGAGTCAAAGACAGCAAGAACCCATGGTCTGTGAATGACTCAGTGGCAGGCTCCTGCAGCAAGGTTGTGCCCCTGGGTCTAGGCAAAGGGCACAGGGACAGGAATGGGAAAGCCTTACAGCCTTACTGGCTTCCCTCAGCAAGAGAAATGCTTAGGGAATTCTCTTTCAGAGGTCAATGTCACAGTCTGGACAGGAATCCTAAGACTCTCTGGAGATGCTTGGAGGGATAGGTCCCAAATCTCTGGGGCCAGGACCTACCCTCACACCTACACCCCTCTTAAGGTCTGGCTTCCTTCAGATACTAAGGGCAGCTCCTCTTCACCTTCTTTCCTCTCCTTAACAGACCTAATTCCCCTATTGCCCAACCTGTGTTAGGGAACTGGTTAACACTGGGTGTTAGGTTTGGTCAGGAGAACAATACACTTTATAGTTTGCCTGGAGAATTTTCTAGCGATGCATCAGGGCTCCTTAAGGCATCCTTCTGAGTACCAGGGAAGTGCGTGGCCTGGCCTGGCCAGTTGCCTGGCAGACAGTAGGTGCTTAGTAAGTTCTTATTCCCTTCCCTTCCTCCTCTATGTATGGGGAAGGGGAGGCCTCATGAGGGGAAGGGCTCGATTAGCTGGGTCAGGCCCTCAGCTCCCAGCACCCGGTCCCTACAGTCCCAGGGAGGCAGTCTTACCACATCTGCAGCCGTCTTCATGGCCTCCTGCAGGCCGAACAGCTTCCCGGCCACCAGGTACACACCAGCAGTCCATATGGCGCAGCCTTCATGCACCCAGTGCTCCTGTGTATCTCCGTTCAGCTCTGGTGGCGGCGGGGCCTCGCTCTTGCTGCATTCATGCTTCCTTGGCTTGTCGGCCGGAGTGGCGGCCATCGAGGCGGCCTCCTCGTCTTCCGTCCTCTGTTCGTCGCAGCAGTAGCAGCTCTGCAGCTTCCTGTAGAGGCCTCGGGAGCTTGACCTCAGAGTGCTCTGCTTGGTCGAGTCGGTGGTGACATCCAGCCTGGGAGGCTTCCCAGGGCCGGGGGCAGCCAAGCAGTGGCTCTCCAGGCCTCTGAGTGTTCTTTCCAGGGGGGGAGCTGCCTCCTCCCCCGGCCCCTCTGCCCTAACTTTCTCCTTGAGTCTGGACTTCTTTTTGGGTAGGCAGTCCTCGGGGTAGTAGGGCCCACAGAGGTCCCCTAGGTCTTTGTAGTTGGCAGGGTTTTGACAGAGACAGCAGACCAGGCAGGCCGCACTCAGGGTTTTGGAAACCACGGGCCCCAGGTGCATTGTGGATGAGAGGGGCAGCACAGCCCGGGCCTGCAGGGAGGCCCCCCCTGGGAGGGTGGCTAGAGCAGAGGAAGAGGTGGTAGGAGAGGCAGCAGAGGAAGAGGAGGAGGAGGAGGAAGAAGAGGATGAGGAAGAGGAGGAGGAGGAGGAAGAGGAGGAAGGCTTCTCCTTCCGGGGCTTGGGCTCTTCCCCAGGGGAGTTGACCACAGTACAGGTGGTAGTGAACTCATCCTTCTTTTCCACCCTCACATAGGGGGAGAAGGGTGGGGCTCTGCTATCAGTCCGAAGCCTTTTGCAGGAAATATACTTGAGTCGGATCTCTGGTTCGGCGGGGTCCAAGGGGGGAGCGTGCTGCTGTTGCCTTCGCCTTTTGGCCCGGCTCTTGCACTGGGAAGCCACGTTCTTGGCCTTGCCTCGAGTGAGTCTCTTGCGCTGTCTTTTGGAGTAGCCGCCGTTGTAGCTAGCCTGGCCGGCGGGCTGCTTCTGGGCCCTGGTCTGTGGCTGTGAGGCCCTGCCCTCGGGGGGCTCTGAGCTCAGGCCTTTGTCCTCCAAGTTGGGCTTCTTCCCCGCTCCCCCTTCCCCGTCCTCCCCGCTGTCAGCCAGGGCGACCCCCACGGCCGCCCTCTCCCTGGAGGCCAGCAGCAGGCCTGGTGCCAGGTGGGCTCGCTTCTCCAGGGGCAGCTTGGCCAGGCCCAGGGCTGCTGCCTTCCCCTTCCGGCTCCTCTTCTTGGCCCCCAGGCCGAGCCCCTTGGCAGCATCCAGGCCGCTGCCGCCCGCGCCGCTGTGCTGCTCCTCCTGCTGCGGTGTCTCTGGAGATGAACAGGCCTCACCCTTGAAACAGTCAGAGGACAGTTTCTTACTGTTCATTAGTTTTCCTTTTAAGGATCTGTTGTTGGAATTTCTGCATAATTGCTCTGCTCCGGGGGCCGCGGGAGGCTTTTGAGCCATGCCCGGGGTGAAGGGCCTTGCTTCTCCCCCAGCTGGGCTGGCACCAGCCTTCTTCAGGGCCCTCTCCTTCTCAGGGAGGGAAGGGCTCAGAGGATTACTGTGGGTCGGAGCCACCACCGCTGCGGCCGCCGCTGCCGCCGCTGCAGCCGCCGCTGCTGCCGCCGCCGCTGCCGTGGCTGTTTTGCATGCAAACTTCTTCAGGCTGGGAGAGGTGATTTTCTGCACGATGGCTTCCAACTTCAGGCCCCTGCCCTTGCGGGGGGGCAGGACCTTGGTCTTCATGGCTCCCTGGAAGGCAGCTCGAGATGTGATCTTGATGCAGACGTTGGGGGTCTCCGAAGGAGGGGCTTTCAGGGTGGGCTCGCAGGTGCCCTTGCTGGACTTGGCTTTTTTGGGGCTGGAGATCCTCTTGAAGAGGCTGGGGGAAGCCTCGGCCTTCTCCTCCTTGATGTTCCCAGGGCTGCCTCCACTGCGGAGAATCAGATTCCTCTTCTTTGCTGGAATCGGGGACATGAAGGTGGACTTCCTCTTCAGGGAGTGCAGCTGGCGCTCGGGCAGCTTGCCTCCCACGCTAGAGGCAGGTTTGGGGAGTTTCACCCTCCGGTTTGCTTTCCCCTCTTTCTGGGCACTGCCAGGCAGCTTGAAGCTGGGTGGTAGGTGGTTATTAGAAATGAGTTTCTTGGCAGTTTTGCAGGTTGGCAGCCTCCCTTCTGCGGGCCTCCTCCGCTTGGGGTGAAAGAGCTCCTGGGCTTTGGTCCGAGACCGGAGGATCATGGACCTCTGGTCCTTTGCTGGGGTATCTGGGGACTCCGTTTCCTTCATCTTGGGCCCCATGGAGCTGTTCTCTTGGGCTAGGCTGGGCACTGGCAAAGCTGCAGGATCACTGGGGCTAGAAGCCACCTTAGGGGACAGCTTTCCTGCTCTCTTCCCAGACTTGAAACTGGCCCTTTGTTTTGTCCCCAGCTTCTCGGGTTGGGAGGATGCTCCAGTTAGGCTTGGTGGGTGGGAGCCAGGGGTTCGGGGCTCATTGAGGGCGGTGAAGGAGCGGGTACACATCCTAGGTAGCCCTTCGGCCACGACCCTACCGGCAGGTCCCAGCTGGCCAGGGGCGCCAGCCCCTTCGGTGTGCCCCTGGGGCTGCCCTGTGCACGGCTCTGGCAGTGAAAGGTCCTTGGGCAGATCTGGGGCTTTGCAGCCAGATTCCTCTCCCTCTGGCAGCCCTCTCTGTACCCGCCGGCTCCTCAGGCTCTTCCCTCGAGGCATTGGCCCTTTCTTGGCCAAAGTGTTTTCGGGCAAAGCTGGCTTGTTTGGCTTCCCAGGCAGAGGGACGCTAGGGGTCATATTCTCGGGAGGAGCACTCTCATTCTCCGTTGCCCCTTCCTCCGGCTTCATGTGAGAGAGGGAGGACTCAAACCAGCTCTTCACCTTGGACTCTGTGCCCACAGCTGGACCCAGCAGGATGACAGACTCTCCTGAAAGGCGGCAGGGGGAAACCCAGTTGGCTTTTGGGCTGAGAGGCTCATCAGGCTCCTCCTTGGTGCAGATCAGTGGGGTCTTTGGGGGAGACGGATCCTGCAGCCCGGGTCTCTGCTCAGGGCTGGCCAGGAGCTCGCAAAGGGAAGAGTACTCTTCTGCCTCGAGGTCTTTCCTCTCTGAGGAGGGAAGCAAGGAGATATCACTGAAGTCACCAGCCGGGCAGCAATGCCTGCTGTCCTCCAGCCATCGGTCAGCTTTGCTGGCCTCCTGGCACCCCAGGATGTCATCCTCTTCCTTCACTTCTCTGACCTCCTCCTGCTTGAAATCTCTGGCCTCTTCCTTCTCACTTGCTGGCTCTCCCTCTGGAAAGCCCATACAAACAGTATCATTAGTTTTCTCTTTGCTGGCCCCCTCGGGAGGCTTCCCTCGACCCAGGCCCTTAGGAAGTTCTGTGGGGTGCAGACCCCACCGGGGACAGGCATCCCCCAAGTTCTCCTCTGGCCAAGCAAAGGGGTTTGCATTATCACCAGAACCCACCGAGTCAGTGGTCGTATCAGGAAAGCAGCCAAAAGCAGTTGTCCCAGAGTTAGATGGAGCCTCTGGGAGATTCGGTTTGGGACCATACGGAAGAGAACAGGGTAATTTCTTGGTTTCAGGCATGGTGAAGCCCACAGGAGGATCATCAAACAGCTCCTCGCTAAAGTCCTTGGTACTGTTGCTTTTGCTGATGTGGAGGGGGTCAGGCAGGGTCTCCGCCTCAGCTGGGTGGGACCAGGTGCTCTTGCCCACAGGGTCTAGGCAGGTGTTGTGGTTCTCTAGGGAGAAGGAGGACTTGCTGGGGTCCTTAGTCAGGACGGGAGACTCACTCCAGCCTTTATCTGCCTTTTCACTGATGGCCTCCTGTAACACGATGATCTCAGAAGCCAGCTCTTCCTGGGACAGGGCACTGAGCAGCAGACGGGGACATTCTCGGTCACTGGCCACAAACTTGGTAAAGGTGTCAAGGGGCAGACTGCTATGGAGGCTCTGGAAGGAGTCATCGGACTTTGTGGACATGTCATCGGGGGAGGTCACGGAGCAGGTGGAGACTGACTCAGGCTTGGCCTTGGAGTTGCTGTTGACCCTGGCAGGACTATTCCGGGTTTGGTTACAATACAGGAAGGTCCTTTCCAGGTGATCTTCTGAACCACTCAGGTAGTCTGCCTCCTGGCCTTCGGCATGAATGGACTGTGGGGTGCTGCTAAGAGGCTCAGACAGAGGGGTGCCCACGGGCTCCGCAGAGTAGCTGCCACTCTCTGGGCTGCAGTGCTGACCTTTGAGCTGCTCCGGGGTCCTGGGAACCAGGTTCTTCATGCCCTTCTTCTGGGGAACAGTAGATTTGGACATCAGAAGTTGCTGCACAGTATTGGAAATGTTCTCCACTTGCGAGGTCAGAGCCGTGAGGCTCTGCAAGCTGAGGTCTGAGAGCAGGTTCTCAGGGATTTTCTCCTTCTGTAAATTCTTGCAATTCACGGATTGGGCGTCCACCGAGCTTGTCCCGTCTGTTGGGGAAGGGTTCAGGAGGGGCATGAAGTGACTGTGATCTGTGATGCTGGCAGGGAAGGCTCCCGTGCTGAGTGTCTGCTGGCTGTACTGGAAGTTCTCCAGGTTGGGCATCAGAGGGGATGGAGTCGAGCTGTAAGAGGGGGAGCGGCCCATGGAGCGTGCCGGGGAATGGCTGGAACTCGGACTGAAGGTCTGGTAGTACTGCTCGGGGGTCCTCACCGGGGTGTCGGGCTGGCAGTAGCTCTGGCCTTGCTGATTGTAATGTTGGTATTTAGTCATGTTCTGATAATGCAGCGTTTCTTGGGCATGGTGTCGGCCCTGGAGAGCCTGCGGCTGCTGCGGCTGCTGCGGCGGCTGCTGGTCGTAGCTGAGCCTGCCTGACTGGTAGCTGTGCAGGCTTTGTACCCTCTGCCCCGGCGTCAGGCTGGCGTTGCTAGCCAGGGACCTCTCGTGGGGCTGGCTGGCCGGGGCAGTGCAGCTCTTAAAGGAGTGGGCTCCCTGACTCCCCCCCTGGACGGCGGAGGAATAGGTGGAGGAGGTGGGGAAGGACTGGGAGTGCTGGGGGAAGTGGGAGCCCTGGGGGAAGGACATGGGGGCGATGTCATTTTGGATCTTCTGCCTTTGGAGCTTGGGGTACGTCAAAGGGTTCTGCTGCTGCTGCAGCTGCTGCAGCTGCTGCTGCTGCTGCTGTTGCTGCAGCTGCTGCTGCTGCTGCTGCTGCTGTTGCTGCTGCTGCTGCTGCTGCTGCTGCTGCAGATGCAGGGAGTGAGTCCGGAAGGGCAGCTGAGTGCTCTGCTCCTGGTACTGGCGGCTACTGGAGGGCACGGCTGTCTTTTTCATCAAGTTCTCCTCATATTTGGCTACCCCTCCTGCCAGGGCCTGCTGCTGGGCTCCCCACGTCTGCAGGCTCTCCTCTCCCGAGTACCGGGCTGGGTAGGGGCTGTTCTCCTGGACGTTGTAGCTGGAAAAGGTCGGTCTCCCCTGGAGTGGCTGCTGGCCAGGAATGGGCTTATTCCCCCGGTGGTATTTCTCGGCGGCGGCCGAGGCGGTGCTGTCATAAGCCGGGTAGGGCTGCTGACTGTAGTACTCCTTGGCCAGCAGCCTCTGCCTCTCGCAGCTCAGCCCTGCCTGGCTCTGATGCCTGTAATTCTCCAGGCGTGATGAATCTTGTGAAGTCTGCTGGTAGTTCTGCTGCTTGCCATGGAAACCACACCTTTCTCGAAAAGACTGCATGGCTCAGGCTGGTTATCTGTGAAAAGAAAAAGAGAGAGAAAGATGGCGGGGGGAGGGGGAGAGGGAGGGGGAGAGGGGCAGAGAGAAAGGGAGGAGAGACAAGAGACAGAGAGGATTCAAATGGACCGTGTTCGTTTACCTCTGAAAGCCGGGCCAGCATCTGGCGTCTACTTAGCTGCTGCCGTTCTCATGATAAAAGCAGCTGCAAGCACCCTGGGTCCCCACCTATTTCCCATCCTTCCGAGCCCCCTCCTCCACCTTCTGAGAGATTCTTTCCCTTTGCCTTTGGTTCCTCACCAGTTGTGCACATACTGGCATTTTCTGTGTCAGTAATGTTGAGCTTGTAACTCCAGCCTGAATATCCCTTCCAGCTCAGCTCTGCCAAGGACCAGGCAACCAATGCAGGTGTCTGAGCTGGCTGACTTGTATTATTAGGTCGCTCAATAGCTCACGCTCCTGCTTTTTCCTGCCTCCCTGCCCTTTTGCCATCTGCCCTCCCTCCTCATTTGTCCCCTGTGCCCCTCCCCAGCAGCCCTCCCCGGTTTTTCCTTTGATAGATCAAAATCCCATAGTAGCGTGATTCCCGCTCCTGCTTTCCCTTGGGATTTCAGGATCCTGTAATCTAGTCACAGCATTTGAAATTTCCAGTTTGACCTAGCCGTGCTGGGCACTGAAACCAGCTCATTCAACTGGCAGGTGAAAAGTCATTTTGACTCCCTGCTAATGTATCTCCTCCCCCTACTGAGCACGAGCTTGAGCACACACGCGCGCACACACACACACACACACACACACACACACACACACACACACACCAATAACCTCCTCTGTCGATGCGATACCATCTGGAATCTGTCTGTTCCTTAAAGCAGACGTCTATTAGAACATCAGTGAGCCACAGTAGGCATGAAATGTCCCTTTTCCCTATTCCCAATTGTGTTAGGGATGGGACAGCCGCACCTGCCTCATGTTTTAGATATTATAGGTAGATAAACAGATTATGTGCCCACGAGTGAGGGAGTGAATACTAATGAAGGATAAAAGAGCATTAACACTGGACGATGAAGAATTCTCTTTATCCAGTAGTGCAAATGCTGCAGGCATGTCCCCAGCATGTGTCTAAGGCAGTCAGGCATGAACCTCCCCTCCAAGCTCTCTAAACTGCTGGGTATGGGACACACACAGATGTGCCCTTTACCTATCCTAAGCTGGGCTTTCTAATTCCTCTTCTATATGAGTCTAGGGACAGGTCAAAGTCATGGCAATATACTGTAGACCTCTCTGATTTACAAGCCAGTCCTCGGGGTCCTGACCAATGCCAAGCTTCTTTACCCTTGGAATAAGACCCTTCAAGAAGATGAAGTCCCAGGAAATAGGGAATTAATTTGGGAAGAAGACTTGGATGCCTTTACATTAAGGTTGACCAGATGTGCCTTTTCTCAAAAAGTGCCACTCAAGCCAGATGCTCTAAGAGAGAGGCCAAAACATTTTTTAAAAAATAGCATAACCTGCGTGGTATCTTGGTACATAGAGAGAATTCTGGGTCTTGAGTCAGAGAATCTTCAAGTCCCAGGTTTACCACTTACTACTTAGCAAGTTACTCAACCTGTCTGGGTCTTGTTTTCCTCCTGAAAAATGAGAAGATTGGACTAGAAGGTTCCTTTTGACTCTAAATCTGTGATCCTCTGATCCATACCAAAATGAAATATTTAGTCACTCTAGTCGAGAGGCGGTTGGCTGGTGTGGGAACGGGGGAAAGGAAAGAAAGGTTACAACTGGCTGTAGACATGCTTTTAGCATATGTTTCCTCATGGATCACAGGAATGCATTTTGGTTTTGGAGAAATTGAGTCAAGGCTTTGTCTCCTCCCTTTGGCACTCTGCCCTCACCCTGTGAGACAACCTCTCCTATGGAGCTATGTTCCTTGCCTGGACAACTTCACCAGCCAGCAGAGGCAGGAAGGATTCTCTCAGCCTAGATTCACCGAAACCATTCCTAAGAAAGGTACTTGCCTCTTTCTCACACTCAAACCTAAAAAAGAGGGACAAGATGCTTGTTCCTAGAACTCTTCATGGAAGCAACTAGGGCGAAATGTTGAAAAATTGAGAGAGAGAGAAGCCTTGAGAAGGGGAGAGTTTTACTGCTCTTCAGATGGACACTTTTCTCCCATGGAATCACTCTTTTTACAAACCCATTTTACAGTTCAATCATCCATACATTTCCAGAGCATATCCCACCACAGTGACTAACATGGAGAAAGGAAAAGCAGAGGGTGTGGGAGGTAGCTAGGTTAGCCTGAATAGCAAACAGAGAACGGATTGCTCTCCAGGCCACTCCAGGAACAAGCTTGAAAGAATCCATATGTTCTCTCTAGGTAAACTGAAGCCCTGAAGCCAGGACTCTACTGGAGCTTGAGGGAATAGCTTGTTCCTTCTTCACTGATAAAAAGACATCACACTCTGTGAAGCCAAGGCATGGGTGGGGAGAAAGGGAGGGAGGGAGATAGAGCGTGAGCCACCTGGAGCTCTCAGAATTTTTTGTGACTGCAAGGACAATCGCACCAACTAGCCCATCTCCCCTATTTTACCACAAACCCACACACTTTCAAATCATCTCTCATCTGAGCTCTGGATATTAATATTCAACCAGGGGAAATCCCTTCCCCTTCTCTCCTTCTCCTCTCACTGAATTTATTACAAAACATTGCTCTAACAAGAAGAAGAGCCTTTTGCCCTAATTCCCCACTTCAATTCCATCCCTAGGTGGCTCACATAGACTATTACACAAGGGGTCCATAACCAAAGTTACGAAGAATAGGATTTTGATCTTTGTCTGACCGTCTCCTTACCACACAGGAAGGAGAGTTTGAATTCCCTCTAACATCTCCCCCAGGGGGAAAAAAAGTTTCTAGTTTGATTTTCTTTAAAAAAATTCAAAATGCTGTTCTTTTCAAAAAATTCTTGACTTTCTGGGGGAAAAAGCAGACACATTCTCATACACTGAAACTTACAAAGTGCTGTAGCCTAATTTAGCTTTCAGGCCCAGTCCTACCAGGACAGCTTGAAATGTCACCCAATCAATCAATCATTAAACATTTATTAAGCCCTTACTGTGTGCAAGATGCTATGCTAGGTGCTAAAGATACAAAGAGAAAACAAAAACAGCCCCTGACCTCAAGGAGCTTACATCTTAATGGGGGAGACAACATGTATTTTGATAGGCACATACATGAAGCCTATAGATTGGTCCATTCATTCTGGAGAGCAATTTCGAATTACAAAAACCGAGGGACCATTTAACCCAAAGATCTCACTACTAATTTTTTTCCCCAAGGAGACTGATGACAAAAAAAAGTTTCCATATCATCAATATATTTATACCAGCATTTTTCGTGGTAGCAAAGAACTGGAAACAAAGTAAATATACACAGTCTGTGAAATGGCTCAACACATTGCCGTACATAAAGGTGATGAAATATTACCGTGCTGGCAAGAAATGATGAATACGATAAATGCAGAGAAGTGTGGGAAGACTTAGAGGGACTGATATAAAGAGACTGGGAAAATCAATCTATGCAGTAACACCAGGAAGAGCACTAACAGCAAAACAGCTCTGACTGCTTTGGAATCCCAATGACCAAGCTTCATCCTAAAGAATTACCAGAAGATCCCGACCCTTCTTTGAGGATACGGGGAACCTCAAACTTTTCTGATATAGACCCACAGGTCTCTAGTTGGAAGGAAGCTCAGAAACCATTTAGTCCAACCCCTTTGTTTTACAGACAGGGAAACCAAGGCCCCGGAAAGTTAAGTGACTTGTTCAAGTAAACAGAGGCAGGATTTAAACACAAATCCTCTGAATCCAGAGCCAAGGGTGCTTCCACTGAGCCACATGGCCTTTGGCTAGTTTTGTATTTTCCCCCCTTCTTTTTAAATTCTTTATTATGAGATGTCTCTCTCTGAAAGGGGAAAGGGATGTGTGTGTGTGTGTGTGTGTGTGTGTGTGTGTGTGTGTGTGTGATACAGTGGGAAACAGGCAATGTAAAAGTAAAATATATCAATGTAATACAACAAAAACTAATTTATTTTAAGAAACAGATAAATGAAAGGAAACTGTAGGGGAAGGCACTAGCTTGGGGCTGGGGAGGACTGGACCTAGGATGCCCTCATCCTCACCAGAGACAGAGGTACCATTTTCTGTTCACATACCCCACTAACAAGACTCCCCCCCTTTACTGAATTTGTGTCCCTGTACTTAGGGTCATAAGGGGACCTTCTTAGTCAGGTAAATCTCCTGTTATGGGGACAAAGGTGGTGAGTTTTCTCCAGGCAGGGTGGTAGTGTCTGTCACTGAACTGAACAGCCACCCCAGCCAACTTGGGAAGGTTGGCCTGTTCTCATTCTGCTGTACCCAGCATATTTTATGAGCCCAGAATGTGTGAAACTCTGGGCTGTTCCAAATGAAACTGCCTGCACCTTTTCCTTTGCCTCGTATATCTGCGCAAATTACATTTCGGTTTTTATTAGTCCCAGATTGCACTCATTTCCTGCTGAGTGTCCTGTGGATATCATTAACATTTCCACGGCTTTTTTTTTTCACATGCTCCAAAATACATTACCAGAAACATTTTTTTTAAAGGGTGGGGAAGGGGTGGCAATATTGATCATCTCTTCCCCTCCAAACCTTCCCTCCCTGTCCATACCTTCCCTTCCCCCATTCAATCACCCTAGTTACTGCAATGCTGGCTTCTTTTAATTTAGCTCCTCTGTATTATAGTCAGATTTCCCAATACACACAAGCAGCTGGATGCGGTTAAAGCATATATCTCTGAGAAAAGACAGTTCAATTAAAATATGGTAAGCCCAGTGCTTGGGCCCCTGATGGAGAAAATAGGCAAAACACTCCTCCAACCATCCTCATGCATTCTGTCTACCCCCAAAGAGAGGAGAGACAGAGAGAAAGAGAAAAAGAGAGACAGAGAGACAGACAGAGACAGAGACAGAGAGAGACAGAGAGACAGAGAGAAAAAGAGACAGAGAAATACAGAGAGAAAGAGAGAGAGAGAGAGAGGAGAGGAAGGGAACAGGAGAAGGAGAGAGGAAGAGGGAGGGAGGGAAAAAAAGAAATCAAGGAACAAAGGGACAAAATCAAAGAACAGCTTCTGGAAACAAAAAAAGAGAAAAAAGGTCCTTCAAAGCTTGCTGAGGAAGTGGGCTTGAGCTTGGGAAAATGCTACCCTGCCCCTTTAAGGGTTGTCTCGAGGCTGCTTATCGGCTCTGTTGTTATTACTTATTATTATTATGATTACTTTTCAAGAGAGCCTGGTTGCTGGGAAAGGACAATGAGGGAGGGAAAGAAAAAAAGGGAGGAAGCTGGGCAGGGAAGAAAGGGGGGTGGAGGGGAATTGTTGAAAGGAGAACAAGGCCAGAAAAAGGACACCCTGTGGAAAAATCATGGCTCTTGGGCTGAGGAATGAGGGGGAAGAGCTTGGGGCGTTAGCATTTTATTTCAGCCCTGCTCAATTTTCCCTTCTTTGACAGAGGAAGCCATAGGGGTGTGTCAGAGACAGGGGCAGCAGCTTTCATCTCCCCTCCTCAGAAGGGCCCCTTTCTCTGCTCTCCTCCTGTATAGTTAATATAAAACTGAAGAGAATAGAAGGCATTTGAATGTGTATCCAAGACTGAGACACAGTGTGTTGTAGGGTAGGCCTAGAGCAGCTGGGGGCTGATCACCTGTGAGCTCTAGGTGAAGGGGAAAAGGATGATTACCTTAATGCTGGCAGCTTCCCGCTCATAAAAATCCCCTTTGAATTGCTTTCCTTCCTCCCACTCCCCCCCCCAACCTGCCAGTGGCCACTGAGTACCCTGAGCTGTGCTCTAGGTCCTCAGAGCTGTGGGGTGGTTTCCATGCCAGTTCACAGCCATGGCAAATAAGTCCTCTGTTTCATGAGGCTGTTTCAGTCCCACCTCACCCACATGATTCCTGCCTTCCCATATTGTGAATGTTGGCACACAACCCTAAAAAGGAGCTGTTCTAGCTTTTTCAAGTAGATTTGGGTGGGACCAGAGGAATGGGTTTACCCCCTATAGAGTTTCACATTTGGTGGAGATGAAGTTTAGGAGATAGGAAAGATAAACTTTTCCAGTTTGTTTTGGCTGCCACGGGCAAAATCTCCATTGATGGTTGTTGTTCAATGAAAGGCAGAGGAGTCTCAGGCTACTGCCGGCCATGACATCAATATCTTAGGCCTGGCAAATCTGTAATTGGATGATGCAGGCCAGAGCAACATTCCGAAGAGACCAGGAAGAACCTGGGCTTTCTGAGTCTCTCTCTCTCTCTCTCTCTCTCTCTCTCTCTCTCTCTCTCTCTCTCTCTCTCTCTCTCTCTCTCTCTCCTTTCCCAGCTTATCCACTGCCTGGGAGGGGAGAGAATAAGGCCAGTTCCAGGGAAAGTCCCTAGCAAAACCAAAGGCACAGAAGGCAAGGAACCAAGTGCCTTTTTCAACTATTATAAACGATACTAACAGATTCTTTACTTTCCCTTTAAATGTTGTGGAGCCAATTTCATGCTTTATATGTAGGCGATGGTTCTCAACTCCTATTCCTGGGTGCTTAGTTTGTTCTTTTCACCCACCCCACCCCTGTCCCAGCACCCCTTGGCTCCCATCTAGGGCCTAACCCTCAATCACCTCTCTCCACACTCCACTGCATCTTTCAGGCCCAGAGATCTGTCTTGCCTCCTCCACCCAGCCATCACAAGTCAAGACTGGATTCCTTTTGGAAGGAAAGCATTTCAGATGACCTGCTCAGCTCCTTAGCATGCTGTCTCTGCATAGAAAAAGTCAGTTCTCGTGGGCTTATTTGGAGCTAGGGAGCTGGGAGTCACCCACTGTAGGAGCCTTCCTGCAGGCATTGGGAGTGTCCAGTAGTAACTCTTGAATCTAGGAGTGACTACACCACGAAGCTTGGTCCAGCCGGGTCAAATAAAGCCTCCTGGGTATCCCCTCTTCTATCTTTCAGCTGTCAGATACCCCGTCTTCCCTCCAAACCCCTCTTCTCTTCCTGTTTTGCTTAGGTAGGGTTGAGGGCAACATTGAAGTGGGGAAGTTGAGGGCTTCCAAAAGCTTTCAGTGAAAGTTGTGCAAGCCCAATGGAAGGAAAAGAGAAAGTCTTCAAAACCCCCAAGGGGCCTGGGATCTTCTTCTCAATCCATGAGGAATATCTGCCCATAAACACTCCTCTTTTATTGCCCCCCCCCGCCCCCCACTCCTGATCCTTCTCCTATGCCCCCCCACCCCCTTCCTGACAAGCCTCCTGGGCAGAGAGATCAGCTGCTCCTCAGTGATGTTCTCCTCAGGCAGGGAGGAAAAGAGGGAGGGAGGAGGGAGGTAAGGAGAGAGGAAGGCCTTGGCCTGGCTTGCTGTTACCACAGCAACGACCCCTTATCTGTCCAGCTCCAGGAAGAAGGGAAGCATAGCCAGGGACGTGGCTTGTCAAATGCTTACGTTTCCCTCTACTGGCCCTTCTTCCCACAGTTTAAGGTTGAGGATAATGGCCTATGAGGGGCTGGGGCCTCCCCAAGTGGGCCAGAGGGGAAGGCAGCTGCCGAGTAGAAATGAGGAGGGGGGCGGGAAGCAAACAATACAGTGTGAAAGGGTAGTAGGAATGTAGTGAAGCTTTCTTTATGGCAAAGGAAGGGCCCATGAAGGGGGTGTCCTCCTTAAAAAGTAGCCATTTCAGAGCTGGGTGGTGCCTGGGCTTAGGGGTGCAGTGAGTTTCTGAGGATGGGAAGTGGTGGAAAGGTTTTTTTTGCTGCCTCTCAGGTTAATCTGAAGTGTGAAAGCATTTGCACCCACTTACTAAAGTGTTTTATGATCATTTCTTGCTTTGGTGGGGGGAAAAAAGGAGGAAAAAAATGGGGCAGGGGTACTCTAAGAACACACAAGGAGGGAGAAGGGCTTGAGGCCCAGAGGGATCTGTTCCTGCCACCTTAGGGCAAGGAAAAGGAGAGGGCCTTGGGGCCTAGTGAACAGAGTGGGCCAGGCAGGAGGGATGAAGCTATTATGGGGGCTCCCCCTAATGTTACTGGCAATGAATAATAAATAAATGATTAAAACCTCAATTAAAATGATAAACCATTAGTCACATTTAATTGTTGCCATGTGGGGTCTCATTTAAATTTGAATGGGCTAGGCCAATAAATGATAATGGCAGAGATTATAAGCTGGGGTTCCTATGTCCACTTGGGGGGCAGAATATGGTACCCTCCCCTCGAGGTCATGCTTCTCCATTCCTCCCTTTAAAAAATTAATTTTTTAAATAAACATCTCCCCCTCTTTTCCCTTATTTGAAAAGAAAAACAAAACCTTTGTAACACATAAACATAGTCAAGCAAAACCAATTCTAGCATTGGCCATATCCAAATAACATCAGTTTCATTCTGTGTCTTAAATCTACCATTTCTCTGTCAGGAGATACCCCATCACCCCTTTTTAGGCTGGGCACTAAAAGAGGTATTTGGTTTAGTGAGGCCTGGGGAGGTCACAAGTTATGGTGAAAAGACCACTGAATTTTTCATTAGAGACTCTGCTGTTTCCCAATCCCTGTGTGATCTTAGACAAGTTAACCTCCCTGGGCCACAGTTTCTTCATTTAGAAAATAAAGGACCTTTATTTGTTCCTTCTAGTATAAATCCCAGAAGCCCATGACAGTGTGTTGGGAATTTCTTATCCCCACTCCGAGGGCTAGTTAAAGGAAATGGTTTGTTGAGGGCAGAAGAAAGACACACTACTCTCCCCAGTTCTGTGGTCAGGTCCTTAGCTTGGACAGATATACTTCAGTGAAACCTTCGGGAGTCAGAAATACTAAAGGGGTGGCCCTATCTGAGACGCCCTGCAGGAGAGACTGTCCTTGCTGTATCTGAGAGGAGCAAGAAAAATGAACCAACTATTTTGTCATCATTCTACTAAAAAAAAAAAAAAATCCCTAGTGCAGAAACCTGCATCCCCCTTTTTATCCCAGCCCCTCCCTGCCTCAAACAGTCACACAGAGGTTTCAGGTCTCCACCTTGCTCCATTCTGTACAGACCAGGCTGAACCCTGCAGAAGGGTGCAGCTGCCAGTCTGGGCTGGGTGGAGGGCCGGATGGAGGGCCGGGTGGGGGGCAGGAGCCCAGTTTGGTGTACATGAATATCAAGAGACAGGCATACAGGCAAGACCAGCATGACAAGCAGGGAAGGATTCACACATCCTTTCTAAATGTCACTGACCTAGCAAGGAGACTGTATGTGTGTTGGGAGGAGAAGGAGGGAGGAGGAGGGGCTTGACACTTCATTCCATGGGAGTGGTAGGAAGTATTTGGCCAGGTTACTTCAGTACTAAGTGGCTGGGATGACTGAGCTTGTTATTTATTTATATTTTGGGGAAGGGGCAGAATCTTGAGAGGTAACCTCATAAGAATAGTTGCATATATAATATAATGCTTTAAGATATACAAACTACATTATAAAAACTAGTTTGCTTTATTCTCACATCAACCCTGGGAGGTAGGTGCTAATATCTGTCAAACAACAAACATTTGTCAAACACCTACTACGTGCCTGGTAGTGTGGTAAACTATAGATACAAAAGGAGGCAAAAGACAGGCCCTGCCCTCCAGGAGCTCACAATCTAATACTATCCCCTACTTTGGAGGAATCGAAGGCAGTCAAAAATGATACTGCACAGCTAGAAGAGTCTGAGGTTGAGCAGGAACTCCAGGTCAAACAACTATGTGCCACTTAGCTGCCTAGAGAAAGGGGCTACTTCCCTTGAGTCTCTCAGATATGCCCCTCCAGCAGATCAGGTTGCTTTCCATCTCCTCAATGAAGGGAGGAAATCTGCATTTATTAAGTCTCTTCTATGTGCTAGACACTGCTCTAAGAGCTTTTATAAAGATTATCTCATTTGAGCCTCACCACAACCCAGGAAGGCATGTGAGATGCTGCCCCCACCCCTATGCCTTTCAGCCAGAGACCAAGAGAGACCCACCACAATCCCATCATGACAACCAAAGAAACTTTCACATTTGTTTTGCAGGATTTCAGATGTAAAATTGATGTCATATTGCTAGCCTTCTCAATGGATGGGGGAAGGATGGGAAGGGGGGGGAGAGGATTTAGAACTCGAAATTTTCTTAAAAGAATGTTAAAAATAAATAATACCAGGGCTCTAGGTCTACCTGTTCCACTCAGCTATTAACGTCAGTACTCCTAGATCTTGTTCAGATAGTCAGAAGGAGTCTGCCCTAAGGAGCTGGGCTTGCAGCACCTGGCTGAAGGCAGATCCATACACACCAACTCAACTGGAAACACTGTGTGGGGTGGGGAAGAAACCATCTTCCCAGTTCTGTGAGTCCTTGGGAGGAGGGAGGCTGGGGGAAGGGGATGGGAGCAGAGGTAAGAAGCATGTTAGGATTAAAGATTAGTCTGCTGCAGTGTTAGTGAAGGAGGGGAAAAAAATGTTCACAGCACCTATTATCATCTCAGTGCTAATCAGTCTCTCATGAACAATATTTTTTTAAAATTCATTTTATTCACCGACCAACCCAAAGCATTCCCCCACCCCACCTCCAAAAGAAAGAAAGGAAAGGAAAGGAAATTGCTGAGATGCAGAGAGATAAACCACAGGGTGCTCAGGAAAGAAAGGCTTGCTCTGATAGCCCTCGGTGTACATGCCTTATTTTCCATCTCTCCCAATAGATCTGGGAGACATTTATGTAGCTAGTAGACTCAGATTTCAATGTGTGCTTTTTTCTAGCAGTAGGACTGAGCCTAGATGGGTCGGCCTTCTCACAGCAGGTGCATGCAGGCTTTGACATGGCTCCATTCCCCTTACCTCTATCCCTCCTAGCTCTTGGCCTCTGCCTGTGGCCTTGCTGGCTGACGTAACTTAACAGATGCTCCAGCACAGGAGCCCAGGCAAGGGCCTGTTTCCCCAGGAATGCTGTAGCAGATTCAAGTGAAGCTGTCTACAGAAGCAAGGCTAACATGCTGTTTTCAGAGGCAGGGAGTGGGGAGCCTGGATCCTAGGGGCAAGCCAAATCCAGGGGTTTGGGGATGCCTGCTTGAATTCTCCTTGGGCTTCTGTGTTCTCCAGGATCAGAGCTTTCAGTTTTTAAAAAAAAATGGCCTAGAGAAGTTTCTAGCCTTGGAGATAGCTGTCATAATGGAAATCGATACACTGCTGCTGTCTTAGTGAGTCTGAAGCCAGCCAGACTGAAACAATGGCAGGGAAAGAAAGGGAGGAGAGAGAGGAGAGGAGGGGAGGGAAGGGGAGGAGGAGAGAAGAAAAGAGGAGAGGAGAGAAGGGTAGAGAGGAAAGGAGAATGGAAGAGGAGAGAGTGGAGGAGGGAAGAGGAAAAGGGAGAAGGGAGAATAGGAAAGGAGAGGAGAGAAGGGAACAGAGTGCAACAGAGGAGAGAGAAGGAGAGGAGAGGAGAGGGGAGGAGAGAGAGAGAAAGAGAGACAGAGAGACAGAGACACAGACACAGACAGAAAGAGAAAGGCAGACAGAGAGACACAGAGAGAGAGAGACAGAGAGGAGAGGGAGGGAGGGAGGGAGAAGAGAGAGAGAGAGAGAGAGAGAGAGAGAGAGAGAGAGAGAGAGAGAGAGAGAGAGAGGATTTTTAAAATTTCCTTCTTTCCCATTCACAGTCATTCCAAGGTGGAAAATGCAGTGGTAACCATTAAAAACAGAAATCCAAGTATGTCCATTTTCAGATACCCTTCCTATTTTCACTCCTTCTCATGCAAAAGTTGAGAGATAACCATGGAACCAAAGAAGGAGTTCTTTCCTAGTCCTGGCCTATTTTACCCAAGTGGAATTCAGGCAGAAGTGAAGTTGTCAATTCCTCAGGGCTGGGGTTGGAACAGAGGAGGGAGGAGACCACCAGGGATGATCCTGGTGAGGGATGCTGGTTGCTGGCTAACCCAAAAGGAGGTCTGCTGAGTGGATAATGTTAAGACAGCAACCACTCCAAATACTGTTTTCCCAGCCAGAAACAACACAATCTGAAAGGATCCATCTTGGCCTCAATTAAGTAGCAGCCTGGGTAAAAGTTCCACATATAGTTAAATTAAATCTTCCTCCATTATATCCTGAGAAAAAGCCCATTCAGTGGGTTCCAAAGTTCCAGACATAAACAGATGGGGGAGCACAGGAGGGAGCCCCTCAAACTGATGGACATTCAAAGAAGTCTAGAGGTAAGTACCCCTGAAGAACATTTTCTTCAATCTCTCTGTCTTTCTGGGGATTCAGAAGATTCAATTTCCCCCTTATATTAGTCTCTTACAGTCTCTCAATGAATTTTAAGTAAAACTCTTAGGGTCAGGACATGGGATGATGATGATGATGATGATGATGATGGTGGTGGTGGTGGCAGTAGCTAACATTTATATAGCACCTACTATGTGCCAGGCACTGTGCTAAGAGACCAACAATTATTATCTCACTTGATCCTCACAACAATTCTGGGAGATAGGTGCTATTATTATCCCTATTTTATAAATGAGGAAATTGAGGTAAATAGAAGAAGCAACTTGCCCAGGGTCATAAACCTAGCATAAGTGTCTGAGGTCAGATTTGATTTCAGGTCTTCCTGACTCCAGGCCCAGGGTTCTACCCCACCTCCTACCTGCCTAGATTAGCAAGGGGTACTGGCTACAGTCTTATGGGACCCTCCCTTCCTTCCATCCTTCAGTGCTTCCACTGTACAGGGTACTAAACGCTGAGGAGAAAAGGAAGAGTATGGGCCCAGCACCCTACAGTGTAGTTGGGGAAATAAAAGGGGCACACAAAACAGACCAGTAACCAAGCAAGGCCCAAATAAGAAGCACAGTCAGTGCTACAGGGATCCAAAATGAGGGAGAGCTAAGCGGGGGTTGCAAGGCTGGGAAAGGCAGAAGTGCTGGGGAAGGGAAGATGTGAACTGGGCCTTGAAGGACAGGTAAGATTCAGATGGTTAGAGGACATTCCAAGAAGGGACAACAGCGATAGCAATGGTGCAGAGACAAAGGATGAAGGAGCTATATTCAGGGAACAGGGAAGAGAACAGTCTTGACTGAGGAGAGGCTTCTGGCTAGGGAGTTGTTTGATACAGGATTTGACAGGAAGGATGGTACGAGACTATAGAGGTCCTGGAGCTCTTGGCTCAGGATTCTGGACCTTATCCTTTCAGCATCATACCAAGCAGCCCTTTTCCACAAAACAAGTTATCAAACAGCTCTGGTGAGAGGAGGGGGAGGAGGGAAAGATAAAAGGCAGGCAAGGGACTGATGGAGCTGCGGTAATGCTTTAGGCATGAGGTGATGAGAGCCCGGACTGGGTTGTTAGTCATGGGAACAGAAAAAAAAAAAAAAGGATAAACGAGGGAAAATTTGGAAAGGAAGAATCAAAAGGACTAGAGGAGGCAAATCTGAGGAAGGAGTCAAAGGTTTTGTTATTTTCTCCCCCATTAAGGGTGATGTCTTTTTTTTGATCATATGCCAGATTGGGTCAGCCTTGGACAAGGGGAGAATGAAGTCACTTATAATTTGGGCAAGTGAGTGTTGATTTTGTAATTTAGATGAAAGAAGTCTGACTTATGAAAATCATAATAAGTGTATCAGGGTCTAGGGAAGATGGTGAACATAATTTTCATAGGCATTTTGTGCTTCCTGAGACAGATATGACCTTTTCACAAATGGCTCCTTTTAGGTCACCTAGAAGTCACCCATGGGCCAGATGGATGTTCCCTTGGCAGAGGCTTAAGTTTATATTCCAGGCTCTCAAACAATGCTTTGCAGAAGGCCCTGCAACTTACTATATTCTGAGACATCTTTACCATGGACCCCATGAAACATGGAGGGGACCTCTCCTGGGGCCCCCAAATTGCAGCTGTTTCAATAACAATTATCCCAATGTCCTAAGTCGTCTTTCATACTCTTCCTTCCCAGCTATCATACACTGCTCCCCTCCTTTCCAGCCAGTATCCATAACCCTCAGTCCTTTGCTATGGTTTTTATTACTTCATTCTTTCACCCAATCCCCAGATGACCACTCTTCTTACAGCATCAAATACAGAAGTTACTGCAAACTCAACTCTAAAATATGTTTTGCTAGTATAGCAGAACTGGCTGTGTCTCATTCATCTCCTTACTCCAGGCCAGGGTGGCTCCAGGCCTCTCCCAGCACTGCCTTCCTGAAGACCATCAAATAGTAACTTCACTCATGGGTAGACTCTGAAGTCCAAGAAGTATGCTCATCCTTCACTGTAGGGACACAAGGGATTGTATGGCATCTATAGGCTGTTTGCAACCTCCTGAATGGAGCAGAGATGGCTGCTTCAATGACTTGTGAGTCACCAGCCAGAGAAACAAAAACAAACAACAAAAAAACCCCAACTTCATAGGTAAGGCCTCCCCCTGGGATTGATACCATTTTCTGAAGAACCACATTTATAGTCTGGGCTGGGGTCATAGTTCCCCACCTATTCGTCTCTTCTATTTGGACATCCGGTCTTTATCCAGGTCCTGGTTTCCCAAGGGGTACGAGGATCCTTTGGCACTGGGAAAAGCAAGAGGTTCATGCCTTCTAGCGCTTCTGAATCTGGGGACTGGAGCAACTGGGAGAGGAGAGAGCCCCACCATTCTCCTCCTCCCCCACAACCCCAGGGGAAGGAAGCAGCCTGTCAGTCCCGCCAGTGTGTCAAACCCGCATGCTGCCTAATTGTAAGCCAGCAGAGTTTAAAGAAATGTTTTCTGGCCCAGAGCCACACCGCAAACTGCTTGGTATAATTTTATTATTAAGGGGGGTGAGAGAGAGAAAGAGAGAACGGGAGAGAGGGGAAATGAGGCAGAGGGAGGGGAAGCAGGAGAGAGAGAGAGAGAGAGAGAGAGAGAGAGAGAGAGAGAGAGAGAGAGAGAGAGAGAGAGAGAGAGAGAATTGCTTAGTCCAAGTCAGCTGGTGGAATATTTTGCTAAATGTTAAAAATGGGAAGGATTTTCAGTTGGCAGTATGATTCCGTTAATTGCAAATTCACCCTCTGCTTATGGTAATTAAAGCTGAACCCCAGTTCTGACAATTAGGGTTTCTACTGAGTGATTAACCCTTTCCTGAACCTGTGGGCACACAGGGACAAATAGCCTCCACCGGTTCTTGCATGGGAGGTGGTCAATTAGGAGTCCTCCAAGAGCTCTGGTTAGAGATGGACTGATAGACAGCCGCCTAGATTCTCAGTAACAGTAGCCTTGATGCTCTCTGACAGGAGGTGGTAGTGGGTAGGGAGCACAGAAGACAGGGACTGTGTCAGGTCTGCCATCCCAGCATTTAGAGGGTTAAAACAGCACCATGAGTTTTCCAGTCCTGGTTCTTGCCAAACTGGGGAGGGGGGGAGAGTCGGGGGACGGCTGTGTAGGGGGAGAGAGTGGAGAACGGATAATGTGGGAAGGAGATGCTGTTTGCAGAAACATTGCTCCCTTGCAACAGATGTTTTATCCGCGTTAGACAAAAGCAAAGAAGAGCCTTGAGTTTCTGAGAGAAAATCAGCCAGACTAGTAGGATCAGACATTTAGAAGAACTGAAAGCCACCTTAGAGATCATCCAGTTCAACCCACGTTTACAGATGAGGAAACTGAGGCGCAGTCAAGCTACCGGGGGGGGGGGGGATTTCACCTTTTTATTTATATTCTCCTCGTCCTCTCTCCTCCTCATATTCCCCCCCGCCCCCGGCTTATTTTCTTTTCTATGCACCAATCCCGGTTTGGGTGGCGTGGAGGAGAATGGGAAGCAACAAAAGAGCCATTTCTCCTCCCGCAGCCCAGCCCGATGACCCGAGCAAGGTCACCCCGACCTCACCGGTTCCGCAGCCAGCCAGTCAGCCAGCCAGCCCGCCCGGGGGGAGGAAGCCGCGGAGAGGGGTGGTGGTGGTGACACGCTTCCCCAAAGGCCCTCTTTCCCCCTTTACTCAAGAGGCTGCGTCCCCTCAGATCGCTGCTAATTAGAGACTCGGGGAGAAAGGATTCCGGAGCTGCGATCGCCACGAAGCAGTGGAGGCAGCCCCGGGCGCTCCCCTCCCCACCTCGCCAGGGGGACCCCAGAGGGCTGGGTTTAAAGCTCGTCCCCCTTCCCTCCCCCCTGCGTGGGGCAAGGAGGAGGAGGCGGAGAGACAGCCGCTCCCCCAGCCCTCATCATTCATCTCTCTGATTCCCTGCTGTACCCTCCCTCGGAAGTCAGCCGAGTGAGGCAGCTGTTCCTTGCACACTTCACTTGACCACAGATGATGATAAATGAGGCTGGGGCTGTGCCGCGGATGGGAAGAAGAGGGGTGGGGACGGGGCGGGGACCTCCAAGCGGCTGGTTGCCACCCCTTCCCCTCAGCTCTGAGTCCCCTCCGCCGGATTGCCAGCCCCAAGTGTGTAGAAAGCCGCGGCACCAGCGTTTCCACGCAGCCCGCGCCAGTCCCCGGGACAATGTCATTGATGAGGATGAAGATGATGATTGGAGATGGACAGCAATAATCAAATGAGCGAACCCACCACTCCCTTCTCCCCGCCAGCGTCGGGTACCATTTCCCCATGCCCACCTCCTGCTTTCTCCCACTCCCAACGAAAAGGAGGTACCATATCCGAGAGCCTGTGAGATCCCTCCCGATTAAAGCCCCCGAGTCCGCATATTGCGCGCGCTTGGAAGGAGCGGGACCCCGCGCTCGGTGCCTCCAGCGCGTCGGTAGCTGCTGGCAGAGAACCCCGCGGCGGCTCCTCCGCCTCCGCCTCCCCGTAGCCTCCGTCCCCGCCTCCAGACGGGCTCCGCCTCCCGAGCCCTCCCCCCGACAAGAGCTGTGGATCCCACCCCGCGCGGCTAATGCCTCGGTTCCCGCTGCGCCCTTCCTCCCTCCGCTGTGCTTGCCCCCAGCCTATTAAAGATCGTAAATAATGGATCTCTTCCCTCGCAGCCGCGGGGGCCGGGGTAGGCGCAGGAGTGGGCGGGCCCTAGGCAGGGGCCGGGGCCGGGGCCCTCGGGAGCCCAGGTGTGTGCATGCACCTATCTGCGCGGAGAGGCGCTCGTAGCCAGACACAGATCCCATGCAATCGACGTTGCCTACAGAACGCGGTGCTTTATCCAAAGCCGGAGCCGAAGGGAATCCCGCTCTGCCCGCCTCCCCCAGCGCTCCCTCCTCAGACAGCGAGCGCTCGAGAACTTCCCAGCCAGAGGGTTATTTTTAACCTGCCCCCCTTCTCCATTTTCCCGTGGTTTGCACGATCGCCTGCTCTAGATTTGAGGACGCGGCGCTCCTCACCTCGCTCCACAGCTCCCGGGCTGCTGCGCGGCACCCCTCCTCCCTCCTCCCTCCTCCCGGGCTCGGAATCGCACAGATAAATCACTGGCTGGGAAGAAACGATTACGAACAAACGTTTCTTTCTGCAAAATATTGAAACCGTGTGGTCTGAGGAGAGGAGCAGGGGGCGGGGACGGGGAGACAAGATCCGCTTTCTTCTCGGCTCCCCCGCCCCTCGGAGAGGATCTCGCCGACGCGGCTGCCGAGCTCTCTCCCCCCTCTCCTGTCCTTTTCAGGAGCAAAGCAGAGACTGGTTTCAGGCTCCCGGCTGAGACGCTGGAGAAATGGCCTGCGTGTGTTACAATCCCCGCGCTCTCCCTCCCATCCCCCTCGCCGGCCTTTGGAATGCCTGATTTTTCTCAAGCTCCCCCTCCCTCCCGGCCCCCGACACACACAAAGTTGAGCCCTCAGCGAGGTCACGGGTCAAAAGGACAAAGGTCCTCTCTTCCCAAGCTGCCAGCAAGAAACCAGGTGCCTCCTGGAATCTTCCTGGGAGCCGCTTTCCTCCCCGGAGTTTTCTCCTGATCCTCCCACAACTCCATCTCCGTTTCCTAAACATCACCCTTCACCCTCCTCCACTGCTTGTCTATCCCCTTTCCTCCAGTTCGCCCTTTAGCTTTCCTCTCCGGATCCGCCTCATTCTCCAAGCCCTTCCCCTCCATCCCTCCTTCCTTAGCCCTCTCTTCCATATCCCTCCTTCGGCCCCCCCTCTCCTCCCCCCGACACAATTCTGCTCTAGCCTTGTCTCCAAACTCTGCCAGAAGGTGGTCTGTACCCCTGGATGCTTAGCTCTGCTGCTAGAGCAAAGTCACTTGACTCACACATGTCCTGTGACATACCAACCTAGCCTAGTGAAAAGGAGGGGGGCGGGGAGAAAAGCCCAGAACCTTCCTGGAAACCAGCTGCTACTCCAGCCAAGGAAAAAAGCAGAAGGATGCTAGGGGCCCGGGGCAGCTAAGCTTGTGGGGCTTCATTTCTACCCTGTCTCTTGTATTCTGCTTTCTCCTCCATTCACCAAAACAAAAACATCACCAACACCAGTACCAACACCAATAAAAACAAGCCACACTAACAAACCACCCCAATCCAAACACTGACGTCTTGGGATGGTATGATAGCCATACTCTCATTACTGGGTGTGACTAATGCCATCATGGTGGGGGAGGAAAGGGAGAGGGGCTTAGCTGCAAAGCTGTACTAATGAAAAATGCCACCCCTCCCCCAGACCCAAATAACGTCAGGCTAGTCTAAGAGATGGGGAGGATTTTAGGCAGACCTGGGTCTCCCCTTCACCTTTGCTCCTCATTCTTTACCCCTCCTCCTTCCTACCTTATGGAATGAGGAGCAAGCCTGAACTTTCTGGCCTACGCCCAGCTCCAAGCTGAAGGAAAGCTGAAGGGGTTATTGAGATAACTGGGGGGGACAGATCCCACTCTGGATTCCAAGCTACCTAAAGCACTGCCCAGGTCCTACATCTTGCCCCTCCCAGGGCTTAGATGAGGAAAGACTGACTCTCCATCCTTACCATTCTCTTCCAGACACCCTAGTCCATCTGGAGCTCTTGTCCTGGGTTTAGCAAAGGCCATGTGGAATGAAAAGCTGATGATTCTATCCTTCATTCATCTCACTCAGGCTCAAGGATTGCAGCAGAGAGAGGTGAGAAGCTTGGCACTCAGGGTGCTTAGAGCTGCCCCTGGCACACAAGGATGCATGAAGAATACAGATTGGGGGAGCTGTTTTCTACACTGCAGATTAGTGTGCTGATAGGATGCTATACAGCAGCACCTGTTTGTCTGATTGTCTCAAGAAACCCCTCAGGCCTTGAATAGCTGGGAACAGTGACCAGGAAAAAAAGCCACTGACTGTTCAGCCTTGATTTGGAGGTGGGGGCGGGAGTGGGGTGTAGACTGATAAGAAAAGACTGGGAAGTACTGCACATTCTGGGGGGCAGAAAGGGGGAGGTAAAGGTGGGGGGAGGAGGGAGGGGAAAAAGGGAGAGAGGGGGATGGGGAGAGAGAAAGAGAGAGAGAGAGAGAGAGAGAGAGAGAGAGAGAGAGAGAGAGAGAACATCTTAGCTTGTGTTCTTATCTATCCTTTTGGGATAATATTGTTGGAACATATGGAGTCTACACTGTCCTAAGAATTACAATTCCTCACATGAGGACTCAGGACTTGCATTTCTCTAGCACTTTTTGCCAGAGACAGTCCTCAGAACCAGGTGATGAAGACTCTAAGAAGTACAGAGTGAAAGGAAGACTTGAATTCTAGCCCTGACTCTGCCTCCATTGCCTCCATCATCAGAGGATCACCCAAGATTGAAGCAGATGAAGTCTGAGGCCCTGACACTCTATACACTTGTCTTCCCGGTACTATACCTTCCCTTTCTGGCTCTTTCCTCTCCTTTTTGGGTCCTAACCCCTTTTCTCTCATGCTACCTCCACCTTTCTGTCAGGGAAATGAACCTGATAAAGCATCCCATTATTGGTTCATAAAATCACCAAATCTTAGCTGTCAGAAGACCTGAATTCAAGTCTCAGCATTGAAGCTTACAGCTTTGTGATCTTGGGGTAAAAAAAAAAAATCCCTCCACTGCTCTAAGCTTCAGTTTCCTTCTTAGGGACAATATTTGCACCTTTCCCCCCCACAGTGTTGCTGTGAGGAAAACACTTTGTAAGCTACAAAGGTTTATAAAGATATGAATTATTTATTATCATTGTTTTTCCTGCTTCATTCCCTCTCAGAAGTATTTGCATTTGCAAGAGTGAGGGGAGGCAATACTTAAACAAAAAATAAATAAACCTATGGTGTTAGAATTTCAGGCAATGTGGAACTATGGGGAGGGGGTGGGAGCCTAGGACTTTTGACTGCTCAAATTCCACCACGTAGGTAACCACCTACTCAGCTTATTTATAAGAATGGACCAACCTTTTATCAGAGCCACCATGTTGGACAGTGAAACCTACTGGGGTAAATGTTATTACTCCTACAGACTGAGCCACTCAGACACAGGAAAGGCAGGAGGGGGTGGAGGGTGGAAAGGAGTGAGGAAAGAAGAGTAAGCCTAAATCTGAGGCCTCCTTCTCTAACCATCTGATAACACTTGCTCCTTTGTTCCAGATCTGATTGGCTTCTTAGAGTCTCAAGTAGAAGGCTGCTTTGTTATCTGTGCCTTTCAGAGAAAAATCCTTCCCTTAAACACTCTCCCTTCGAATGAAAACCTTGCAGCTCCCTCCCTGCACCCCAGCCACCACAGATGCTCACACATCTATGGATGAATCTCTGCTCCATGTTGTTCAAGGCCCTCCACAAGCTGGCCCCAGCCTTTTTTTTTTTTTTAAGGTTTTATTGATGCTTTTTCATTCTTCTATTACTTACCCTTTCCAATAATGAAGCATGCTTCCTCCCTCCCCCAACCAAGTATTGCAGCTAAGCAAAACAGATCATCACTTTGTCCATATATGACAATTCAGGTCTCATTTCACCGATTTGGTCAACCACCTCTTTGCCAAGAAAAGGGGGCTCCATTTCATTAGTAAATTCTCTACTTTGCTCAGAGAGCCCATGTCTGTCCTCACAGTTTCCCTTTCATTACTGGTCCAAGTATGCCTTTCTATCCTCACCTTCCATTAAAAGCCTCGATAAAACATTCATCCTAGTGCAAAAACATTGCTATACCTTTTGCCCACCCCCTTCCACTGAAAGATAAAGAGAATTCTCCATAAAGTCTGTTTTCCTTCATTGTTCCATCCCCACCATGGTAAGTTACTATGCACAAGAGGCTTTGAGTCTTCCTTGTAATACATGACTGGACTCATCATAAAATAAATAAGTACCATAGTGAATAGAATTTTCTGTCTTTAAAATATACAGGCATTTATAAAAAGTGATATTTTTCAAATCCCTCTACATGTTACCCTACACGGCTGTCCACTTTGCCTACCCCTAGTCCTGGCTGTTCCCTATACAAACCCTACACTAGAGCCAAACCAAACATGCCTTGTCTTTGCCCATCTCTGCATAATTTCTCAGACCATGAACAGGATCATGGCATCACAGGATTTGGAACCGGAAGCAACATTAGAGATCGTTTGGTTCAACTTATTTCACAAATGAGGTAAATGCTACCTCTATCTCTAGGCCTCAGTTTCCACATTTATAAAATGAGCAAATGGGGATTCTTAACCTGGGGTTCATGAACTTCTTTTTTTTTTAAAAAACATAATTTTACAACTACATCTCAATATAATTGGTTTCCTCTGTTTTTTAAATTTTATATATTTAAAGACATTATTCTGGGAAAGGACCTATAGATTTCATCAGACTGCCAAAGAAGTCCACGGCACAAAAAATGTTAAGAAATTCAGCATTAGATGATCTCTAAGGTCTCTTGCAGTTATAATATTCTGAGTCTGAGTTTACAGAATGTTCTTCCTCTCTGCCTATCAAAATTTTATCCATCATTCAAGGACCAGCTCAAGTACCACTTCCTCCATGGAGCTTTCTTGATCACTGAAGCTGGAAGGGCTCTCTTCCTCTAAGCTCTTATGGTACTTACTGTCTGTGCTGTATGTAAGGAAATGGTTTGTTTTTATGAATTTGGGGAGGGTGGCGTGATTTTCAAATTGGTGGAAATATTACACTTTTTCAACTAAGGGACTGTTCTATTGGGAAAGCCAAACAAATTATGGGCTATGAATACAATGTAATATTCTACCTTAAGAAATAATGAAATGGATAACTTCAGAACAAAGAAGACTTTTATGAACTGATGCAGAATAAAGTGAGCAGAACTAGGAAGATGATTTACACCATAATAATATTATAAAGATGAACTACTTTGAAAAATTTTAGAACTCTGATCAACTAAACTGAAAAACTACAAGTCCTAAAGAAAGTTGAAACACATTACTTGCCTCTTAAAAACAGCAACAAAGAAATTAAGATATATTCCCATGTTTTAGGTTTAGGAACTATGTCTCTACAGGTTGTGTGTGTTACCTGCTTTCCCTTCACCGGCAAGGAGTGGGGTACAAAAAGAGTAGTTACTAAAGTGACTGAGTACTAATATGGGTGGAACCTACCATAGCATTAAAAGGCTTACTGCTTCGCTAAAAATGGGACTGGAAAAGTATAGCAATGAACTCAAAGACCTAGGGGATGAATTACTAAATTAGTGTGGGGATGGGGATGCTCTGGGAACAAAGATGGATGGCCTGGTAAGCATTTTGACGGGCCAAGGTAGGCCCAAGGAGCTTTAGGCAGACTGTTTACTTTAGGCCACTAGTTTAGGACCACCCACCATGGGACATTTATTTTAATCACAGATCAGATAACCTCATTTCATTATATAATTTTTGGATAATTCTCATTTATTTTGCAAACATAAGCCCTACATAAGGTTCCTGTAATTTGGAGTTTGTGGAGGTAGGAGACAAAAGACAAAAGGGGGAAGTAGGTACTTGCAACTAGGCAACAAGGTGTCCCAGTGGATTGAACGCAGCCTGGTGACTGGAATAGTAAAGTTCAAAGCCCCAACTCAGACACTTAGCAGCTGTGTGACCTTGGACAAGTCACTTAACCTCCACCTGCTTCCTCAACTGCAAAATGGGGTTAATAATAGCATCTGCTTTCTGGAGTTGTGAGGATCAAATGAGATCATATTTGCAAAGCATTTGCTTGGGACATACTAGTCACAACATAAATGATAGCCATTGCTATCATTATTCTTAGCTATATATTGGCACCCAGATATGGTGGAAATCAGAAGAGGGCCTGGTAATTAAAGTCTGGGTGCTGTAATTCTCTGAACGAGGAGCCAAGCCAGTTCTGGGGCCAGAGAGGTCCAGGAGCTGTCACCTCAAACAGGAGTTCAGGAATTGGGCAAACTTAGAAAAGAGTGAAAGGTTTACAAACCATGTCCAAAGGGAGAACACACATGGGATATGGTCCATTACCAAAGATAAAATATCTAATTTTTGTTAGATGAAATTGAAAAGCTTTTGTGGAAACAAAATCAATGCAGCTAAAATAAGAGTGAAAACTGTTGCGTAGGGAAAAAAATCTTTGCATCAATTATCTTTGATAAGAATTTGTTATGTCAAATGTATAGGAAATTAGTACAAATATTAGAGATACTCTCCAAATAAGTGTCCAAAGAATGTGCACTCAAAAGAATTGCAAATTATTTACAACCATATGAATGCTTGCTCCAAATCACTACTAATAAGAGAAACACAAATCAAAACAGCTCTGAGGTTTCTCCTTACAGCCAGCAAATTGACAAAGATGACAAAATACAGAAAAAGTCAAAGTTGGAAGGTTTTTGAAAAGATAGGCACACTGTTGATGGAGCTGAGAATTAGTCCAGTCATACTGGAAAATAATTTGGAATTATGCTATTAAAAAAGTTACTAAATGGGGCGGCTAGGTGGCAAAGTGAATAGAGCACTGGCCCTGGAGTCAGGAGGATCTGAGTTCAAATCCAGCCTCAGACAATTAACCCACAAACTAGCCATGTGACCTTGGGCAAGTCACTTAAGCTCAACTGCCCTCCAAAAAGCAAAAAAAAAATTTTTTTAAAGAAAAGAAAAAAGTTACTAAAAACTCAAATGTCCATACCCTTTGATCCAGAGGTATTAGCTATAGGAATATACAGCCCTAAGCAGGTCAAATACAGAAAGGTTTCATCTACACTGAAATGTTCACAATACCACTTTTTGTGATACCAAAGATGTGGAAACAAAATAGATACCCACTGGGGGATGGCTAAACAAATTGAGACTTATGGATGTAATGTTACTTCACTTTGAGGAACAGTGAATATGGAGAATCCAGAGAAGCAGGGGCAGACATATGAATTGATGTAAACTGAAATATGAAGAATTAGAAAAAAACAATATACACTGTAACAGTGCAAACAGAAAGAAAAACAACCCCCCCCCCCCCAAACTGAACTCTTTGTAATTATATTAACCAACACCGACCCTGGAAAAGTTCAGAAAAATGCACCTCTCCATCTCACGCATCAGATTGGCAAAGACGACAAAAAGGTGAGACAGCAATTGTTGGAGGGGCTGGGGGAAATAATGACCCACTATCGGTGGAGCTATGGATCTGTCCATCCATTCTGAAAAGCAATTTGGAGCTATGCCTCAAAAGTCATTAAATAGTGAACACCCTTTGATGACCCAGCAATACCACTACTAGGCCTATACCCTAAATAGATCAAATAAAGGAAAAGGCCCCATAGGTAAAAAATATTTATAGAAGCTCTTTATATAGTAGCAAAAAACTGGAAACCAACAGTATGCCCATCAACTGGAGAATGGCTGAACAAATTATGGTATATCCATGTGCTGGGACTCTTGTAACTTAAGAAATGATGAAAAGAATGATTTTGGAGAAACTTGTGAAGACATATATGAACTGACACAGAATGAAGTGAGTATAACAAGGATAACAAAATTTATAATAACAATAATATTGTAAAGAAAACCAACATTTGAAACAGATAACAAACTCTACTCAATGAAATGACAAATCATTAACTCCAGAAGACAGATGACGATGCATGCTACCCATTTCCTGGCAGTGAGGTAAAGGATTCAAGATAAAGAATGAAAGCCACATTTTTGGATATGCCCCATGTGGGAATTTGTTTGGCCTGACTATATGTAATTATTTTTACAAAATTTTTGTATTTTTTTGTTTCAATTGGGAGGTGAGAAGGTAAAAGAGAAAATATGGTTAAAGATAGGGACCTCTCTCCAAAGAGAGAAGAAAACAGAAGGCAGGTCAGAAGGAATTAGAGACAAGCAGGATAGCTTTGAAAGTCACATGCCATATTTATAATATGCTTTTAAAAAAGCAAATCCTACATAATTAAGATTTGCAATTTCATGTATAACATAAATGGAAATGTTCATTTCATTTGATGTTTTTAAAGTTCTGAATAAAAATAAAGTAAAAAAAGTATATCTCCTTCCCTTCTTTGAAGAGAAGGGGGACTATGCATGTAATTCAAAGTGGATATTACATATGCTAGCAGAAGCAGCTGGTTTTGCTGAGCTGCTTTTGAAAATCTTTGTTACAAGGGATCATTAGTGGAATAGAGAAGGAGGATTTATTTGGAAATTAAGGTGATGCAAAAACAAAGAATGTAAATAGAATAAGAGAATTTTTTTTAAAGGGAGAAGAAAGGAATAGTGAAAGATGGGGGAAGAAAAGGAATAATGAAAGATGAAAACCCTAAGGATAAAGGTGGAGCTTCCTGGAAGAGGAGCCTGTGGTCCAGAGAAGCTCATGATTTAGGCCCAAGGCCCAGAGGGGAAATCTTTTACACTGGCTCATTCAGCACTTCATATATTTTTCTTTGTTTTACAGCCAGTTTTTCATATGTGTAAATCCTATTTTCTCTTCCCTAGATTGTAAGCTCCTGGTGGGCAGAGCATTATCAGTGCCTTAGTAAATAAGTCTTAGGCAAAGAGAGGCTTGTCCAGGCTCACATAGCTAATAAGTGTCAGAGGCACGTTGGAACCCAGGTTTTCTCGACTCCTAGCCCTAGACTACTCCACATGCCTTTAGACTGTGCCTCCTATTTCTCCATTCTTTCTAGCCTCTTACATAGTATCTTAAGGACTCGTTAAAGCACTGGATCCTAGAAAGTCAGATCTGGCGGAATCTCTACAGATCAATCTCAGGAGCAGCTAGGTGGTACAGTACATTAAGTGCTGGGTCTCAGATCAGAAAGACTCATCTTCTTGGTTCAAATCTGGCTTCAGACACTACTTGTATGATCCTGGACATGTAACTTGCCTCAGTTTCTTCAAATCCCAAATGGGACCGTGGAGAATCCAACACTACTGAGACAACTGAACAAAGCCCAATCTACTCTTGACAGGGTGGAAAAAGAAGACCTGTCTGAAGTTACAAAATAATCACTCAGCTGCTCTTTTAGAAATCTTTAAGAATTTTTTCTTGGAGGAGGGAGAGAAAAGACAGAGAATTATAAAGAACGGTATGTGCAAAAAACTCATTTATAAGGAGACACACAATAAATTTAGGATCTAGATATCCTAATTTAGTTTTGTTTTCTTTTCCATTGAGTAGGAGATTCAAACAACCATCCCAACTACTAACTTCTGTCTTTCTAGCTTTGCCACCATTAAGTAAGCCTTTGTTCCACACGAGGTATAAATGGACCTTTGGAGGGGAAAGTGAATCCTTATTATTCTCCTAAAAAACATCCTCAGGACAGGCACAGATCCCAAACTGATGATGACCCTTTGGGGGAAGATGATCATTCCTCTCTGGAAGGTCAGGTCAGGGTGATCTGTTCATATTTTGGTAGAAAGAGAAAATATTTACACTTGGTTTGTTGGTTCTTTGCTGGGATGAACAACTGTTCAACTTTTCCTTTCTCTGAAATAGCCATGAAGTTTGTCTTTAACTGGAAAAGGAGGCAGGGGATCTTGCTTACTCTAAAAACAACACACGAATACCTCCCTCCCATTTTAAACAACATTCATTTTCTATAGTGGCTGACTGCTTTCTGGTTCAGAATGATTTGTGTGCTATGGGTTGGTTTCCCCAGCTGGAGGGATATTCCCTTTTTTTTTCCTGAAGTTTTATCTTGAACTGTGTAGAAGGTAATGCTACCAGACTTTCTTCCAGAACATTCTACCCCCAACTAGTTTTCAGTTGCCTCATCATTTGAGAGGAGAAAGTGCTTTTTCTGAAGCAAAGTCATCTGACTTGATCTGACCCCAAAGATGACTTGTTTGGGAAAGTCCAAGGAAAAGACCATACTGTTTCTGAGGCATGACTGCACAAAGAATTATGAGTCTTTTTTTTTTTCTGCCCTGGACAGAAAAGTGAATTTTGGGAAAAAAAAAGTCAAAAGCACAACAGAATAAACTATAATAAACTATAAACTTTTAACACATGATCTGGGAGACTGGCTCAGTATGTATAGAGATGTGATGGGTAGTGGGGGGGTAGGAAAATAGGCTGCACCTACAGCCCTGACATTAATTGTAAGCTCCACATAAAGAACGATGTCTGGGAGAACGGCCTTAGGTCAGAGGTTTTGTGACTTGCCTATGGTTTCTGACTTTAGCCTAGCACTGTATACACTATATTGCACTGCTCTCTGGCACATACAAGTGCTCCATAATGTGTGTAAGCATCCCACTGATCCATAGCTTTAAGAGAGAAGCAATCTGACTGGTTTCCTGCTCCTTGTGTTAGGGCTCAGTTCTTTCAGTCATGTCTGACTCTTCGTGACCAAATTTGGGGTTTTCTTAACAACGACACCAGAGTGGCCTGCTATTTCCTTCTCCAGCTCATTTTCCAGAGGAGGAAACTGAGCAAACAGGGTTAAGTAACTTGCCCAGGGTCACACAGCTAGTGACTGAGGCTAGATTTGAACTCAGAGAAATGAGTCTGACTGACTCCAGGTCTGGCACTCTCTCCACTGGACCACCTTGCTGCCCTACAGATGTATCTGGCTTCTACATCCCTGTAACCTCAGTGCTTAGGTCATTTCACCCTCCCCCTGCCTCGAAGACTCTGACACCAAATCTGGCCATTCCAGAGGGAACAAGAAGCTTAAGTCAGCCTCTCAGCCATACCTGTTTCTGTAATTAAGACCCCGTGATTATGACCCTGCTCTCCCCTTCAACCTTCCCTGAGACTGGAGTCCCGGAACCAACATGAGTTGTCAATGCTTGGGCCTGGCTCCCTGCAGAGAAGTCCTACCTCTCATCCCCAACCTGGGCCTCAGCCTATTGCCTACTATATGAAACTCTGACTACACCATCTGACTAGACCTCCTCCATTGCCGGTTCTGTCCTCGTCTCCTGGCCTCAGTCATCTCCCAGCTGGCCCACCCTACTGTTTGCAAGAATCTCAGTTATGACAGTTGGTCAGCCTTGGGAACCATTTTTAGTTTATTTCTCATGAAAAAAAAATGTGGTCAGTTCCTTTGGCATTAGCAGCAGAGTGACACTGACCTGGGAGCAGGATCCCTGCCACCACCAT
The DNA here is from genome assembly GCA_011680675.1 of Gymnobelideus leadbeateri. Taxonomy (NCBI): domain Eukaryota; kingdom Metazoa; phylum Chordata; class Mammalia; order Diprotodontia; family Petauridae; genus Gymnobelideus; species Gymnobelideus leadbeateri. The sequence goes on from WOXC01004080.1 coordinate 325,393, forward strand.
TTACTAGCTGCATGACTTTGGGCAAGTTACTTAATCTCTATGAGCATTGGTTCTCATCCATAAAATGGGGAATTAAAAAATACTTTGATTGCCTAACTCAGGATGGTCTAGAGAATCAAAGGAGTTAATGTGGAAGAACTATATGGATATGAAGGACAATCACCAGAATTGACAGCTAACATCTACATTGACAGTATTTGTACAGGGCTTAGGACAGTGCCTGGCATACAAGAGGTACTAAATAAATGCCTGTTCCCTACGCCCCCTCCTGCGGTACTTATATTACAAGATTGTTGTAAGGTGCCAATGTAATGTGGCACGTAAAATGTTTTGTAAATGTCAACTTTATTGTATTTTTTACATATATCCATGAGGAAACTGAGATGCCTGGAGGGAAGTAACTTGGTCAGGTCACACAGTTGTTAGGTGATGCAGCAGAGACTTGAGTCCCAAACCTCCTGACTTTAAGCCCAAGCTTCCTGGTTCCAAATTAATCTATTAATCAATGAGCACTTATTAAGTGCCAACTATGTACCAGGTACCATCCTAGCTGACAGAGGTTATTCCACCTGGAAGCTACTGTGTACGCCATCCTGGGCAAAAAACAGTCAGCGGATGACTAGGAAGTGAGTTCTTGGCATCTGAAGACAGTCCTAACTTGTGAGACATATAAAAGACAAAGTTTAAACATAGAATTTAGCATTAAAAATTAAAGGTGGCTGGCTGGCACAGTGGTAGAGTACTGGACCTGAAATCAAGAAGACCCAAGTTCAAATCCAGCCTTGCACCAAGAGCCCAAGCTGTGTTACTTCAGCACGTCATGTGATTTCTGTCAGCTTCAGTGTCCCCAATCTGTAAAACAGGGATCATAACAGCACCTAATTGCTAGGGTTGTGGTGAGACCCGGAAGAGATAATATTTGTAAAACTCTTTATAAACTTCATAAGGCTATATTTATTCTAGCTGTTAGACAGGAATTTAGAGATCATCTATATCTTCAGATAAGGCCCGGAGAGGTGATATAATTTACCTGTAGTCTTGTATCAATAGTAGGAGAGCAGGCTACTTTCCACAGCAGCAACAAAGCGTCCTGGGCATGATACAAAATCCTCACCTTGGCATGGAGAGTCAGTAGTCCACAACAGTGTTCCACCTATCCACCTGTCCTTGCAATCTTAGATCACATCACTTCCTTTCATATACTATCTCAAGCCAACTGGCCTGCTAGCTATTTCTCATAAATGACATTTCATCTCCTGCCTCAGTACCTTTGCCTAGGCTGTGCCCCATGTCTGGACTGCATTCCTTCCGTATTTCTTTGTAGAATCCCTAGTTTCCTTCCTTCCAGCATAGCTTGGGAGCCAACTGCTTATTACACAAGGGCCTTACTACTCTGTGTTTTTTGAAATTACTTTGTATTTGTTTATCTGAATACCTGAAGCTGCATAGCAAACCTCAAAGTCAGGAAGATACGGGCTCAAGTCCTGCCTCTGACAATTACTGGCTGTGTGGCCCCATTTAAGGCTCTATGCCTATAAGTTGCAGAGAATGTGCTGACCTGCATTGATAAAGGGTGTTTCCTCATTTGAGAGTTCCCTACACCAAGGAAATCACAGATCTAGTCCGTTTTGTTTTTGTTTTTTTGGATGGCGGAAGGCAGGGCAATTGGGATTAAGTGACTTGCCCAAGGTCACACAGCTAGTTTTGTGTTAAGTGTCTGAGGCCGGATTTGAACTCAGGTCCTCCTGACTCCTGGGCCAGTGCTCTATTCACTGCACCACCTAGCCGCCCCTCTAGTCCTTATCTCTGTACACACGTGTTGACAGGGAAACTTTTCCCCAGAGTTTGCAGATGATAATCATGTTTGCTGACTGTACCTTGCAAAATCTCTTAAATGAGATTCATAATCCCTCAGAAGAGTTTGTCTACTCTCCACATTAAAAAAAAAGAGGATGAAAAATATCTATCATCTAGACTATGACATATCATTGGATAACCCATAAAGCTCATTCATCAGTGTGTACATATACACATATAAATGTAAATATATATTTGACAGATAATGCAAATGGACAATGAACTAGGGAAGGGAAGAGATCTTTCCTGGCACACCTACTATGTGCTGGGCACAGGTTTAGCACAAGTGCTAAACACTTCATAATTATCTCATTCAATCATCTGTATTACCTAGCCGACTCTTTTAAATAATAGCTAGCCTTTATATAACACTGTAAGGTTTACAGAGCACTTTGTGAATATTATCTAACTTTATCCCTACAACAATCTTGAGAGGTAGGCGCTATTATTATTCCCATTTTATAGATGAGGAAACTGAGACAAAGAGGTTAGGTGATTTGTCCCAGGCCATCCTGCTAGTAAATGTCTGAGGATGGATTTGAACTCGTCTTCCAGACTCTAAATTCATTACTTTATTCACTATGCCAATTTGTCTTGGAGAAATTGCAAAGCTTTTTCTTTTTCTTTTTTTTTTTAATGAATGAGCTTCAGCCTGAAACAAAGGCCCATCTTTTTCAGATGACTGCTGTATAGCTTTTGAGGCATGGAATGCTATAATCTCTGAAAAGGGGAAGTTGACACTGACCCAGAAAATAATGGGAAGGAATGGTATGTGTGTATATGCTGCAACTTTTGACTGAAAAAGAAGATAGCTTGGTCATTTGGTAAGAGTCAGGGATAACCCAGGGAAAACTCTCTGGCTGGTGTCTTCCTGATGTCCAGAAAACATGAAGAAGGCCTCACGAGCACACTGAATGGACCTCTTAGGGTAAATAGGAGAAAATGGGCAGGAGTCTCACAGGACGGGCAGGCATGGGCAGGCATGGAACCGGCTGTAGTCTCTATATTGTTAGAATGGAAACTTTTTTCAATTGGGGTTTGTTTCATTTATATAATCTGTACCTGTCATTTCGTAGTTTAATACATGCTCATTGATTGATTATTGGGGGAAACACTGACATCAGTGTGACTGTAGTCCTTTTAGAGCTTGGATATTTGAAAGGAGCTAGAACATACTCAAGTTCTGGATGAATGTTCCTCTTAGGTTGCCAGTGTGGAGACAGGAAAAGCAGGAAATGCCGAAGTCAGGGGTCTCATAGCAACAACAGCCTCCACATACGTTGTGGTCCTGATTACCAAGTAGCCCATCAAAGCCTGGGCCACCATACTGTACTGTATATGTGTAGATACACACGTCATGGAGATAAATTAATGTAAACCAACTTGAATGCCTACATTTCCTGGCTGGCTGCAGGCCTGCTTTTAGCATTTCAGGCTGGGAACATAGTTGGCAAGACTCATCCTGTGGGCTGGCCCCTTTTGCTCCACAAACATTCAGGTATGTGACCTTGAAACGGTCCTGTCTCTTACATTGGTCAAGGGGTTTTTTACTGAAACTGTACAAACAAGGCTTAATTGAGAGAGGGCTGAGATAGGGAAAGTCCCAAGCTCACCCTCTAAAGGAAAGTCTGTTTTCGTTGGACCTGAAGCTTTTTCTTTCTTTCTTTTTTTTTTTTTATAATGAAGTAAACTGGAGGGGATAAGGGAGAGAAATAAAAGCAAATCAACTTTTTGGGAAATAAAAAGAGGTTAGTCTGAGATCTGCTTAGGAATTCCTGCTTTTTCAACTGCTTCCTTTTGCTTGGACCTAACACGGATTGAGGGGAGGACCGTGGACAGGAGAAGGGATTTGTGGTTGGAGGGGGAAGACTTCCAAGGCTGAGAAAGATCTCCTGGGCCTGTTTGCTACTCTCCTAGGTGGAGTTAAAGGAGCCACACTTGGGAGTAAAGAACAAAATCTAAGGCTGATGACCAAAGAGAAAGGTTATACTATACTTAAAGACCTCAGCAAACTCTTGACTTTTTTGCTTCCCTGCCCCCAAGAAAGAACATTCTCTCTCTCATTTAAAACTTACTCCCCCCAAACAAATACAACATTTTCATACCTATTTTCTCATTTTTATCTTCAAAATGTCCAAGTAGTTAAACAGGATCATTATTTTTATTCCCTTTGGAAAGATGATAGGAAAATTGAAGACCAAAGAGGGGCCCTGCCTTAGGTCACCAGCTATCTAGAGCAAAAACCAGAACAAGTCTGTGACTGAAGCCTTGGTGCCTCTCCATCAGACCATAGTGACTTTCTGATCAAAGTTATCATCAGAGTCCAGGAGTCAGGGCCAGTAGGTGTAGGTCTCCCCAAACTGGTGTGTATGTGTGTGAGTGTGTGTGTGTGTGTGTGTGTGTGTAGGGGGGGTTTATGGGGCATCCACTTATTTCCATTATCCCCCAGCTTCCCACACAGACTCAACCTCCTAGTGCTTTCCCACACATGGTGGTGCTGGCCTGAGTTTCACCTCAGCCTGTGCCCCAGATGTATTCAACAGCTTTTTTTTTCTTTTGGGAAACAGAGTGATATCTGAAGCCTGTGTTGGCCTTCCTCACAGTGACCTCTCCACCCTGCGGTCTGGTTTCTGGCAGGACTGCAGGCCTCCAGCACAATAGCAGGAGGAGAGGGAGTAGGAAGGGGATTTGGCGAGGAAGGAAATCCACATAGGGAACTTCCCCCCCTCCCCACCTCTATGCACCAGACATCTAGAGAAGGACATGGTTTTTATTATGAGGGTTGGTTTTAGAATACCAGCAGACAAAGCTCCAAGTCCTTCAGCAGCCTTCCAATGAAACCGAGCGGGCATGGGAGAAATGTGGGAATGTCAGAAACAGGGAAAGCTGAAAACAAAATGGCAGGGCAATCCTACCAGCTCCTGGCTCTGTATTCATTCCACAGCTAAATTAGTCTTCACTGGAGGTAGAAGCTTAGGCCCTTTGCCCCAATCAAATCTCCACCTCCTGTGGCTCAGCTGCTGTGGGAAGGCCTCTTCATCTCTACTCCCCTGAACTTGTTCCCTCCCCAACAGCAGAGGTACCCCCGGAATCTTTCAGTCCTTTGGGGACCCTCGAGCACCGAGCCCCTTACAACCACCCCCCACCACCTTCCTGAGACTGTTCTCTTAATGCAGAACAAACCCAATGGTTTTCTGCAGAGGCAGTTTTGACAGCAGGGATGGTTTAAGGGGGAAACTTTAAAACCATTAGTACTCAGTTAATGGCATTGGCAGTACCTACTGAACCTGAGATTCCAGGATCTATTATCTCTCACCAATTGTGTATATGTGCCCCATTTCTCAGGCTGCTCTTTCTCATCTGTCTCATCCCAGGCCCAGTTCAGACCTTCCCTTTCCTTTCTTTGGCAACTTTTTCACTTATCAGTACATCCACTGAAAGGTGAGTGAAGGCACCCAGCCATCCAGCAGAACAGGACTTTCCCCTTCCCTGTTACTGCTCAAAAATGGTCCCATATAGGCATCTTTAGGGCCCAAGAGGTCCTCTGTAAAGGGAGTGGCTGAGTAGGAGGAGGGGTGGCGCTGGCAGGGGAGACAGATGTGCTGTTGCCTAGGAAGCAAGGACAAAAGCAGAGCTCACTTGCAGGTGGTGGCATTAGGGCTGAGGATTCTCTCCACCCCTTTGATAACTTCTGTCTTCTTTATGCCGAAGCAGCATTCCCAGGGCAGCCCCTAGCATCTCTTCCTTGGAGCCAAGATATTTCCCTCTAGCTAATAAGTGACAGCTCTGTTTATGTCTCCCCATAATTCTCTGGTTTTACTCTTCCCCCCCACCTCGGGCCATTAAACTCTGTGCCAAAGGCTGTAAGACTCTCCTCCCCTTCCTCCATTTTTCCTTTGATGTCCTCTAGGCCCCATGGACCCTGCAAGTAGCTTCTTGCATCTGTGGAAACAGGCTCTCAGCCTTTCTCCATCTCTCAGCTAGGAGATCAACCTGTTCAGCCCTAGACACTCTCCCTCCTCTGCCAGTGCTCTCCTCAAGAGAGGGGCAGACACCATCCAATCTGCCCTGTCCTTTAGTCTGGGACTCTGCCTTCACTGCTATCCCTAGTGCCCTATGGACATTCCCACAAGTATCTTCACTGAAAACAATGGCATTCCCACTGGTTTCTTAATCTTTTCCCTTTGGGCTGGCCTTCTGAACAGACTGAGGAATTGACTCTCCACATGGATTAACTGCTCCACAGCATCTCCACATTGCCTGTTGGGGGCGGGGGGGGGGGGAAGGAGGAATTATTCAGCACCCCCTGGGTTTTAAGGCATTTAAATATTTCCTAAGAGGGGCAGGTTAACAGATTAGTCATATAATGTTTGAACTGGGAAAAATCTCAGAGCTCAACCTCACTTCCAAAGGTTTCCATAAGTCTCATAGAAAGGAAGTCACTTGCCCCAAATCACATAATGAATTGGAGGAAGAATAAAGAGGAATATAGTGGAAACAGCATTCGACTTAGAGTTACCGGACTTGACTTCAAATGCTACTTCTGGTACTACTATTTATGCCACACTGGATCAGTCAGACTCTCTGGGGCTCAGTTTCCTTATGTGGAAAATGAGGGGATTGGGAAAGTTTCTCTCGTAATCTTACCATCTCTTCCCATTCTATATCTATGGCCCTAAACCCTGGGATCCAATGAACCTAGTTCTACTGACCTGGTGTTCCTTCCCAATAAAGCACTGGACCTGAGCAAGACCTGTGTTCAAACTGAATGTCACATACACCCTCGATGTGTGACCCTTAACCTCTTAACTTCTGTCTGCCTCAGTTCCTCATATGAAAAATGGGGATAGTAAGAGCACCTTCCTTCCAGGGTTGCTGTGTGGATCAAAGGAGTTGATATTTCTAAGGCACCATATAAGTGTTAGATACTATCACTCAGGAGCAGGGGATTAGATAAAGGATAAGTAGGTTTTGGCATCATCGCGTAGTGTAAAGAGTGCTGACCTTGGAGTTGTAGGCTGTGAGTTCAAATCCCAGTTCTATTACTTATTACCTAAGAAACCTTAGGCAGGTCCTGAAGTCACTGTCAGGGCATCAATTTCCTCATCAGTAAAAAATTAAGGGTTTGGGGTGGCTAAGTGTCGCCGTGAATAGAGCACTGGCCCTGGAGTCAGGAGGACCTGAGTTCAAATCCAGCCTCAGACATTTAATTAACACTTACTAGCCTTGTGACCTTGGGCAAGTCACTTAACCCCAATTACCCTGCCTTCCCCCCTCTAAAAAGCAAAAAAAAATTTTTAAATCAAGGATTTGGTTTAGATGGTCTTTAAGGTCCCTTTGCTCTGCAAACCTATGATCCTATGTAGAAAAGGTACTAGCAGAAGAGTAGGCCTGGGAGTAAATAAATGTTTGCCCATCTACCTTTTTTTGTGTGGAGTGAGGATGTCAACAAATGCTTTGGGACAAAGGAGGAAAATTAGCATGAGGACCCTGGGAGCATAATGGGGATGAGGCAGAAACAGTAAAAAGAGAGATAGGAGGGAAAGGCTGAATAACAAAAATATTATTATTATTTTACAGACATTAGCTCTTCAGGATGGGTGCTCTATGAGGAAACTGAGGCTAAGAGAGGTTACTACTCCAGTGTGTCATGGTTGGCAAGTGTCTGAGGTGGGATCTGAACACAGGTTTCCCAACTACAAGTTCAAGACACTATGTGTTACTCCATGACGTTACTTCTGAAGACAAAATACATCAATCCCACCAATCTGCTGAGGGAGGATCATTTATGCCCCAGGCTCTGGGCTTCGTTTTCCCAGGGTGAGATGGTAGCTTTCCTGGCATCCTCAAAGCAATCCGTTTATTTCTGCCCTTTGGTTCCTCCCCCTAGGATTTCTCCTTTTTATTTGCCAGCCAGGCAGAAAGAACACTGACTTGGTGTCAGGGTGACCCTTGGTCAATCGTGTCCTCATTCTGGCCCTCAGTTTCCTTTTTTGTAAAGTGAGGGGAATTCAACTAGAGGACCTCAAAGTCCTCTTCCAGTTCTATCACTTGATAGAAGATGGTGTGACTTCTATGGAAAATTCTGGATTCAGCACCACTATTTCAAGAGATTTTATTTCATTCAATATACATTTGAACTTCTACAAGGCCCAGTGAGAGATACACACGTGACTCAAGATGGAGTTCCCTGCCTGGTACAAACAACTGGATGGGGGAATTAAGGGGGTCTGGGAACACAGAGAGCACAACCAATTAGAAGGTTTAGTCATCGAGGTTTCGTAAAGGAAAGTATCTTTTGAGATGGGCCATGAAAAATGGTGAGGATTTGAACAGGCTGAGACAGAGAGATGTGATGGCCTTCCAGGAATGGAAGGGAATGGCATGAACCACAATGAGAAGGCAAGGCAGTGTGGGGTACAGTGGAGGAATGGCAAGTTGTCCCATCTCCACTGAGAGCAGGGTTTCTGGTGGAAGAGATGGAAAGGGAGGCTGGGTGGATGCTTAATGAGGGGATAAAGATTAAGAGCTACCTAAAGTTTGGGGACCTAATCCCATACTTTCCAGGAACAGGCCTGGGGGAACGGTGGGGGTGAGGGAGGTGACATGCAGGTTACACAGATGGCCAGTTTTTCGGCAGAGAAAGGACTCAAACTGGGGTCCTTTCTCTCCATATTGCAGAGGACAAAATATCAGATCTGATAGGAGAGGCTAAAAGGTGCCATTAAGGGTTTCTGAGCAGGGCAAGGGAGCGCCAGGATCAAAGCTGTGCTTTGGGAAGGATTTGTCTCAGGCAAATCCTCTCACCCATCCCAGTCCCCTTGGGGCATAGTCCTCACCAGCAAACAGACATCTAATGTCCCTGGGGCATGGGGGAAAAATCTCCCTTTCTAGGTCTTGGGAAAGGAACATTCAAAGAAAGATTTCCTCTCTCTTTTTCTTCCATTGTCTCTGAATTATTCCTGTTTACCTGGTTGGAGCTGCTGCCCTTAGAACAGAGCTCACTGCTAGCCGCCCCACCCCGCCCCCCTTCCCTGCTCTTGATTCTCTGTCGGAATTCAAGGACAGCACTGGACAACACGTTTGCCCAGGACTAGGCCTTGATTCTGGATCACCTATCAGAGTGTGAGTTGTGTTCTCCTTTGATATTTCTCCCTCCATCCCCTGGGAAATCTGTCTCTCTCTTGCTGACATCCATCTTCTCCTTCTCTTTTGTGAACACGGAGGCCAAGAATTCAATCCCTTCCACCCCCCCCCCCCATGTCTGCCTTCCTTTGTCAGCCAGTGCCCCCCTCCCCGCCCCCTCCCGTGTCCTGGACACCCCTCCCCAGCCCTGTCTCTACTGCAGACCCCATGTTCTTTATGCAATGGCAGAACATTGTACTATTTATCTTGAGCTTTAGTGCTGGCTGCTTGCTCCCTTACACTGACACTTCTGCTTGTCTTATCATTATTTTTACCCCTTTAATTTCCTCCTGTAATCTCGCCTAGTCTCCCTGGTACCTGGTGATCGCATACATGCCTGACACTTGATTGCTTTCTTGCCCTGCCTGCCTGCCTGCCTGGTGCACACTGTTTTTTTTCCTTTTGAGTGTTTTTAATTCCTTCCTTCTAGCTTTCTCCTCCCCCTTTTTCCCTCTCCCTCTCTCTCTCTTCCTTTCTCTCTCTCTCTCTCTCTCTCTCTCTCTCTCTCTCTCTCTCTCTCTCCCTCCCTCCCTCTCTCTCTTTCTCTCTCTCTCCTCTCCTCCCTCCCTCCCTTCTTTCCTCTCTCTCTCTCTCTCTCTCTCTCTCTCTCTCTCTCTCTCTCTCTCTATCTCCCTCCCTCCCTCCTTCTCTCTCTCTCTTTTCTTCTCTCTCTCCCTCCCTCCCTCCTTCTCTATCTCTCTTTCTCTCTCTCTCTCCCTCTCCCTCCCTCCCTCCCTTCTTCTCTCTCTCTCTCTCTCTCTCTCTCTCTCTCTCTCCCCCCCCTTCCCCCTTTCCTAGGCCCTCCCCCCACCCCCATCTCTCTCCTTCCCTCCCTCTACCTCTTTCTCCCCTTCAAACTCTTCTGAGGTTTATTCTCCCATTGTTGTGCGGCGGATTTAGGTCTACAATTCCTAATCGAGTTATTAGGAGCTGAGCACATCCACCCTCATGTATCAGAGGGAGAATTGACCACCCCTGAGGATATTTATTGCCTGATGTTATACCATAACCCTTTGGGCATAAATCCACTTATCTTTGAACACTTTCCATTTCCCCTTGGTGTCCTCTCTCTCTTGCTTTATTTCAATCAATTTCAACCTGAGTCTTCCTGCTTTCTTCCAAAATGGGCCCTGCTGCACTCCAATGGCTTTATTCTCCAGGTCTTCTCCCCTCCTCCTCCCCTCTTTGACATCCAGGTACTTCCCACTTCTGCCCATCTCCTGTATAGATTTCATCACCTTCCAGCCAGGGCCCTCTTACAAGCCAGAGCTGTTAAAAGACTCAGATTCTAGAATCCTGGTGTTGGAAGGGGCCACAGAGCGTCCAGCCCAACCTACTCGCTATTCTCTTTGGAGCTCATCTGTCAAGGAGAGCTATAATGTCCTCATAATACCCTAATGTTCCCTCTTTTCTTCCTCACCCCCTACCCTGCCTGCCTCCCCCTCTACCCCCTCCCAATTTCTTAGCCACAACTGCTCGTTGGAACAATTGCTTCATTGTGAGGGGAATAAGAACAGAGACCTCCTCCACCTCATCCCTGACCCTGGAAGCCTCAGAAAGCTCAATGCTGACTAGCCTGCCCTGGTGAACCATTCTGAATTGTCCCTGTGTGGGGAAGCTGCCATCTCCTCCCCCTCCTGTTGTACCTCCCCCTCCCTCCAGGACCATGCTAAGGATTCTTAAAATTGGCATTATACTAAACTCCCATTTATCCAGAAAACAGATGAGGAATAGAAATGTGCTGGTTAATTTAATATTCTGGCTAATAAAGAAAAGATTACCCATTCTCAAAGAATTTTAATACAATAAAATACATTTCACACTAAAATTGAGTTCTCCTCCACTATATCTTTCATTGAGGATGCGGAAGGCACTTCAAATACCCTATAACAATCTCTTGGATTGCAAAAACAAAACACCACCTCAAGAAAATGACTGCTTAGCTGAGCATCTAGATGGTCTGAATTCTGGACAAATGTGTGCTTTCTGTCTTGTCTTGGTGTTTAAGCTTCTGATCTTCCTATGGAAAGAAAGAAGACTCTTTCTTTCCCTCTCCCCATCCCTCCCCCCTCCTCCAGCCTTTTGCCTATCTCCCTGAGTGGTGGTGTCTGCCAGCAGACAGCTCTGGTCTGCCCAAGCTGGGCTCAGCCGTACTGCTGCCAAGACAGCCCTCTAAGTCATTTCCCTGAGAGAGGCAGACAGCTCAGTAATGAAGCGCAATGCTGTGACGCTCTCAGGAATGACATTGGCCAGCACCAGCTGAGATGGAACAGCATATCAAAGCCTCATTTTTCTTTTTCCTGTTAGGCAAAAAAAAAAAAAAAATTAACATGAAACCCCCTCTAGAGCCCCTATGTCCTGTTTTACGTGACAATGAAGGGCTTCTCTGAATAGGGTCCCCACTTCTACCCTCCTCGGAATGGCAGTCCTGCCTGCCCAGGGGCCCCTGCTACTGGGGGCCTCTCTCACCTTGGGTCCAAGGCACCCCCCCCCCCCGTGGGAGGGGGAGGGGAGGGGACATCAAGGGCGGGGAAAAGAGAGAAAGGCAATGAAAGGAGATACTCAGCGTTCCTCTCACCGTGGTGCAGGTCGAGATAAGCTTTTAATGATAAAGAGAGAATAGTGGGGCTATCAGCATCTTCCTCGGAGGGGGCCAAAACGAGGATTTCTGGCAGCTTCTCCCCTAACCCCGAACAATAAACACGCTCCAGATGTGAGGTCTTGTGAACACATTGGTGGCTACCAACACAGCATGATTTAAGGGGCAACGGCAAGGCCCCCCACCCCCATATTTCACCCTCACCACTACTCATGTCTAAAATTCCACCATTAGCAATTAATTTCTCTGAGGGAAGCAGTGCCCTCCCCAGGCTCTTCTTTTAAATAAGTACAAACTTCCCTTTGGGAATCAAGAGCCCTAATTCAGTCCCTTACATCTCACTCAGCACCAAGGATTAATTTATTAGAATCCTCCTCATAACTGGAGGGATTCTGATTAACCTGGGACCTGGCGTTCTTTAGGGTGGGGGAAGGGTCTAGAAAGAAGAGGGAGACAGGAGGCCACTGAAGAAACTTCAGCTCACAACTATGGACAAAGAGGCAACAAACAAAAACCAAAAGCACAGAAGACCTCAACCAGAGGTACAGAAGTAGCTTAGAGGGACCTCACCTTTCTGGGCCTCAGTTTCCTTCATCTGGAAACTGAAGGGGTTGGCCTGGATGACCTATAAGGTCCCTTTCAGCTCCAATAGCCTATGAGTCACTATCAGGGACTTAACCCGTTAGAGGCATAGGGCTAATTCAGTGAAGGGTCCTCATTGCCTGAAGGGGGGGGACCAGGTGGTAGACTCCCTTCTACCTTCCAGCCCCAACGCCCAACCAACATCCACACTTTGACCTAGGATCCCTGTGAAAGTCCTTATGATCTGAGGCCCCAGCTCCTAAGGGAGCTCCCCCCTCCTCTTTGCCACTGAAAGGGGTGGGGGAGAGGAGGGAAGGAGAGGTAATTCAGTTTCTTTATAAGATCAATAGGTTTCTGTCCAGCTCTAAAATACCATGATTTCATCAAGGCCTGCACTGGCCCTTTTGCAAATGTCTTTTATTTTTTAATGGATTGAAAAAAAGCACCAACCTACATCTATCTTTCCTTAAGTGGCACTGTCTCCCAGTCCCTCTCCCCATGCCTATCCCACCTCTATGTTCTTCCCCTTGCTCAAGAACCCTGCCCCTGAGAGCTTTGGCTGGGAGCTCAGGAGAAATGTTAACCACAGAGTAAGCTTTTTTTTTTTTTAAACAAGACACGGAGCCAGAATCTCAATGGAAAAAATAAAATATCTGTTTGATGTTGTATGATAAATGATTTTAGCATTATACATTCTACCTTGGAATCCCAAAGATAAATACTGCTGTATATGAAATCTAAAAGCAGATTTTCAGAAAGGCATCTGACTATGTCAATCTTCCCTGGCTGAGAGCCTAAGCTTTCCCTCCCAGTAATACCTTGGCTGTTCCTTGCCTTCTAGCAGGGGAAAAAGGAAGGTGGGGGAGGGAGGACAATTTGGAGCAGGGAACTTCCAAAGGGAATGATTAAGGAGTAAATCTGCCTCAGAAAGATAGAGCATTTATAGTCACTGGTGCATTTCTGGCCAGTTTTGTGTCCGAGGTGTCTGGAAGGCATGGGACTGACCCAGTCCATCCTCTTCCTCTGCCAACACACAAGCTATCAGAACTAGGAGGGGATCTTAAGAGATCATCTCATCCAACTCCTGGCTGAGGAGTCAGATGCCCAGAGAAGTGAAAGCACACACATGGCCAGGGTTACACAGCCAGCCTAGCAGCAGAACCTGGGCCTCCCCAGACTCTTAGGGCCATTCTCTTTCCACCACACCACAGCTGCTTTGCTGTCTGATTTCATTCCTCATCAATGTGATCATCACCTTCTGAACTTCTTTAGAGATTACAGCTTCCACCAGAGGAGGGGAGGAGGGAGAGATGATGAATTAAGAGGAACCCTGGGAGGAGAAGAGGGGCACTGCTATGGCTGGGATCTTCATTCTTTGGGGAGTGGGAGAATTGGCACTTAAGATTTGAATATGAAAGAACAGTAGGACAGGCAGGTAGAACTCTCCACAAGGCTGAGCCAAATGAGGCCAAGGGTTCATCCCCCACTCCCAGAGATGAACTGTTCTGAAGGTCAGACTGAGTGGTTTTAGCCTTATGTCTTCCCACATTGTGTCTAGGCACATAAGATATGCTCACCTCCCTTCTGTCTAGTCAGGTGATCCCTAGACAGTCTAAGAAGGGCAGATAAGGAGGGAGAAAGGAGGAAAGGCAGAGGAGGGAAGAGGGAGATAGCTAGGGGTGGGGAATGGGAGCTTCCCAGTATCCTATGAATAACGACTCCCTGAGTTCCAACCAACTGTGGAATCCTGGGGTCAGTTAGAGAGAAAACTGAGGCCTGGTGGTTTCATTTCCTCTGCTATTGGGCAAGGAGCATGAATATTTCACCTTATAAATTCCTTGTGAAAAATGAGTTCAACCTAAGGGGAAAAGCTGCCTCCGCTCATCCCACCTCCCCACCTCAGTCTGTGGTCTCCGGTGGCCTTTCTTTTGCTGGGTCCTCCTCCCAACTCTCTTCAGCAGGACCAACAGGAAAGGTGGGAGTGTGGTACAAAACACGGTAAACTGGGAGACTGCTGTGTGCTGTCCTATGGCAAATCAGCAACCCTCTGGGTCTTTGATTTCTCACCAGGCAAATGAGAACAATAATGTCATTCCTAACCAACTCAGGGGATGCCATGAAGACCAAAAGAAATGCTGGAGGTGAATATGGTGCGAGAAATCTCTTATGGAATTAAAGGCCAATGATACCAGCCAGCAGACCTTCCCTTAGCCCTCTCCACCTCTGAAGAGGTGAAGAAACTGATAGTGAACTGGGCAAGGCCTAGAGTTTTCCTTCTGGCACTGGGACCAAGGGATACACCCTTCCAGCATGCCCAGGAAACTGCAGTAGGCAGAGGCAGGTGTGCTATTGCGTACCCCAGAGACAATTCTGTGAGTTTCAATCATCCCTGAAGGGTCTAAGATGAATCCTCTGGAAGTCTCCCAGAATGGAAGCTTGCTATGTGTGTGGCAGAGGCCCTGATGATGTCTGTAATAGCCAACAGCTAATAGCAGCAATAATAATACCTAACGTTTATATAGTGGTTACTATGTGCAAAGCACTGTGCTAGGTGTCTGACAAGTATTCTCTTATTTGAGCCTCACAATAGCCCTGGGAGGTGAGGGGGGCTGTTATTATCATCCCCATTTTACAGATGAAAAAACTGACACAAAAGTATTATGTGACTTGCTTAGGGTCACTCAGCTAGTAAATGTATGAGGTCAGATTTGAACTCAGATCTTCCTGACTCCAAGCCGGCATTCTCTCCACTAGCTGCCCCAGGTTCCCCTATCTTCCACCTGTAGTGGAAATCTGTGTAATCTAGGATCCAGGAGATATCGGGAGTATTACAGGCTAGACTGGGCAGGATAGTCTCCTATTGCCACTCTAAGGAATTTCATGAATTGTGTCACCATGTTGCCGGAAGCACCAAATGGTTCACAGGACCCACTTTGTGTGGCAGGGAGAAAAATGGCTAGGGTACCCAGTAGTCAGACCTGGACTGCCAGCAATTCTCTGGGACAGGTTTGGGGTGACAAGGACTACTGATCCCCCAGACTGGCCCAAGAGGCCATTCTGCTGTAGCTCAGGCAGATCACAGACTTAGCCCTGGAAGGGACCTCATCCAGTCTAATACCCTCATTTTATAGATTATACCACTGAACTACAGAGAAATGAAGCATCAAGGTCACACTGGCATTTGAGCCTAAATCCTCTGATCCCCAATCCCCAGGTTGCATTTGACTCCCTGATATTTGGGAAGGTGTGGTCTGGCTAACCCTTACACCCACTGCTAAGGTCATTCCAGCCACTAAAGCAGCTCCAGGCTCAAGCAACACATTTCTACTCTGAATTCTTCCCCATTCTACCTCATCTCCTCTCCAATGGCATCAGTGCACACTGATCTGTTCCTGACTGCCCAAAGAACAGAGATCAGCTTTCCCCCATATCGTGACACTAGATTCTATTTAATTTAACCCTTTATCATGAATCAAAGGATGAAGAGCTAGGAGGAGGAGGGATGGCTATCGGATGGATGCCATCTTGTCCAACTCCCTCATTTACAGGTAAGGAAGATGAGGCCCAGAGAGAGGGAGTACCTTGCCCCAGGCCCCAAATATAGAAAGTAGCAGGCATTTCAAACTGGAAGTACTGGAAGATATTCA
The DNA here is from genome assembly GCA_011680675.1 of Gymnobelideus leadbeateri. Lineage (NCBI taxonomy): Eukaryota > Metazoa > Chordata > Mammalia > Diprotodontia > Petauridae > Gymnobelideus > Gymnobelideus leadbeateri. Next base: position 341,263 of record WOXC01004080.1, read on the forward strand.
AATTCAACATATAAAAAACAGCTAGTTATCTTTTCTTCTCAAATTTGCCTTTCTTTCCAAAATCCCTGTCTCTGTCAAGGGCACCACTGTCCATCCAGGCATGGAGGCTGGAAAACAGGGTTCTCTATTCTTCCTCCTCCCCCATATAACAACAGCGAGTATATATATATATATATATATATATATATATATATATATATATATATATACCTACATATATATATATATACCTATATATATATATATATATATATATATATATATGTATGGCACTTTAAGGTTTGCCAAACACTTTACAAACATTATCTCATTGGATCTTTACAACAAACATTTGACAGATGAGAAACCTGGAATGAACAGGGGCTAAGTGACCCTCTGAGGGTCACACAGCTAGTAAGTGTCTAAGGCCAGAGCTTTATCCACTACAACATCCCGAGTTGCTTCAAACCCACTGTATTGTCGATCTTGTTGCTAACAGCTTCCTTCACAACATCCCTCTGGTCCTGTCCAGACCATTCTTTTCTTTCCTAGGACCACCATCCCAGTACAGGCCCTCATCACCTGGCCTATCGTAATAGTCTTCTAACTGGTTTGCCCAGCTCAAGTCTCTCCCGAAACCAATTCAGCCTCCATATATGTGCCAAATGGATTTTTCCTAAAGCACAGGTCTGACTTCTTCCTGTGCTCAAAGGATTTCAATGGATCCCTATTACCTTGATCAAATACAAACAATTCTGTTTGCCATTTAAAGCCCTTCACAACCTGGCTCCAACCTACCTCTCTAGCCATGTTATATATAAGGAAGAGAGTCCTTTGGCCGCCTCAGTTGACAGAAGGCCCACAACATAATCACAAAATATCGGAGGTGTTAGGAAGTTTTTCCTACAACCTCAGAACCACCAGTGAGTTCCTTAATCAACTTGAGCCACCTGGTTACTGGATGAAGAAATCTGACACTGTAGGAAAAACTTTGTGACTGGTTAAGATAATCACACCTCTTGGTTGTAATATAAAAGAAATAATTCATTCAGAATCCAGGCTCTAGTGAGCTTTGCGGGGGTAGGGGGACATCTCTGGGGTGGGATACCTCTGGGGTGGGATGTGATGGGGTGGATCTCTCTTCTCTTCCCCTCCCCCTCCATCAGTCAGGCCATCAGAGTTACTGCCCAGTAAGAGACAAAGAATCCAGTCAGGATTCACACACTCAAAGCCAGACATACAGACATAGATAAGGAGAGAGAGTGACTCAATAGCAAAGGCAGCAGAGAGAAGAGCCAGATATGGCCTCAAGAAACGAGAAGAGTCTGGGAGCCCAGCTGAGCGGTGCATCCAGAAGAGACACTGCACCTAAGGGGTGTAATGCAAGGATTGTACAAAGAGAAATGGACTCCCACGGCGTGCAGTGCCATGAGGTACCTCACGTGTATCCTACTGGCGTGACTCATTATCACTGTGCTCTTATGTTCAAGCCCACTCTTCCCATGGATTAGAATGGGAAGTTAGACCTGAAACAGAGAGACGAGCCAGGGTCTATCTGTGGAAGAACGTGCCCATCTTTTCTGGGGGGAGGTGTTTTGTACTAACTGATATTTAACAAGGTGATAGAGTTAAATGCCTTGTCAAGGGCTAACTGAGTCTACTGGCTGATTGATAATAACAAGCCCACTGGTGGGAGCTATGCTGTTAGGAGTGCAGATGCACAGGGTTAGTCCTAGAACTTGAGGTAGCCGTCACCTTCTGGGGGGCCAACTAGAGAATGATGATAACAGGGACAGACACAGCCACAGCCACTGCCACCGCCAGCCCCACGAGCAGCTCACAGACATTATCTTACTGAATCCCCACAATGATCCTTTGAAGTAGGTGCTGTCCTCTTCCTCATTCTACAGATGAAGAAACTGAGGCAGACAGAGGTTAAGTGAGTTGCCCACACAGGAGCAAGTGTCTGAGGCTGGATCTGAGACCAGGTCTTTCTGACTCCAGGGCCAGTGCCCTGCAGCACCAGCTGCCAAGACAAGCGCAGGGTGGGAGAGTGGCCCAATTCCACTTAGGGCACACCCACACACCGACACACAGAGACACACACCCACACAACATACCACACCCACCCACACCCACACATCACACACAGACACACAGTGAACACCCACACCCACGAACAAACACCTATGCCCCACCCACGCAGACCCACACACATGCACACACGTGCACACACATCACACGTGTGCACACATCACACATAACACACCACACATATGCACACACATCACCCACACTCACACATGTGCACACATGCACACACACATTTCCTGCCTCCCTCAGTGTTCTCTCTCTCTCTGTGTCCAGACAAACCAATCTCACTGCTGACCCTCCTTGTGCTTTTGGTCCTGATGCCCGGAGGGCATTCCCTTCTCCTCCCACCTCTTTAGTCTCCTTTCCTTCAAAATCCACCTTCTACATGAAGCCTTCCTTGCTCTCTCCAGATGCTTGTGTCTCCCTCCCCTTCTCTCCACACCCAAATAAATTATATTGTATTTCTTTTGTATGTATTTATATATACATATATATGCATTTTTTTTTCAAAATTTTATTTTAGACTCAAGCTCCAGAACATCCATAGAGAATAAAGAAACAAAAACACACCATAAACTTAAACATTGGAACTTAAATACAAAGTTAGAAAGAAAAAAAAGCATGTTGTGGGCATAGCAGAACATGAGAGGATTCAAAATATGTAACAATACATCTTCATTTCAAGAAAGCCTCAGTGATAATACATATGTATTTATATATGTCCATGCCCATCAGACTATGCCTCCTCCCAGTGTTTGTAGGGCACTTGGCGAAACCTTAAAGCACTGTGAACATGCTCACTATTAGTATTATTAGCTCCTAGCTAGTACTGCAAAATGCTAGTCTGGCTGGGGAGAGAAGATCCACACACGTAAAACAATCACAGGACGTGGTATGATGCCAGACCACATCTGGGGTGCTGTTCTTAGCTCTGGATATCACTGGGATGCCGGCAAGCTGGACTATAATATATTCTTTCAGAATACAAATTCCTCTAAGGCAGAGATCATGGCATCATTCTTCCTGGATTCTCAGTACCTAGAGCAGTAACAACAAGCTTGTTGACTGATTAATCAATCTGGGACTCAGGCCTAGGCCTTGTGACTCCAAAACCCGTATTCTCCTCCACAGCACCAAAATCCTGCTGCTGCAGGACAGAAGCACTGCACCTCACAGGGAGAAGAAACTTTCAAGATCATTTGGTCCAACTCCCCTCCCACTGCAGGGATGGATCCAAAGAAGATTTTACAGATTTCCCTTCTATGGGCATCCCTGATGGAGAATCCTCTAGCCTCTGCTAGAACATGTCTTGTGATGGGGAGTTCACTACCTTTTGATGCAAAACAGTTTCATTTGTTGGGTGGTTCTGATTGTTAGGAAACTCTTCCATCGGCTGATCTGAAATCTGACTCTCTCTCTAACTCATTAATAATAGCTCACATTCACATAGAGCTTGAAGGTTTAGCAAATGCCTTCCCTAAAACAACCCTCTCGGCCAGCCAGGTAGTGCTTATTCTAGCCATTGCATGAAGGGGGAAAACTGAGACTCAAAGTGAATCATTTATTCACCATCATGGTGAATATTGGAGAATCGGTTTCCTGATTTGAGGTCAATGATGCCTCTCTAATTTTTGGCCACCAGGGGTTCTAGTTCTGTCCTTTGGGGCCCAATAGGACAAGGTTGCTCCCTCCTCTGCATTAAAGCCCTTCAGATATCCTATAATAGTGGTTATGTCCCCTCCAAGCCTTCCCCTTTCCAGTACCTCGTCACTCTTCTCTGAATATACTCCAGCTTGTTGGCATCCCAGTGGCACCCAGAGCTGAGAACAGCATCCCAGATGTGGTCTGGCATTACACCATGTCCTATGGTTATTTTATGTGGGTAGATCTTCTCTCCCCAGTCAGACTAGCACTTTGCAATAGCTTTGGTTGCTGTTCGGTCATTTTTCAATTGTGTCTAACTCTTTGCAACCCTATTTGAGGTTTTCTTGGCAAAGATACCAAAGTGGTTTGCCATTTCCTTCTCTAGCTCATTTTCCAGATGAGGAAACTGAGACAAACAGGGTTAAGTGACTTGCCTAGGGTCACACTGCTAGTAAGTGTCTGAGGCTGGATTTGAACTCAGGCAGAATAGTCTTCCTGACTCCAGACCCAGGGCTCTACCCATTCTATCACCTAGCTGCCCAAACTAATGGCTAGTAGCTGATAATACTGAGTATTTACCTTGTGTTTTATGGTTTTGCAAAGTCCTTTATAAATGCTATCTCACTTGATCCCCAAAACAACCCTAGGAAAAGGCAGGAGCTATTATTATCCTCTTTGACAGATGAGGAAACTGAGGCACATAGAGGTTAAGTGATTTGCCCTAGGGTAACAGAGCTACTAAGGATCTGAGGCTGGATTTTAACTCAGGTCTTTCTGACCTCTATTCACAGCACTATCTAGCTAATAGCTAATTATACTTACAATTATTATATAGCAAAAGCTTAATAAAATACTTTACATTTTATTTCATTTCATTATCACAACAATCCTGTGAGGTAGGTATTATCTTTCACATTTTACAAATGAGGAAACTGAGGCAGCAAGAGATTAAGTGACTTCAAACCTAGGTCCTTCCAGACTCCAAGTTCAATACCTGTTAGGCCCCCAAACTCTAAAGTACTTTACAGAGTACTTTTCCCACAATAACTCTGGGAGGGAAGTAATACAAGACTTTTCCCATCTAAAAATAAGGCTGGTGAGTCTCATGAACCTCACCCCATCACAGAACTGTGATTCAAACCCAGATCTTCGAGCACCAGGTCCATAGCTCTTTCCCCTGGACCATACTGCCTCCTTGAGGTCAGAGATCACATTCTGTACAGTTCTTTTGTCTCTCTCCACTGTTTGACACAAGGCAGAGGCATATATTAGATGTGATTCACTAAACTGAAGCAAATCCCACAGACATAGGAGGTTTTCCTAGTTCAGTATCCTTTCCTGAGCTCCCAAGGGGTATATAGGGTGAAAAGAGTACCTGGAGGCGAGGACATCGGAGCTTTTACCAAGGGTACACAATGATCAGAAATCCCTAAATGTGTGGCCACATAGATAGGATTATGTAATGGCTTATATCTAGCTTCAACTGTAATTATTAATAGATACAGGCCTGATAGTACAACACCCACAGTGAGGGACATCATAAAGTATTAAGCTGGGTGTTAAGGGGGGCCTGGGTTCAAACCTTAATGGGGGATGGTCACTAGGTGACCATGGGCTAGTCACTTTACCACTGTGAACCTCAGTTTCCTTATCTGTGAAATGAGTCTACACTTCACAAGGTCATTGTGAGGGTCTTCATACAGTCTCTATCTTTCTTTAACATGCAGCTCAGCTACCACCTTACACACACACACACACACACACACACACACACACACACACACACACACACACACACGGACACACACGGACACACATGTGAATTGTTTTCTGCTAACGACCCCAGGAAGTCTTTGACTCAAGCTGCACCTGGTCTGTGGGTGGCATGGTTGGAGGACAGACTATTGGACTGAGTCTTGGACTGGAAGGGAATCAGAAAGACCGGACTTTGACTCTAATCTTACACCCTTACCAGCTCTGTGAATCTGGATGAACCTGCTATGAGCCTCAGTTGCCTCATCTGTAACATGGGGACAGTCCTAGCTAGTGCTTTTGTTATTCAGTCGTGTCTGACTCTTTGTGACCCCATTGGGAAAGATACTGGAGTAATCTGCCATTTTCTTTTCTATGAGGGAACTGAAGCAAACAGGGTGAAGTGACTTGCCCAGGGTCACAAAGCTAGTGTCTGAGGCCTGATTTGAACTCAGACAGAGTGGTCTTCCTGACTCCAGGTATTGGGTTCTATCCATCCATTGTCACCTAGCTGCCCAAACTAGTTCCCACCTCACAGGTTTGTTTGGGGGGCTGGGAGGAGGAAGTGGGGGCACTAAATAAGGTCATGTATGCAAAGAATTCTGCAAACCTGAAGGTATTGCATAGACATCCTCTGTTGTTGTCATGGTGATGACAGAGATGACGCTGTTCTCCAGGTCCCTACGTGAATGGAGTGAAATGGAAAGTCACAGGAAGGAAATAGGCCTATTTTCAGGGCTTCACGGATTCCATCCCTGATTCTACTCGGCTGCACTCAGGTGACTCTGTCTCCTCTCCCATCCTAGGGTAAGGCTTGCAGACAGAGCAGGAGGCAGGGGGAGGATGATGACATCTGTTGTGAGCCTCCAGAGAGCCTTGGCAATGTGGCCTTGGTGCCCCAACACTGTCTTTCATCTTAGAACATCACTGTTTCTTTTGCCAAGGTCGGGTGGCCTGAGTAGGTGGGATGGGGCCTTCAATGCCTGCTGAGTTCAGCCTCCGCTCCTGACATCTTCCCTATAGAGAATACACTGGTGCGTCCAAAGAAGGGAGGCTGGGAGCCTATGTGGGGGCCATTTACCCAAGCTTTGATTAGTTCAAGGGATTGGAAAACAATCAACTGAAAATGTTCTGATGATGCCAGCGTGATCGAGGCCACATCCGCCTAGCCATCATCCTTCACTGCTGAAATACAAGGCTGTGATTTCAAGTTGTTGGAACATCAGCTTAAGATGCCGAGTGTCTTGGTAACAGTTGCTATGTAAAACACTCTGAGGTGGGATTTACTGTCACAGTTAATAATAGATGAAGGTTTTAGAATTTCTGACACTTTAAATTTTAAGCTGTTTGATTTATAATGTCTCTAGGAAGGAGTGGGGGGAGGGACAGTGGTAGGGGGGATTGGGGGAAAGGAAGGAAGAAAATGAGAGATGGAGACTAGTGCAATAAGCAAGGGCCTGGGGCACTAAGGGAGGGTCTAGGCTGAATTCAGTCACAGAATATGTCAGCTTTGGAAGGACTCTTAGATGTCACCTGGTCTTCCTCATTTTACAGATAGGTAAACTGAGTCTCTGGCCATCCCATCTGCCCAATAAAGATGCTTTGGGGGAACTGACACTGTTGTAGAGAACAGTGTTATTTCCATGGTTGTTATAGGTTCTCTTTTTGGTTAATCAACATGAGAATTTATTCAGCGCTCACTATGTGTCGGGCACTGTGCTAGGCACTGGGGATAATGAAACAATCTCTGCTTTCAGGGAGTCGACTTGAGGAAGAGAAGACTACATGTGCACATTTCATTCTCTTGGCATAAACATAAAATAAGAGATAAATGCAAGTAAGTTGAACATAAGGAAGTTAGGAAAAGAGGACGATGAGAATTATGGGGGAGGGACTAGGAAGGACTTGGTGGAGAAGGTGGGAAGCTGATGCTCGGGCTGCTTCTTGAAGGAAGTGAGAGATTCTATCCATAGGTCATGAGGTAGAGGGCATTCTAGCCCTGGGGCATATTTGGGGTGAGGGACAGTGGAGAGTCACAGATAACACTGAGGTTCCAAATCTGGGAGACTGGAAGAATGGTGGTGCCTTGACAAAAGCAGATAGAACTTTGGAAGAAGGATGGGTTTCTTTGGGGAAAGACACTGACGTTTGTTTTGAACATGTTGAGTTTCAGCCATCTCCAGGACATCCAGTCTGAAATGTCCAATAAGCAGCTGGTGATGTGAGATAGAAGCTTAGGGGAGAGAGACTGGGCCTAGTATATCTAGATCTGAGTCATCTTCCCAGAGATAAGTAAACTGCTGGGAGCTGATGAGGCTGAGAAGAGAGAAAGAGAGAAAAGAGAGAGGACCAAGCCTTGGGGTACTCACATAATTAGAGGACACAATATGGGGGATGAACCAACTAAGGAACCTGGGAAGGAATGGAGAACCAGGAGAGAGTACTGTCATGAAAACTCAGAGAAGGGAAGGGGGGGAAAGGAACAAGCATTTATTAAGCTATACATTTGGTACGATCTCATTTGATAATAGAGAAGAGAGTATCTGGGAGAAGAAGAGGGTTGAGGGTGTAAGAGGCAACAGAGAGATCAAGATGGATGAGGACTAAGGAATATCACATCTGGCAGTTAAGAGAATTTTAATGATTTTGGTGAGATCAGTTTGAGCTGAGTGTTGAGACTGGTAGCTAGACTGCAAAGAGTTGTGAGGAAGTGGAGACAGTGAGTGGAGACACCATTTCCAAAGAGTTTGGTGAGAAAAGATGAAAGATAAATGTCGATAGCCTGAAGGAAAAAGAAGAGTTTAAATTTTTCTTTTTTTCTTAAAGATTGGGGAGATTTGGGCATTGAAAGCAATTGGGAAAGAACTGATAAAGAGAGGCTGAGATGAGAGAGGAAGAGGATGATCGAGGGGACAGTCAGAGAAGATGGAAGGGGATTGGATCAAGGGGACACATAGAGAGGCTGGCCTTGGCAAGGAGGAGGACCACCTCATTATCAGAATCTAGAGGAAAGGAGAGAGAGTGAAGGATGATGTCAAGGGGCTTTGAGATGAAGAGAAGGGGAGAAAAGGGAGCTCCTGGTAAATGGCCTCAATTTTCTCAGTAAATAAGAGGTCCTTAGCTAAGAAAGAGGGAGGAGGGGAAAGTGTGGGAGGCTTGAAGAGAGAAGAAAACGTTTGGAATATTTTCTGTGGGGAGTGGGATAGGGAATCAATTAAGGAGGAGTAAAAGGATTGCCTGTGCAATTTGCCTGTAGCCTGTGCAAGTGTATTTCAAGTAGTATCCTGAAATAGAATTGATCGAGGTACCTGGGGGATGGGGGCAGGGCAGCTGTGTTGCGCTGATTAGAAGTGCTTGTACAGAAATAAAATATGAATTCGGACTTCCCTTTGGAGTTCCTACAAGTAGTGGTTGTTAGTAACGTGGAAAAAAAAATCCACTGGTGCCTCCATGGAGAACACAGGGTCAAAAGTGACCAAGAAGCAATTCTGTTTACTTTGGTTTCTGCCTCCTTCCTAGTTCTGATAGGATCCTAACATGGGATTTATTTTATCGGTTTTCTAGCCAAAATTCCCCAAAAGTCATAAAGTCCAGGGCTTGTTCCACCAGTGGAATCCATGCATTCTGTTAAAATGGCTGGAAAAAAGGAACTGAAAGCATAATTCTCTTTGTCTTTTCCACTGCGATGAGTAAAAATTCCCAGAAACAGTTTCTAGATATTAAAAATCAATTTATTAAGCTCCACCAATACCACAGACCCAATTCTGTAATCACGGTACCTCTTTAATACTTTGGTCACTGGAGTCTCTAAAATAACCATCATCCTCTTCCAAAAATCAAAGTTACTATGTCCTAACAATGCCATTTCTCAACCAACTAAAATTCAAACCACTGCCCTTTAATCCTGTGGTCATTACCCAATCATAACATCCCCTACAACATCAGCTATCACTGTTCCTCACCCCAAACAACACAGTCATCTCTAATTCCATAGTGAAATCATAACCTCTCTAGTATCTTAGTCATTGTCTGTACAACTCCACAACCACTGCCCACACAGAGATACAATGGCAATGGTCACTCCTTGAATACCACAATTCTCACCCCCCCAATATGGCAGAACACCCAACATCATGACCATCTGCAACTCAACACTGTGGCCATGCCAACCCCTTATACAATGGCCATCATTCCATCCCATAGCATCATGACCAACATCTTCCAACACCATGGCAGTTATCCCTCTAATACCAGTCTGGTTGATAATATTGTATCATTTTGTGGCAATGCTAACTAAGCCAGGCCAACCCTAAATAGAGATGATAACAATGCAGATTATTTTGAAGAGGTACTGAATGTCCTATCTACAGCCCCCACACAATACACCCCAATATTTCCCTCACCAGTCCACCACAGTGCCTGAAATTTCCACCATTAGTCGACCCTTTGTGTTAAGGCAATGAAGGCTCAAAGTACACAAAGGTTACCTGGGCTGGTGGAGGTGGAGGGAGGAACATTAGTCCATTAGCAGCCATTAGCACCTTAGCAGGAATTCTCTAACAGAGAACAAGGCTCTGGGAGGGAGGAACATAAACTGAGTAATTAATCAATCAACCAACAAAACTCAGTGTAGTGAAAAAGAGCAGCATTTATGGTCAGAATCTAACCAGAGTTAGAATCCTGATTCTGATACTTACTTTTCTCATCTATAAAATGGGGAGAATAACACATTACAGGGCTGCTTTGTAAAAGCTTTAAGTATCTACTATTTGCCAAGCATTGTGCTGGGCACTGGGGATACAAAGATATACATGAAAATGGCCTCTGATTTCAAGGAGCTGGGATCTATAGGAGGAAACAACACTCACATGTACAATGCATATAAAATACATATACAAAATAAAAAACAAGTTCGTTTTGGAGGTTAGACACAAGCATCTGTAGATATCAGGAAGGGCTTCCTATAGGAAGCAGTATTTGAGTTGAATTTTGAAGGAAACTAGGAATTCTACAAGGCAAAGGTGAGGAGAGAGTGCATTCCAGGCACAGGAGCCAGATCCATGCAAGCTATTGAGACCAGAGATGGGATGTTGTGTGATGAACAGAAACAAATCCTCTTTGGTTGGATTGTAGAGCACATTAAGGGAGAAATTTTTTATTATTGCATATTGTATTATAAGGATTACATACTGAGTGCTTACTATGTACAAGGTATTCTAAGCACAGTGCCGATACATAGTACATCCATAATAAATGTTAGTCAACTGATTCTAGGAGACACAGAGACATTTAAGATACAGTTTCTGCCCTGGAAGAATTCAAATTCTGGCTTAGGAAACAAAATAAACATTTGGACACAATACACGACAGAGAGTCTATAAGAGATCTCAAATGAGGAGCAGAGACTGTAAATATAAGCAGTGGTCCAAAGCAAGGAAAGGGGAGTATAGCCCAGGGAGGTAACCTCAGCCAGCTTCTCCCAAAGTCTGGGGTCTCAAAGTGGACGTGCGCTCCTTGGTTCCCAGAGACAGCTCTTTCCATGATGCCTTAGCCTCAGATAAGTGACTGGCTTTGTGCCATTTAATAATAATGACAAATAACCTCACATCTCTAGAAACTTTGTAGCTTTTGAAAGCACTTTCCCCTTTGGTGGTTCAACTGGGCTTCAGGGCAGCTTGGCCAGATAGGCCAGAGTTAGTCACCTACTGTCATAAGACCTTTATGACCCCCTTGTAGGTATTACAGGTATGGAAGGACTGGATTTGGAGTTAGAGGTCCTGGGTAGGAGGGTTTGCATACTGCTATTTAATAACTGTAACTTGGAACTTCGACAGTTACTAAGTTTATCTAGGCCCCGGTTTCCTCATCCAAAAGAGGAAAGGAAAGGGTTGGACTTCTACAGATAATTCTAGATCTTTGATCCTATGACCTCCATTTTGCAAATGCTGAAGCTGAGGCTCATAGATCAAATATAGCAATATAGGGAGCAGAATTCTAATTCAGATCTCTCAATTAATCAATAAACATGAAAGCTCCTGCTATGTGCCAAGCACTGCATTCTCCTGATTCTAAATATTTCTTAGAGACTTTCCATTATGAGACTCTCTCCATTATGTCATGCTATCTCTCAGCAGAAGTCAACCGGTCATAACTCTTTCTCTGCCTTCCCAGCTTCCTGGAGTCTTGACCTTCTCTGGATTCTGGGGCTTGAGGTTAGAAGGGGTGATAAGCTGCCATTTCGTCTTTCCTGGTCTATGAAGTCCCACCTTATGAGCACACACAGAGTATTCCACTGGGACCCAAATGAAATGGCAGGCCCTTGTTATTGTTACTTAATTGCAATATTCTTAACTCCCCTGTGCCCTCAGTCAAAAATAAGGCCTGTGACATCTCAATTATGGGGAGTAGTATGGAATGCATATGATGTCAGAATTTGCACACACAGACCAATTGGGGCATAGCGCTGTCTCCCCATAAAGCATCTTTGACAAACTATATCTCCTTAATGGGGAGAATGTGGCACCCAGGTCCCTGCCTAATGGGCTTCAGTACTGATAGGAAGTGGGATCAAGGAGCCTACCACAAACTATCTGCCCTGACCAACCAGATTACTGCTCTATTCCACCAACCTCTTGATTTCAATTAAGGATGTTGGCACCGTCCCCTCCCCATCTTTCATCTTATACCCTTTGTGGCTGGCATGGCTTGATGTCTGAGGCACGGCGGGCTGTGCCACCCTCTTTTACCTCAGCTACTTATCCTAGCTTCTCTTTTTCCAGACTGATGACACAGTCATCACCCTATCTTTTCAGAGTCCAACATCTAAACCTTCCCTGCTTCTTTCTCACATGCCAAAGTTCAACACCTCTCCTTTTCTCCCCTTTCCCCTCCTGTTCTCTGCTATTCCCAACATCACCACCATGATACACAAGATTTCTGTACTAGCTATGAGACCAACAAAAGTCAAGTGTGGTGTAGTGGACAGAGAGCTGGCCTCTGAGCCAAGGCGATCTGAGCTTAAGTCCCACCTCCAACACACACTAGCTACACAACCTTCAGCGTAGTAACAGACTTGTCAAAGTCTGTAGGGGTCCAAAGGGGCATTTGGATCTAGGTCTTCCCGTCACCAAAGCTGACCCTCCCCATCTGCTACGCTGTCTTGCCACTCTTTTGTCTTCTGTTAGGTTATTTGCTTCATCTCTAGAAAGTCACTATGGCAAATCAGGCAGGGCACTGGACTTCTGAAGCACTGGCTTCAATGCCTCATCCTGACACACAGCTATTTGACACCTCAGTTTGTCATCTATAGGAGAGAGGGGATCACATGTAGCCTCTGGATCAGTATGCTTAGAAGGGATGTTAGAGATTGGTTAGTTACACTCTCCCATTTTAGAGATAGGGAAACTGAAGCCCATAGCAGGAAAGTGACTGTTTCAAGTCATAACAGCAAGTCAGTATCTGACCCCAGTTCAGCCCAGTCCACCCCACCCTATCTACCTCTAATGCTTACACAGCCATCCCTACAGAGCTGTTATGACAACATTTTGAAAACTTTAAAGGGGGGCATAAAAGCTAGACATTATTATGTCATTTTCTTCTACTAGACTGTAACCTCCTTAAGGGCAGGTCATTCTTCTTCCCTTTTCTTCTCTCTCTCTTTCCTTCTTTTTCTCTTTCCTTCCTTCCTTCCTCCCTTCCCCCCTTTCTCTCCATCCCCCTAGAACACAGATCTTTCCACATAATAGTGGCCAATAAATGCCTGTTTAATGAGTCAACAAATCAGGATGTAGATTGGCCATTATCCCTGCCTCCACCATACCTCTAGGATGCAGTTTCCTTGTCAGGGACTTTTGGTCCCTTTCTGGGCTGCATATGGACGTGATGAGCAGGGGCTGTTGTCATCAGAATCCATTGAACCTGCTTCCCCTTCCAGATGCTTTTGAGGGGATGGCTGCAGAGGGTCTCTGTAGATGGGAAGCCTAGGTTCAAATCCCACACACTCACTTGAGATCCTTCTTAGCCTCTGTAGGCCATAAGCAATTTCCTTGGACTTTTTCTATGAGGTCACAGCCTGACTGAGATTTCTAGTGGTGGAGGAGGTTACCCACACTGAGGAAATCACAGCTCCACAGAACTGCCTATCAGGCCGTGATGGCCTGAATTATTCAGAAAACCTTTCTGAACTGGAGAGCAAGGACACTTAGGGGGTGGATTTGGAGCTGAAAGCTACTTTGCAGGTTATCTAGATGAGGGGTTCTTAGGTCTTTTTGTGTGTTGTGTACCAGCAATCTGGTGAAACCTGTGACTCCCTTCTCAGAATAATCTTTTTAAATAATTAAAAGAAATATTAAATTTCAGTTAGAGATTGGTGAAAATCACATGCATATATGTCTATGTATACCCACACATATACACATATTCACATCCAAGTTCATGGACCCCATTGAAATCTATTCACAGGTACCTTGAGGGAGATTCACTGGCCACAGATTAAGAATCCTTGGTCTAGACGTCTCCTTTTTATTTACAGAGAAAGAAACTGAGGCCTACGGAATTTAAGTGACTTGTCTAAGTAGTAAATGGCAAAGGTCCCAAGATTCCCAACCACTCTTTCCTGTAGACCACATTTCTCTCTCCTCAATGTCCCTGGTATATGGTCCCACCATGGAGGCAGCTTATACATGTCTATTTTGGGGAGGAGGGAGGAGCCACACACAGGTATTCCTGAGGGTCTGCCAGGTGCATCCTGAATCTTGCTCTAGGTAGGGGATGGGACAGGTGGAGAGAGAAAAGGACTAGCTATTAGCTGATGAAAGGCAAAGCTGAGTGGTTCTATCTCAGCATCTAGAGAAAGATGGGTTTTTTTTGTACCAAATGTTGAACTATAACCAGGTCACCGATGTTTTCTTTTATTCTCCTGCCTACTGCTACTTGCTGCTGCTGCCCTCCTGAGGTTCCTAATAGGGAAAGGCCAAGCTGGAGCAATCATGAGGCCATCACTGGTGGGTGAAGCTGGGGGCACGGAGAAGCACTCCAGGTGACAGATGGAGGGGATAGAGAAAGGGAAAGGGGCAGAAATGCTCCCTGCAGCAAGGTTTATTCCTAGGAAATTGCTGTTCTTTCTACCAATGACAAGCCCTTAGCTTCCTAAAAAAATCTGTGACCTACTCCTGTGTCCCTATCCTTCCCTTCCTCATTAATCAAAGGTTCTTAACTCTTCTTTTGGTTTGGACCCCTTTGGCAGTCTGGTGAACCTATGGACCTCCCTTCTCTGAAAATTTTTAAATTCATAACATGAATACATGGCATTACAAAGGAAACCAATCATACTGAATATTATATTTATCAAAATACTAAAAATTCCAATATCCATCCATGGATCTGCTGGGGATTTGTGGAGCTCATGTTATGAACCTCTGACCTACATGGTCAGATACTTCATCTCATTTCAGGAATTCTGCCATATGCTCCATAATTCACATAAGAAGATTGCATTCTTGACCTCCACTCACCAGGACTTGCATTCTTAGCAGTCAGAAAGCACTACACTGAGCCACCCATAATCTCTCCATTAGTATCCCTTGTGCTCAATGGGTACCATTGAAAGGCATCTGGCTGGAGTTAGGGGTACAGTCTGTGGTTAGGATTAAAGCCTGGGTCTAGAAGTCAGAACAAAACTAATGGGCCCACATGAGGAGTGAGCCCAAGATCATAGGCCAGGTCTCTCTCTAATTGACTCATTGAACCAGTCAGAGACACTACTTCCTACCAACCTCCTACCTTTTTCCGTCTGACTCTTTTTCTGTCTGTCCTCAAGCTGCCTAGAGCCCCTCAACCTTTGTGGCTACAGTCAAAGCTCTTTCTTCCTCTCCTCTCCCCATCCCCCAGAAGGCAGTCTGTCTGAGACCACAGCATAAAGAGAAACCAAAGTAGGTACCTCTCATGTTGTAGTGGAAAGAGCAACAGGCAGGAAATGAAGATTCCTGAGGCTGGGAGACTCATCCACTCTTATACTAATAATACCTAACCCTTGTGAATGGTTTGCTTTACAAACACAATAATATTTTGCCCTCACAATAGTCCTGTGAGATACTATAGCCATTATCCCCACTTTATACAGGAGGAAACTGAGACTCATAGCAGCAGAAATTATCTGCCAAATGATACAGTCAGTAAGTACCGGAGTCAAGATTCAAACTCATGGTTTCCCTGACATCAGGTCTAATGTTCCTTCTACAACAGACAATCTTCCACCTATGTGACCTTAGTCCCATCATACTCACTAGGGCTCCAGTTCTTTACCGACCCAAACTACCCTAAGTATCAGAGGTTCTAACACAAGGATGAAAAGCCTTGTCTCATCGGTGCTACTGAGATGTGGTGGGATAAAACCCACAACTAGAACATGGCTTCGGACAGGTCAAGCTTATTCAAAAGAAACAAGAGGAGTGTGAGTGTGGGAGAATGGCATTAGGAGTAACACTGTATATTAAGAAGGCATACTGAGCTGATAAAATCTAGAACCTGAATATGGAAGCTTTTGGGTGAACATCAAAGGAGGGAGACAAAACAGAAGGGACGTCATCAGTGACACACTACAAACCACCTGGGCAGAAAGGAGACGCAGAGGAGTTTGGAAAGCCGTCATGAGCCCAGCACAGAGGCATGCTATAGTAGTGGTATGGAACTTCAATTATCCAGCCATCTGCTGGAGCTCTGTCTCAGCCAAAAGCAGAGCAGCTAATAATTTTTTGACTTGTCTTAATGATAATTTCATCCTTCAAAAGAGGGAGGAAACAACAAGAGGAAATTTTGTACTGGCTCTGATTTTTACTAACAGACAGAAGGAACTGGTTGCTGGGGTGTGGAGGTTAGGAATCTTGGGGGAAAGTGACCACTCCCTCCTAGACTTTGTGATAAAAAGGAAGAAGCATTGATTTGACTTTTCTTAAGAAGCCTTTCCTGATCCAATATACTCAGTCTCTTCCTTCTGTTGATTACCCCAGTTCATCCCGTACATATCTTATTTATACACAGCAGTTTCTATATCATTACCCTTATTAGATCGTGAGCTCTCGGAGAAACAACACCATCTTTGTTGGCTAATTTTTTTTTATTCCCAGTGCCTAACAAGGTATCTGGCATATAGCAGGCTCTTAAAACAAATGCCTACTGACTGAATGGCATGAACCCTAGATTTTTGGAAAGCAAATTTCAAAGAATTTAGAGGAAGAATAAACGGAATTTCATGGATGAAAATTCTACCGAAGTAAGTACAGGAGGGAAGAGGAACTCTCTGGAAGGATTCTGAAGACACAGAAGAAACAATTCTAGTTGAGGAGGAAAACCAGGGATTGTTTGAAGAGGCCTATGTGGATGCACAGGGAACTCACTGATCAGTTTGGATTTGTTTTTTTTTTTAAAGACATACACAAGATAGAAACAAGAACAAATAGTGTAACAAAAGTATATGAGGGTGTCACTGGCCTGTAAAAATAGTGGCAAGCACTGAAGTTCAAAATAAGCTGAGGCTGGCGAGGATAGCTAACTAAGGACAACCAAGACGAGGCTGTTGGGCTGGCTGTCTTTTTTGCTCTTTTGAGGAAAATAAATTCAGAGAAGGACTACTGCATGAGGGGAAAGAAAGGGAAAGAATATGCATTTATATAGCACTGACTATGTGCCAGGAACCTTGCTAAGGGCTTGACAAATACTCTCATTTGATCCTCAAAACAATCCTGCAAGGTAGGTGATGTTATTATCCCCATATTACAGCTGAGAAAACTGAGGCAGTCTAAGGTGAAGAAACTTGCCCAGAATCACATGGCTAGATTTGAGGCTAGATTTGAACTCAGGCCTTCCTGACTCCAGGCTCAGAGGTGGCTCAGATGATGATAACTGACAATCAAAAGAACACAAAGTTGATCAAATCTGATTTTGCTTGTTTTCTCTGCCAAGGAGAACAACCTTCGTACTAGACATGACAGAATAAAATAGCTAACTGGAAGTTGGTAAGCCTAGAGAAATAAGGAAGAGTACCCCTGGTTACCGTTGGTGATTTCCAGTCATCTGGCAGAAATGAGCTACGTTCTTAGAAAGTGAAGGAACCACTGGAACTCATCATCTCCCATAGGCTAAATTATAACCTCTGTGCAGGTGACCCTCATGTTTCTATATCCAGCTCTTGTTTTTCTCCTGAGCTACCAAATATCTACTTAGTGTTACAAACTGGAAGTCCTGTAGGCATCCCAAATTCAACATGCACAGAACAGAATTAATCTTTATCTTCCAAAGTCACCTCTCTTCTGAATATTCCTCTCCCTGTTAAGGGCATTGCATTATCATTCTTCCAGTCACCCTGGCAATAACCTCAAAGTCAGATTCAACTCACCACTCTCCCTCACTTTTCCTCTCCACACACGGCCAACTAGTTGCAAAGTCTTGCTTCCACAACATCTCCTATATCCGGTGACTTCTCTCCACTCATTTGGCCATCGTCCTAGCACCTCTGGTACCCCCCCCTTGGACCTCTGCAAAAGCCTTCTAATTGGTTTCCCTGCCTCTAATCTCTCCCCTCTCCAACCTAACCCCCAACCACAGAGTTGGCAGTGAAAGTCTGAATGTGTAAGTCTGACCTTGCCATTCCCTAGCTCAAAAAAATCCAGTGGCTCCCTAATACAGGATGAAATACAGAGTTCCCTGCCATTTAAAGCCCTTCATAATCTGACTCCAGTTTATCTTTCTAGGCTAAATGCACATTATCCCTGCTCATGTATTCTACCCCCTAGCCAAACTGGCCCTACTTCCTATTCCCTGTATGTGACATTTCATCTTCAATCACCATGCCTTTGCAATAGCTGTCCTCCCCTACCTAGAATATACCATTTCTTTATGTCTACCTCTTTCCTTTTTTTTTCCTTCAAAATCATCTCAAATGCCACCTCCTACATAAAGCCTTTCGTGAGCTCCATGGATGCTAATGCCTATCCTACCAAAATAACGTATATCTCTTGTATGTATACTATGCATACTTATATATGTACATGTTATCTGCTCCACAGAATATAAACTCCTTCACGGTAAGGACTATTTTCTTTGTCTTTGAATCTCCATGGCTTGGTACACAGTAGGTGCTTAATACTGCTCATTGTTGATTGATGGAATTACTAGCCACAATAAGTGATGCTTGAAAGATAACAGAAATAAGGGAGAGGTAGTGCTAAACCAGGAAAGGGCACATGTTACAGTTTTCCAAAAAGGGAAGAGAATTGAATCTATGAGCTGTATACATTAGTGAGCTTGAATTCAATCCCCAGTAAAGTTCTAGGTCAGATAATTTTAAAATGGCTGATGAACACCTACAAAAGGAAGTGGTCATTATAAAAAGTCAGCACATCTTCATGAAGACCAGTTCAAGCTTGTCTAATCTTTTGCTTTTTGACAGGTTTACTAACCTAATATATCAGGCCACTGCTATAAACATAGTTTACTTAGATTTTAGCAAAGCTTTAGAGAAAGTATTTCATATTGTGAAAAAGATGTCAAGGTGTGGATTAGATGATAATACAATTAGATGGATTTAGAACTGGCTGAATGGTTAGACTTAGAGGGTAGTCATTAATGGCTCAACGTTGACTTGGCAGGTCTCTCCAGTGAGTACCCAAGGGATCTGTGCTTGGCTATTTGACATTTTCCCCCCAATGACCTGCACAGATAGCATGCTCATTAAGTTTACAGATGACAGAGGGATGGCCAACACACTATATGACAGAGTAAGGATCTCCAAAAATCTTGATCAGTCTGGAGTCTGAATCTAAGAAGGTAAAATTCAGTAGTGATAAATGTCAAGTCTGACATGGGTTCAAAAACTTAAAACCTCACAAAGACAGGATGGGTTAGGATTGGTTAAAATTTGTCTGAAAGAAATCTGTAGGTCTTAGTGGGCTGCAAGCTTAATATGAGCAAGCAGTGTCATGTGGCAGACAAAAAAGCTAACGTGATCTTGGGCTGCATTAAGAGAGGGAGGTGACAGTCCTCTACTTAGCTCCATCAGACAGTCCATGGAATATGGTGCACCACAGTTTAAGGATAAGCTGAAGAACATCCAGCCTGGTTGTCCTCAACCAAGGTAATGTGGGCCTTAAATTCATGTCACATAAGGATTAGTTAAAGGAACTGGGGGTGATGAGTCTGGAGAAGAATGGCTAAAAGGGCAGCATAAAGAACAGGAATTGCACTTGTTCTGTTTGTCCTCAAAGAGAAGAACCAAGAGCAATGGGTGGGAAGTGGTAAAGAGACACATTTAGGCTTGATCTCAGGAAAAAAACCTTCCTAATCATTAAAGCCATCCCAAAGTGATGGATGT
Source organism: Gymnobelideus leadbeateri (assembly GCA_011680675.1). Taxonomy (NCBI): domain Eukaryota; kingdom Metazoa; phylum Chordata; class Mammalia; order Diprotodontia; family Petauridae; genus Gymnobelideus; species Gymnobelideus leadbeateri. The sequence continues at coordinate 361,097 of WOXC01004080.1, forward strand.
GACTCAAGAGGTCGGGGGCTAGTTCTCTTCACACTGAAGCGGGATGGACATGGGTTAGAACAGATGGTTGCTGAGCTCCTTCCTAACTCTAAAAGCCTTTGATTCTACGGCACTTTATATGACTTTGGTGATGAATAGAACCCTAGACCAGGCAAGGATTCATGAACTATAGCTCTACCGTGGCTAGGAGGACCTGGATAAATGACTTTCTCTTTCTGAGACTCAGTGGCCTCCTCTGTAACATAGGGATCATAAAATTTGTCTTGACAACTATTGACAAGGTTCTTTTGGGTTAGTGAATGTGAAATGCTTTGGAAAGCATATAAAAGCATTTGCTGGTGTGAGAGATTGTTTAGCAAAAAACAAATGGCATTTTCTGGCTGGGTAAAGGGAAGAATTCCTGTAACCTGCTTTCAACTTGTGAGGCAGTGTGGCAAATAAAATAATCCACCTTAAGGTTTATAAAACACTTTCCTCCCCAAAAAAACAAAACAAAACAATCCAAACCACATTAGGTGTGTTGTGTAGACCAGTAGAAAGAATTTGGGCCAGAGAACTGTTTTCAAAAGCCCAGCTCCTCCACTTACAGATGTTACCTTACTCAAGTGTCTTAACCTGTCTGAGTCTGTTTCCTCACCTGTGAAATAAGGAAAATAGTAGCTGCCATGCCTAACTCAGGGGGTTGTTGTGAGGCTCAAATAAAATAATGCATATAAAATGCTTTGCTAGCTATAAAACAAATATTTTTATATAGAAATGTTCTAGGACAGGGGTGGGGAACCTGCAGCCTTGAGGCCACATGTGGTTCTCTAGGTCCTCAAGTATGGTCTTTTGACTAAAGCCAAACAAATTTTGTGAAGTTTGGATTCAGTCAAAAGGTCGAACTTGAGGGTCTAGAGGACCACATGTGACCTTGAGGCCTCAGGTTCTCCACCCCTGTCCTAGGATGTCTAGGTATTTGGGGGAGGGGCACTGAGGAAATGGAGACCCCTCCCTCAATTGGCCCACAGTCTAATTGAGGAGACACAGACCATATAGCAAACAATTAGGGGACAATAAATGGCATTATAAAATTGGTGTTAGATTGGATATAATCAGGGATCCAAATGTGGGGCAAAATAAAAATTCCCGTTTCCATAGCACTTTAAGGTTTATAGAGGCTTTAATCACAACAACCCTATAAAGTACACAGAGCAGGAATTATTATCCTCATCTTGAAGCTCAAGAAAAGGCCTGTCCATATGTGTACAGGAGCTGAGATTCCCATGGGGTCTCCTGCCTCGAGTTCCACCCTTCTCTCCTATATACACAAACATGGTGTCTTTAGCAGTTCAGAGCAGAGGCAGTAGCGATGGGCTGGAATGTTCAGAGCCAGTTTCACAGATGACCTCATCCCAGAAGGGTGGGCAGAGGGAGGAGATGTGGAGAGAAGCAGGTAGGATGTATGGTCTGGGGAAGAAGATAGAGGTGGGGGAGGAGAATGTTTAATAAACAGGGAGGAAACTGGCTCATGGTGGGGCCCTACCGGGAAGAAAGGGAGGTAAGATGACCTTTGCCTTATCCCCATCTGCTGAGCTGATAGCTGGTTGGGGGATTCCCTTCTGTGAACTCTCACCTCCACTAGTTTGGGAACTGTCAGAGATCTCTGAGGCTGAGAGCAGGGCAACTCTCTGGAAAGATCTCCATCCTTAGAGAGCAGGGGTCAATGAATGGAGGGTTCTAGGCCATACCAACACATATTTACTGCTGGCTTCAGGCATCTTAGATTGTCATCAATTCCATTTAGGGAGAGATCATATCTTAATTTCTTTATGTCTCCCTCAGTGTCTAAAAAAGCTGTGCACAGAGTAGGTACTTAATAAATGACCAATGTATCGTACTGTGTTTAATCGCATGTGTACAATCTATATCAAATTGCTTACAGTCTAGGGAGGGATAGGATTTAGAACTTAAAACTTAAAAAAAGTTAAAACTGCTTTGATATGTAATTGGGGGAAATATTATTTTAAAAAAATGATCAGTGAATTTAATGAATCTTCTGGGAAGTCCCTATACCTTCCTGTATGGGAGAAACTAGGGTGATATGGAAGAGACAAGGACAAATTCAATCCAACTGGAAAGGGTTACAACTATGGGAAAACCCCCAAGAAAGCCAGAAAATTCTGGTGCTGCAAAACAGAATTCTTTTCTAGACCCAAACTCGGAAAAGTCAAGAACTGTTGGTACTTTCAAACGAGGGCCACCTAACCTTCATTCACGATCTTTCCTATACCCAATCAGCCAGGTTCTCAACCTGAGGAATGTGAGGTTCTTTTTAAAAATTTGATATTTCATGTATTTTAATTCAACACAGTAATCATATATACTTTGATTTTATGCATTTAAAAACATTCTGAGAAAGGGTCCATCAAACAAAGGAGTCATGACACACAAAAAAGGGCTAAGAACCCCTGAGCTAGAAGGAACATCATCCCATACTTCTCTCTACTATCAAAATATCACCATATCTCAGATGGAAAGGGGCAATCATCCAAAGGATGGGTCCTTTGACAGTAGGAATGGGAGTGGGGCAGGAAAGAGAGGTTGCTCTGGATTTGGGCTCCTGAAGCCCTCTCTTCCTGGAATATCCTCCCTTTTCCTCTCAGTCAGTCTTCTGAGCTTGGCTCAAGCCTTCCCTCCTGCATGAAGCCTGCCTTGATTTACTGAAGTTCATTCTGACTTCCCATAACCCTTTGACACCTTCAGTCTCTCCACCCAACTCAGTACTTTGCCAGGTCATCACCAGGGCTTTGGCTACACTCTTCTTTCTTCCCTATTTTCACTCCTTAGAGAACCATGTCAATTTAGACCATCTTTTCTCTACTTTCCATTTCTTCACTCTCCAATTTTATTTCCCTCTTTTCTTGACAAACTTCAATGCTCTCACCATCTTCCTCCCTTGTTCCTATCACATGCTGCTGAACAGAGCTTGACGAAGTCTCCTAGCAATGCTCGCTAGTTCTGTACAAATTTGTGCCCTCTAGTCTCACATGGACCCTCTTACGCCCCACTAACTAATCTTCTATTCCATCCCCCCAGAAGCTGGTCCAAACCCCCTTTTCTTTCCTCAAGCATCCAACAATACTTTCACTCTTAGATGAGCTCCATGCCTCATACTTAAGTAAAATTGAGGTTGTTATTCTTCCTCCCCATTGTAGTCCCTTACCATCATCCTCCACCATTTCCTGTTCTGCTCCCTATCAAAACTAAAACTTCCACTTGTGCCCCTGATCCCATCTTATTCCACCTTCGTCAGAAGACTGACCCTACCATCACCAACTCTCCCTCTACTCTCAGGCCCTTCCCTGCCTGCTGGTTCCTTCTCTACTGCCTATAACAACGCCCAACTCTCCCCCACACTAAAAACACCCTCATTAGATTCCACCATCTCTACTATCATCTCATGTCTCTCCTTTTCAGTCAAATTCTGAAAAAGCCATTGACATTGGGGATCTCTACTGGCTTTCCTCTAGTTTCTCATAAACTCTCTGCTATCCAGCTTTTGACCTCATCACTCAGCTTCTGCTATTTTCTCCAAAATCACAAATAATTTTAAAATTGCCAAGTCCAATGGCCTCTTCTCCATCCTCAATCTCCATGACGTTCTCTGTAACTTTTGATACTGCTTACCGCTCTCTCCTCCTGGATAACTTTTCTCTTTGAGTGTTCACGATTCTGCTTGTTCTCTTCTGTTTTCTTGCTACCTGACTATTCCTTTTCAGTTTTTGTTGAGATGTCCTGCGGGCATCTCATACTTAACATGTGTAAAACAGAGCCCTTCTTCCCAATTTCCCTGTTATCAAGAGCACCATCATTTATATTTGACATCCAAATAGTATCCTTGACTCTCACACACCCACATATTCAATCATTTGCCAAATCTTGATGCTTCTCCCTTGACAACACCATTCTCATACGTCCCCTCCTTTCCATTCACACCCCCCCTTGATTCTGGTCCTCATCCGAGTCTCTCATGGACTATGGAAGTAGTCTCCCATTTGGCCTCCCTACAGCTGCCAGAGTGGAAACCTCTCTAAAGTGCAGGCCTGATCATGTCAACAAACAACAGGTGCTGCCTATGCCTGGAGGCTGGAATATAAACTCTGGCACCTAATGCTCCTCACAACCTGACCCCTTTCTACCTTTCCAGTCTTTTTATACATTTCTCTCCTTGGACTTTGTGATCCAGCCAAACTAGACAAGCTGGTGTTCCAACACAAGGCACTAGATTTCCCACCTCCATGCCTTTGCACCCCATCCCTAGAATATACTGCCTGCTGATCTCCACCTCTCAGAATCTCCAATTTCCTTTTTAAAAATTGTTTTTCCCAATTTACTTGAAGACTCAGATCAAATGCCTCCTTCTAGACTCTTCCCTAGAAACCTTTTCTGATCCTCCTCTCATGCTAGTCCCTCTGTACAATAACCACCTTGTATTTATTTGTAATGAATTATGGAAATACTTTAATGTATACATGCTATCTCCTCCACTTGAACAGGAGCTCCTTGAAGGAAAAGCTTGACTTTTTTTCCTTGTATCTCTAGTGCCTCAAACACAGCAAGCAATTAATAAATACAGACTGACGGAGTGACTGACTGAAACGTCATTGCTCTCAGGGATATGTCCTACCCTTACTTCACAGAACAGCTTATAGAGGCCCACCTCCTCCATGAAGCCTTCCTCTCCTCTCCAGCCATACCATAAAACCCTGACAGAAAAGGGCTGGGTCTTGGGCTGCTCCTCATCTCCCAGAGCATAGTCTAACCCAATTGCACAAAGTTGGCACTCAAGACAACTCACTGATTGGAAGTGAAGAACCAAACATGCCCTTTCAGTAAGAGTAAACAGAAGGGATCCTGAGACAGGAACTGCATGTGAGTGCAAGGCTTCTGGTGAGCTGGTTTTTGTATGCAGACATACATACAGCTATGCAACACTACTGAGGTACACGTATGTACAGTACATGCATGCTAAAGGGTATGACAGCCAGGACTGACACAGGGGGCAGGAATGCATTCTCTCATTGGCAGTCCAGAGACTTAGAGGCCCTGGGCCTTGCCCCCTGTGCACTTCTGCTGGTTCCCACCCCCCACAGGGACTAGAAGGGGAATGGCAGGCCCTGGAAGAGGGCTAGGGAGCAGGGCAGCAGGCTGGCAGAGACCTGGAGAGGATGGTTGTCCCCTGGGCTGAGCCACACCCCACCAAACTGTTTTTGTCCCAGGGAAAAATATTCCTCGTGGTGCTTCTGATATGGTAGGAAGGTAGATAATAAGCAGAAACCCTGCATTCGGGCTTCCTCATCACGTGGTGCTGTGAGCCACAGAGAGCCTCTCAGCCGAGAGAGGTGGAGAAATAATGACCAGAGGCCCCTCCAAAATAGCCACCCACCACCCCGCACCCCCGCTCTGCTGAGGACGCCCAAATACTGCCATTCCCCCTCCCCTGCCCTGCTCCCCCCTCTCCCCACCCTGATAACGTGTCATTAGGGCCTCCGCAGCTCCCAGGGCAGGAGCAATGAATGCAGGAACATACCTCCTCGCCTCAGATGGGCGTTTGCTCTTCCCCTCCTCGGCTGTGATTGATTAAAGGATCAGGGACATCTGAGAGCCTGGCCGTGGCGGGAGCCGCCACTGCGACTCCCTTTGGACTTGAAGAGCTTCCTTGCCTGCTGCTTGCTGCTGCCGTGGGCTGTCAGGCAGCTTTTAATCAAGGTTTGCTTATATCTGCAAAGGCCTTTCCCACAGGGAGGGAGAGAGGGGGAAAAAAGGTGGGGGAGGGGGAGGGGGAAGGAAGGAGGAGGAAAGGAGGAGAGGGGGAGAATGCATTAATATTTCAACTACCCTCTGTGCTTATCTCTTCCCCTCCTCCCTCCCTGCTGCCCACCCCTGCTCCTTTATTAGGGAGAGGTCACCACTAGGGAGGGATGGGATGAAGGGCAGATCGCTGGGTCAACAGGCCTCCCAACCCCCACTATGCCAGTGCCCATCCTCCAACTTCCCAGCTGGGAAGGCAAAGGGGAGATTATCCAGCCGGGACAGGGAACAGATGGCAGCTACCTACTAAGTGCCAAGCACTGTGCTAGTATCTGCCCTCAAGGAGATCATACTCTACTGAGTCACCATCAAAACTGAGACAACTCTGTCAACAAGAACCATGGGGGGAGGGGCGGAGAGGGTTACAGGAACGAGGAAGAGAGTGACTGGGGAGCTGCTTGTTTCTGGTGGGGAGAAACCCATGGAAAAAATAGCATGGTCAGTGGGGAGAGAACTGGGAAGGGAAGAATGGGTGAAGTGCCCTCGTTCATCTTTTCCTCAAAATTAGCTCCAGCAGCTGTACCCCAGCATCTCATACACCTCCCGTGGGGTTGGCTCCTTGGCATGAGAAGGTGAAGGCAGAGATGGAAAGAAGCTACATCTAAGTCTGGGTCACAGGTGGAAGGGAGGGCTGAGAAAAACATGTTTAGAAGAAACAGGAGAAGACATGTTTAGAAGAAACAGGGGAGCCTGCAGATAGCCTGAAGATTAAACAAGCCAGCTTATGGAAACTGTGGGGTCTAGCTAGACACCCTGATCTCCCCCTTCTCCCCAGTCTGGCCCCCTCTGCTCCAGCCAGGCCCATCTCTTTAGTGTCCTCCTTACAAGCCAGAGACAGTATGGAGGAGAGCACTTGTAGCTGGGGACATCTAAGTTTGAGTCCCAGTTTAGAAGCTCAGTAGCCATGTGACCATCAACAAGTCATTTAACTTCCTTGACCCCCAACTTCTCATCTGCAAAACAGGAATAATAAAGGTACCTATCTCACATGTTTGTGAGAATCAAACAAGATAATGTGTAAGTACTCTGTAAACCTTCGAGCCCTACATAAATGGAAGCTGTTATTATTGGGCCATACTTATGCCCACCTCCACATCTTTGCTCCCTCCTGAATGCCCTTCCCTTCAATCTATGTTGCAAGTCCACATCTTTCCTATCATCCAAGATCTGGCTTCAGCCCCTTCTCTCGTGCACAGCCTTCCCAATGCACTCTAACCCACAGAGATCTTTTCCTCCTCTGATTGTATGGACCTGTTCTGCTTGTTCTGAAACTGTTTCATGTCTTTCAGTCTTGTCTCTCCAACCAGGATGAATCCCTCTAAGATCAAGGGCTGTATCTAAGCCCAAAGCTCCTTCAACTTTCACTGATTTTTGTGGAGGGCTCCACTATCCTTCCAGTCCCAGAGATTCCCAACGTAGCCGTCATCCTTCATTATACCCTCTCACCCACCCTCCAAGTCTGACACCGTGCCAATGCTTGTCTATTCTACCTCCCCAACATCTCTCATGTCTGTCCTCCTCTCTGCTTGGATCACAACCACTCCAGTTCAGGCCCTAATCTTCTCTTGCCTAGACTACCGCAATCCTGTCCTAATTGGTCTCCCCTTCATTCACTTCTCTCTCTCCTTTCCAAACAAAACTCTCCAAAGCAACCAAACTGACAGTTGTAGGATGAAAGTCTGACCATGTTTTTCCCTTGCTCAAGCTTCACTAGGTCCTCGAGGCCATTAGGATAAAATTCAAATTCCTCGGGTATTTAAAAGCCTTCACAATCTGCCTCCAGATTAGCTTTCCAGGTTTACTTGCCCATTATTCCTCCTTGTGGGCTCTACTCTGCAGACAAACCGGCTGCCTTACTGCTTCCCATACCTGACATCCGATCTCCCAATTCCCCTCTCATGCTCATGCTTGGAATGCTCTCCCTCCTTATCTCCTTCTCTTGGAACCCTGTGTCTGCCTTCAAGGCTCAAGTGACACCTTCTTCAAAAGATCTTTCCTGCCTTCCCCAGTTTTTAGTGCCCCCAAATGAGATCACTTTGTATATATTTTGTACACATTCTTTATTTTCTTAGTTGTAAAGGTGGTATTCCCACACCACCCCAATAGGTCTTAGCCTTTTGATGGCCTGAACTGGTTAAGCTTTTCAATTTGTGTTCTAGTGAGTAGCACATTGCTTGGTACAAAGTAGCAGCTTAATAAATATATGTTAAGGACACTGAGACCCTTGATACAGATGTTGTGCTAACTTCATTCATTCATTCATTCATTCATTCATTCATTCATTCATTCATGTCTATGCCAGACTACCACACTGGGTGCTATGAGAAATACAGAAAAGGCACTGGATTGCTCTTAAGGAATTAATAATCTAATAAATCAATAAAATATAAGGTAATACGTTGTAACTGCCAGAGACCTAATGCAAACCTAGGTCTGAGGGCATTCAAAGGAGGGAGATACCATATCTACTTGAAGAAAACAACAGGAATCACAGGAAGGTATTATGGAGGAGGCAGCATTTGAACTGAGAAAGGAAATCCAAGAAATTTAATCAGGGCAAGATCTCCAAAGGGAAGTTCTAGGGGATTTTCACTCCCTTCCCTCTGAAGGAGACCAAAGTAAGGACATAAACAAAATCGTGCCTAAATGTAGGGGGACAAAGTCTGGTGTCATCCCCCCTTCTTTTTCAAAATATACAAGTAGTCTACTGAATTTGGAAGCAGACTACCTAGGTTTGAATCCCTGCTCTCCTACCTCCTACTCACTAGGCCAGGGGTGGGGGGAAACCTGTGGCCTTGAGGCCACATGTGGACCTCTGGTTCCTCAAGTGCGGCCCTTTGACTGAACCCAAACTTCAGAGAATAGATCCCCTCCATAAAAGAATTTGTTCTGTGAAGCTTGGGTTCAGTCAAAGGGCTGCACTTGAGGAACCAGAGGTCCACATTTGGCCTCAAGGTTTCGTTCCCCACCCCTGGACTAGGCCAAAGTAAATTCATCTAGAAAATCATGGAGATGGACATGATGACTTCTAAGGTTCCTTCCAAATGTAATCTGTAACTTCCATGGCAACATGTATGTGACTTGTTACCCACAGAGGAGAGGTAGGGTTAAGGGTAGAAAGGGAATAGGCATTTATATAGCACCCCTGTGTGAGAGGCACTGTGCTAAGGGCTTTTTAACAAATCATTTTGTTTAAACCTCAACACAACCCTACAAAGTAGGTGTTTACCATCATCCACATTTAACAGTAGAGGAAATTGAGGCAAAGTAGCGGCTTGCCCAGGGTCACACAGCTAGTAAATGTCTGGGGGCTGGATCTGAACTCAGGTCTTTCCAACTCTAAGTCCAGGGCTCTATCCACTGGCCCACCAGGCACCTCAGAGGAGGGGAGTCAAGGGGGTGGTATTTTCCTGGGACTCTGCAGTTTTTGCTAGGGCTCTGTCCCAGTCTTGCCTCACACAGCAGAACCATTTTTAATCATCCTAATGCATTTCAGCCTGCAGACGAATCATGGGGCAGGAGTAAGGAGCCTTGGCATGTTGTCAGCTTCCTTTTAGCATCCCACAAGTTTTCCGGCACGCTATAAACTGCCCCCAATACACACACACCTAGGCACTCAGTGCCCTCGAGTAGTCCAGAGATTTTACAAAGTTCCACCCCTTCTCCACATCTCTTCTATGTCCCCCTTTTCTGCAAAAACAAAACATAAAAAATAATCTCTCCATCCTGAGTTCATCTTTCCAAAGATGCTGCACTCCGGCTAATTTGTTGAGCCAAGAAAGGCAGAGCGGGGGGTTAGGAACCCTAGATTCCATAGTTCCATCTGCCACTAATGTGCTATGGGGCCATAGGATGAATTCTCCTTTCCCTGGATGAGCCTCAGAGCTCCCTTTAGAAAATGAAAGGGTTAAACTAGATATTTCCAAAATCTCTATCAGATCTGAAACTCTGTGGTTCTAATTCAAGCAAAGGGCCAACTGTGATAAAAGGCATGCTAGCAAACACTTCTATTTTAACAGGGGCCTTCTATGCCCTAACCCAAAGAAGCATTTCTAATGGCAGAATTTCAGGAACTATGTCAGACTAGTACAGTAGCTATCTTTGGTGGGGGGCCTTTCCTTATCATGTAGGTGGCCACTAACTACACTATACTTAATGCTAGCTCTCCCTAGCCACACGTAAAAAGTCCATCCAGAACAGTCTGTGTGGTAGGCAACAGTGGAAACCTGGGCCTCTGGGCCTAAGATACCTTGTTACTGCCCCTGACCCTTGTTCTTTCATTTCTGAATAGCTGGGCAGGGTAATAGGTGGCACCCAAGCTAACACTTTTCTCCCCTTGCCTGAACTGAGAACCAGTGGTCATGGGTTCTAATCCTCATTCTGATACTTACTATTGGGTAGGAGTTTCCTCATCTATGAAATGACTGGGCTGGACTAGATGGCAAAGAAGATCCCTTCCAACTCTCATCTGTGAGCCTTTGAAATGAATTTGGTTTATAAAGCTTTGTTTTTGGTCCTGGAGATAACTCCAGATGCCCCAGGGTATTGATTCACCAGGACTGCAGGTCAATGATAGTTGGACATTTGCTCTCTTAGGATGGTGACCGTATTCGGTCTGTTCTGTGCCAAGCAGGCTATGGGCACCCGTTCATTTGTTCATTCATTCAACAAACATTTGCTAAACACCTACTAGCTACGGGGCCTACGAAGAACTCAGTGCTTGGCACTGTGGGGTGGGGAGATAAGATAACAAGCCAATGATACCAAAACTTGCAATACTCAGTCCTGCCCAAAGGGAGTAAGTAGCAAACACTATGTGGATTAAGCAGGGGATTCAGTTCAACAATCCAATTCGTTTATTTAATGCCCATGGTATAAATAGGCACGGAGCTTACAGTGGAATATGATACAGAGAACTATAATATAATTCAGCACTGATATTTTACATGGTGAGGGTGTGTGTGTGTGTGTGTGTGTGTGTGGTGGGGAGTGAATTAGAGAAGGCTTCTTGGAGGAAGTGGCAGTTGAGCTGGCCTTTAAATGGCAGGTAGGAATTCAGCGGCTGAAGAGGGGGAGGGCATCACAGGCCTAGGAAACGTGACTGAAGGCAGGAAAGTTCAGGTCACGTTCAGGGGACAGAGCACAGAGCAGGGAAGGTATCTGGGCTGAGCCTTAAAGAATGAGCAAGGTTTTGACAGGTAGATATGCTGGGGGGAAGCTTTTCAGGCAGAGTCAGGAAAGCATTAGGTAGGTTTAGGGGATGGCTTCTGGCCTGCTTAGCACCCATAAATAGAAATGTGATGGAATGGCTAGCAAGGTAAGGAGGAACTAGACTGCAGCAATAATAGCTAACGTTTGTAATCTGCAAAGTGTTTTACCTTTCCCTTGGTCTTTGCAACAGCCTTGTGAGGGGGCTGCTGTTTCTCCTCATTTTATAGTTGAAGAAACTGAGGCTGAAAGAAATGAAATGATTTGTTTTGGATCACTCAACTAGTAAGAGTCTGAAGTGGGATTTGAACTTGGCTCTTCCTGACTCCAAGTCTAGGGCTCTGTCTGCTAAATCACCTAGCTGTGATGAGGTTTAAGTGCAATACCAAGGAGCCTTGATTATATCGAGTAGGTGGTGGGGAAGGAATTGCTTTGAAAAAGTCTGAAAAGGTTGGGGTTTTCTTGGGGGGTGAGTGGTGCAGCAGAGGAACTCTTTTCAATAAGGAAGATTAATCTGGCAGACTTGAGGGACAGTTTAGAGATCAGCAGAGTAGTTAGGCAGTTATTATAGTAGTCAGGTAGAAGGGGATGAATGCCTTGAGTCAAGATATTGGTAGAAGACTGGGCAGATCTCAGAAACATAAGGGAGGTAGGATCAACAATGTTCATCTCCCAAGGATGATTACACCCCAAATTCAGACCTAGTGGGGAAAAAAGGCAAGCACAAGATCCTGGTGCCATCCTTCAAGGGGCCGTCTTCTTCTTCTTCTTCTTCTTCTTCTTCTTCTTCTTCTTCTTCTTCTTCTTCTTCTTCTTCTTCTTCTTCTTCTCCTTCTCCTTCTCCTTCTCCTTCTTCTTCTTCTTCTCTCTCTCTCTCCCTCCAGTCCCAGGGGAGGCTGCCTTCCTTCAAATAACAAGCATTTCATAACCATCTACTTTGTGCTAGGCACTGCACAAGGCATTGGGGATACAAATGCAAAAATGAAACACTTCCTGCCCTCAAGGAGCTTATATTCTGCTGGGTAGAAAGAACATGGATAAATAAATACAAAAGAAAGGACAGGGATAGGGACTCCTGAGCCTGTGATTTTACTGGTTTAGAGAATTCTTGAATGAGGAACATCCCTCTACCAACACAGGCTGGAACTTTAGAGTTTTAGAATTACTTTCAGCACTAAGGGGATGATAAGCGCCTTGCCTGGGGTCATAGAACAAGCATATGCCAAAGTCGGGACTTGGACCCAGGCCTTTTTGGGAGCCAAGTGGCCCAGCCGATAGAACACTAGAGGAAGGAAGATTCTAGTTCATAATCCTTCCTGAGACACTTACTAGTTCTTACCCAGTGCAAGTTTTGTCTACCTCAGTTCCCTCATCTGTAAAAATGGGATCCATGATAGCACCTACCTCCCAGGATTGGCTTGAGCATAAAATAAGATATTTTTAAGTGCTCTGCAAACTTTAAAGTGCTACCTAAATAAATGCTAGCTATTATCATCATTTCCTGATTCTGAGAACAGCTCTCTATCCACTGTGCCACGAAAACACACACGAAATAAATACAAAACGCTTTTTTTTTTGAGGGAGATTCAGGAAAGAGCTCTTGTAAAAGGTCACACCTGAGCTGGATTTTAAACGTCTATTTAGCCACTTCTGCAGAGACCTAGTGGTAATGTGGGGTGGGGGGGACTAGAGAGGAGAGATTCTGGGGCAACAGGGCCTGGAATTCCCTTTGGTGCTGGATGGGGTAGTTTCTGGTTGACTTGTCTCCAGGCCCACCAGGCCTGATCTAAATACAATGGTAAATCAGTTGCAGAACGGCTGAACACATTGTGGTATATGATTAAAATGGACACTATTGTGCTATAAGAAATGACGAGGATGGTTTCAGAAGAAAAACCTGGGAAGACTTATAGGAATTGATGCAAAGTGAAGTGAGCAGAACCAAAAGAACACCGTACACAGTAACAGCAATATTGTACAATGATCAACTGAGAATGACTTAGCTATTCTCAGCAATACAATGATTCAAGACAACTGCAAAGGACTTATGATGAAAATGCTATCCATTTCCAGGGAGAGAAGTGATGGAGTTTGAGCTTAGATTGAAACATAATTTTTTCACTTACTTTTTTTTCTGGCAACATGGCTAATGTGGAAATAAACACACGCATAAAAATAAAATAACAGTGGTAAATGGTTTCACCTTGAAGGCACAGGTTTCCAAGCCTCCTGGACTGGAGGAATAGTGCCCCATATGACTGGAGGGAGACTTTCAGCTTTGTAGCTCAAAAATCTTGCAATCATGGGCCTGCCTTGGGCCATGGGTCATCAAATTGCATAGTTAGAGAGGCATTCCTCTGAGTTAAACGGCCCTATTAAAATGCAGGGACCCTATCTTAAGTCCATTATGAGTCATTAACACCTTAGAGGGGATTAGTTCACAAAAACCTGCCTGTGGGGGGGGATGTGATGAGCAAATTTGCATACTGCAAAAGGAAGAAGCAAAGGCCCTGAATGTAAGGAGAGGCTATAAAGTCTTCCTGTTGGGGCCAAAGAAGTGGGAAAGTAAAAAAAGGTAGGTGACTTGGCATCTTTTCCACTTAAAGCACTGGAACCCTCAGAGGTTAAGGGACTTGCCCAGGGTAACATAACCAATGGTTGTCTAGACCTTGAACTAAGGTTGCTCTGACTCTATGGCCAACTCTCTATCACCAATTCTCAAAGTGTGGTCAGGGAGGGAACCCTTCGGTCTGAAGTTAAAATTATTTTCATAATGTTACACGATGTCTTGATTTCTAATTCAGAAAAAAAATATCAATAGATGTAACATATAAGTTCTTTGAAGGTCCTCAATAGTTTTTAAGCATATAGAAGAGACCTAAGAATGAAAAAAGTGTGAGAACCACTGTACAGCATTCTTTCTCTCTTGGAATAGACCATAAGCTTGCTGACAGCAGGGATTATGTCTCTTCCTCTGAACCTTCTTCCCTTCCCCAAGCACACGGCCTGGGGCTGAGCACACATTAGGGAAGCCAAGGCCCACAATGTTAGAGGGATTCTAGGGTCTCCTTCGGCCTGAGGGCATGAGGTAGAGAAAGTGAAAAGAGTGAGTCAGACTGTATCAAAGAGGCATCACCCCCAAAACTGATGGGCTTAGGGAACTTCTCCTGATGTTTTAAACTGCTTCAGGTGAAGAAGATCTGTCCCCAGCAAGGTTCCCCTCTCTGCTTCCTTTCCCTGGATTTTGGCAGGATTACTCAGGAGGTTGACCCCACCCTTTCTCCCACACTAAACAAAGACCCCAGGAAGTGTTTTATGAATGATTCCTTTGCTTGTTCCCAAGCAGATCCCTGGGACAAGGCATTTGTAAGTCCTAGATTAAGGCCTATGCCTCTGTGTCCAACTGAGACTTTAGGCCTACACTGTATCTCATGCAAGTTGATTCAGCACAAAATAAATACTTCTCTGCTGTGGAGAACAGATTTTTCTGGCATTAAAAACACATGCAATTATAGAAAGCAACATGGAAAAACTAACCTTTGTTGTTCCCCCTTCTCTATCCCAGAGTTTTGGGATGGAGGCAGTTTCTCAGGAAGGAAATTTAGCATCCTCCTGAACACTATACCATATCTCACCAGATTACCCAAACTTCAGGGCATCTCAGATTCTGGTTCCTATGTTTGCTGAACTCTTTTTTTTTTTTTTTAAAGCAATTGGGGTTAAGTAGCTGCCCCTTTAGGGCAATTGGGGTTAAGTAACTTGCCCAAGGTTACACGACTAGGTTTTTGTTTTTGTGTGGATTAAGTGTCGGAGGCCGGATCCGAACTCAGGTCCTTCTGATTCCAGGGCCGGCGCTCTATTCACTGCGCCACCTAGCCGCCCCTTTGCTGAACTCTTAAGAAGACTATATCTTTTTTTGTTTTGCCTTCACCCACTGCCAGGACATTCCCTAGACTGAGCCTTGAGAGAACCTGTAGTAGTTCCCTATTGCTCATCACAAGGGTTGGCCAAAGATGGTCTGCTAAAGATGGCACATGAGCTGGTTATTATACTAGCGTGAATGAATGGCTGGTTCCCATTCAGACCTCTTCTCTGACTTCTCATTTCCCGAAAGGGAAAAAAACCCAATATAATAACAATAACAACAATAATAACTGACATATGTGGAACTCTGTGAGGTGGGTAATTGAAATATTATCATCCCCATTTTTTACAGATGAGACTTGGGAAGCAAAGCCCATGGTCATACAGCTAATAAATATCAGAGGCAGGCTTTGGATACAGGCCTCTCAACTCCAAGAAAGTCCAAGGCTTCTTCCACTACTGGAAACCCAGGTCCTTTCATTTTAAAAAGGTGGCTAACCCCAAGTCTAATAGATTAAGGCTAAAGGTTTCTACCTAGTTTGCAAGGTTGTCACCTCACCTATCCAGCCTTATCTCCTGCCCCCTTCTCCCTAATACTTACCTACACTATAGCAATACTGTCCTCATTCCTCTCTTCTTTACCTTTACTCCTACTGTCTCCCACCCCTTAAAAGGCCTCTGGGTCCTTCAAGGCACAGCTCAAGCCCCAAATTCTCTGAGAAGCCTCCTAGACCAGCCCCATCCCACAACAATCCCTTCTCTGAATTTCCACAGTACCTTTTGGCTTTACCAGACAATCTGACATTTAGAAATCACCATAGAATGGTAGAGCTGTATGGGACCTCAGAGATCATCCAATACAAAAGGCCCAGAAACATTATGAGACCTGCCATCACCACACAGTTAGTTACTAGCAGCACCTAGGCAAGATCTTAGTTCTGCCACCCAGCTGATGGTTCTTTCCATAGATATGGGCAGCTTCCCTTTGCTTATTAACATCCTGTACCTGTTTCAAACCAGACTAGAAGCTTTGGGAGGGGAAGGGCTGTGTCTTCTCTCCCTGTTCAGTATTCTCCATGGTACAGTACCTAGCCTGGGTCTGAGCACACATTGAGTGCTGCCAAACTGAATGAAAGATCCTTTACCAAACTCAATCTTTCTCCCAGTGGTATGTGGGATCCGGGGAATTGATCAAGTTGGTCAGCTCCTAAGACCATGGCTCATTCTGTATTCTACCCACTTGCCCATGGCCCATCACCATCCCTAGAAGTGCTGTTGTATTATCATTATTAGCCAAACAATTATCATTTTAATTGCTGGCCTCCAGAAGACAGGCTCCAGAGCATATATGACTGCTAACCACTCTTCCTAGGCCTCCATTTCCTCCTCTATAATATAAAGGAGTGGGTTCTCTGGTTGTAAGTAGTCGGGAGATGGAAGTGAAGTCAAGAGGGCATGCTTGGCCACCCCAGAGACAGAGGAAGTGATTTCTTCCTTGATAGAGGAACTAGAGAGGTAGAGGGACTGAGTAGCTTTAGCTCAGCACTCAAAGTAAGCACAGCAAGCACTTTAGGAGAGGCTGGCAATTCAAGCCCTCACCTTACTGGGTTAGCTCCCAAGCCTCACTCTGAACTCCACTTTCTTTTCTTTTCTTTTTTTTTTTTTTTGCTTTTTGGAGGGCAATTGGGGTTAAGTAACTTGCCCAAGGTCACACAGCTAGGTTTTTGTTTGTGTGTGTTAAGTGTCTGAGGTTGGATCCGAACTCAGGTCCTTCTGACTCCAGGGCCGGCACTCTACTCACTGTGCCACCTAGCTGCCCCTGAACTCCACTTTCTAAATGTGGGAGGACAGCACCCAGTAAATGTAGTAGAGTGGAAAGCATCAGGCTTCCAATCCTGACTGCCACGTACCCCTGTGTGACCTGGACTAAATCTCTTTGTTTCTCTGGACCTCAGTTTCCTCCTCTGTTAAACAAGGGAGTCAGACTAGATGGCCTTCAAGGTCCCTCCCAGATTCATATGCCTCTCTCCCCAGGGCTTAGTGACTGACGAGAAGTTAATGAGAATGGCAGCAGGGCCCTCTGCAGATTGGAAATGCCACCTCATAAACAACTATCTGCCTTACAGCTTTCAATGCTGCAAGCTCCCAGATGGACATCTCCACACCCCCTGCCTGCTGCTGCTTTCATTCCAGATGAAGCCTCTGGTCCCCATAAGTGCCCCAAATGTTCATAACCTCCATTTTTCCCCAATCAGCTTGCTCCAAAGCAAGCCCCTCCAGCCTAACCCTCCTGCCACTGTGACAGCCTCCTTGCCTTCTCTGTCCTTGCTTTCTCAGCTTCCTCCATTGTGCCTGATGCTGACAGCTGGCAAATCCCTGAACTCAGGTAGCTGGATGCCTGAGAACAAGGAGGCACCATGGTGCTGTCACAGCCAGAGAAAAATATGTCAACATCTAGGAGGCTCCCCTATCTCTGGCACTCCCTTTCCTGGTCTCTTCCTGCTGGCCCAGCACCTACCTCCTTCACCAGGGCACACCCACAAGAGACCCGACTCTACTGTGCCTCCTGAGCTGAAGGCAGAAAACTATAGAAATAGGAGGGCCCAACAGGCCCTCCCATGCTCCCCTCCCTGCCTCCCTGATCCTTAGGAAATTTAACCCTTTGCTTTTGTAGAACAAAGCTGACTCAGAGAGCTCTAAACTGGGAGACTTCCTGTTTTGCATGCTCCAATTAATCAGCATACCTGTATCAAGTACCTAGCATATTTTCAGCGCTATGCTTGCCTCTACAAAGTCTATTAACCTTGTCTCACACTTGTCTCCCATTCCTCTCCTATATACAATCTTTAGTCCAGGCAAACTGGTCTTCCCACTGTCCCTAGAAGGTAACTTGTGCTTTTCCATCCCCATATTTGCTCAGTCTTCTCTCACACCTTTCTTCTTAAACCTAGAATGCCCTTCCTCCCACCCAATCCAACTCCGCCTCCTCCTCTGAGGCCTCTCGCCAAACCCCACCTCCCTGACCACTCCAGCCCACCTATCTTCTTGCTCTGCAGCCTATAATATTACCATTAGTACCCACTCACTTGTCCTCTCATCCTTGCAAAACAAGGAAAACACCATTGTCCTGTCTATGCCTCCTGGAGTTGTCCAACCTGCTGCCCCTCATTCCCTTCCCTACCCCTTCATTTTCATCACTATTCTTCCCCCTCCCTCCCCCGGCCTCTCTCCCCAGCCTCAAGTCATTCACCCCTCCCTTAGGGATGTCTCCTAATCCAATGGCCCCAGTCTGTCGATGACCCTTGTTCTCAGGTGGGTTTTTTTTGTTCACCCACAATTTTGTCTGATTCTCTCCAGAATTCTTTCTGTCTCAGCTAATAACCACTAAAAGCCTAGTGCACACAGAGCTCTTGGTAGCCAACCATGAACTGGTTAGGAGTGAGGAGGTCATGCTTTATGGCTTTAATAACAGAGTTACGAAAGGTCTCATAACTTCATTAATGCCTGCAAAATCTACAAGAGGCAACCAATGTTAAGAAAACGATGTGCTATTCTTTGGGCGTGTGGAAGGAAGTGGTGGGGGTGATGAGTCTGGTTTATTCACCCCCCCCTAAAAACTACATCTGGCTCCAAGAGAGCCATCCACTGGACATTCAAGGCTTTCCACAGTCTAGCACTAAACTATTTTTTCCCACCTCAATTCAATTCAAAGCCTTCTTTAATCTCTTACTAGATGCCAGGCACTTATTCAAAGATCTAGAGATACAAAGACAAAACAGAAACAAACAAAAAAACCCAACAACACCCCCCCCCCCCAAGCAATCCCTGACTTCAAGGATCTCACTTTCTACTAGGCAACTTAAGGTAGAGATGGGGAGGACAACACAGACTGAAATAAATACAAAATAGCTGCAAAAATTGAATACAAAGTAATGGATAGTGAAGAAGGAACACTAATGACTGGAGGAGAGGGCAAGAAAGGAACCAGGAAATATTTCAGAACTGAGCCATAAAGGGCACTAGCAGTTCCAAGAGGCAAGGGTGAAGAGGGAGATTTCTGGCATGGAGGCCAGCATGTGCAAAAGTCCTGAGGTGGGCAAAGGGACATCATGCAGGGGAACACCAAGTAACTGGAAAAGAATGTGGGGAATAACACACAACCAGCCTGGGACCAGGTGGGAGCCAGATTGTGAAAGGTTTTAAAAGTCAAACAGAGGCACTTATATTTTATCCTGGAGTCCATAGGGAGTCGGTAAAGCTGCCTGAGGAGGGCAGTGAACGTTGTGAGAGTACGCCCCTCCTGTACTTTTGGTCATTTTTCTCAGGGTCAAACTTGAAGGCCAGGCTCATTCCCATGTCTCCGCACCTTTTACTCATGTGTCCTCCACATCTCCTCCCCCTCTTCAATATCCTTTCCCTCCTCTTTACCAACCCAAATCTCAGCACCCATCCAGAAAAAAGCCCACTTCCTTCATGAAGTCTTTCCAATCATTCCAACCAGAAGTGAGTGCTTTCTCCTCCTCAGAAATCTTAGGAATACTTAGTGTGGCGAGCATTCATTTTAATTCTATATATTTACATTACTGCCTGATACTGTTACTGAATTATTTCCCTCCTGTATGGATCTTTTCCCCTGATTGGCTTTCAGGGCAGGTCCTGATTATTTTAGAAATATGGAGCCATAGCATGTCTAAGCTGGAAGGGACATTAGCAAACGTCTCTCTGAAACCCTTCCTTTTATAGGGAAGGATAATGAAGCCCAGAAAGGCAGGGGCGACTTACCCAAAGACACACAAGTAGTGGCAAAGGCCAGACAAGATTTCCTGACATCTAGACAGGTGCCCCTACACCACAAATCTATTTTAAACAATTATTTTGACCATAGTAATCATAGATTTGGAGTTGGAAGGAATCGTTTCCAATCCCCATATTTTGCAAATGAGGAAAGTGAGTCCCAGATGGGTTGAATGATTTGTCCTAGGTCACAAAGCTAGTCACTGACAGAAGCAGGGCTGGACAGGAAGTGATTTAAATATTTCCACACAGTTCTCTTGAATCCTGGTCCACAGATACCCCCCTCTACCTCACCCCCCACAAAGATCTGGGCACACAGCACATATAGAGGGGCAACACAAACTTTAGAAAGGAACAATATCTGCTTTTACCGCCCTCACCCTCCTAATTACTGTAACTGACTGTTAGGCATGGGGAAGGGTGGCATTAGAGGTCTGCCAAATCCTAGAGCTGGAACTAGGCCTTTCTGACAGCAAGCTCCACTTCCTAAACATCCTCCATCCCCTCCAAACCACCTGGAACAGAGAGGAAGAAATGGCATCTTTAGCAGAGCTCTGGCTCAAAGCTGGTACTGATGGTAACACCCCAGGTCCTGAGAGTGTTTTCTTGTGCTTCATAGGGTTTTGGGTTGTTTTGTTTTGTTTTGTTTTGTTTTTTGTAGAGGTGGGGAAGAAGTTGAGGGTTTGGGGAGAGCAGTCAGGTTGTGGATTTGAGGTATTTATCTCTATCTATCTCTTGCCTTGGTGGGTGGGGGTAGGGAAGAGCAAAGGAGGTGGGAGGTAGGCTGGGATCCTCTGGTCCTTCTGGACCAGAATGTTTCTTTTTCTGTTTTGTTTTTTAGTTTAGAGACTGTGTCAGACCCTTTCCCTGGCACACCTGCGGGAGGAGGGCCAGCTCTGGGTGCAATCAGCAAACTGGGAATTAGAAGAGCTTTGCAATGGTCCCTGTTCCCCACAAGTCCCTATACAGTCCACATGTATATCCAAGGGCCACCATTGTGCAAGCTCGCTCCCGCTGAGTACGTATAAACAAGGTCATCTGCAAGTCTAAACCCACCCGCGGTGAGTACCCCTCCTCCTCCCCCCCCCGCCCTCACCCCTGAGCTGAGGCAGGGTGCTCTCGCCTACCCCCCCGCATAGTTCTGCAAATTGTTTTCCCGCGAGCAGAGCCAAGCCAACATGTCCGCTTCCCCGCGTTACACTGCAATCAGCGTTCCGAGCTGCTTAGCGAGCTGTCACTCCCGCGCGGCTGACTGGCACCGCTCTGCCCTCGCTGTGCCGCACACTCGGGGACGCCCGAGCCGCTAACAGACTGGGGCTGGAGGGGCAGGTGCGGCGCCCAGGGTGGCCAGGCTCAATCAGGCCCCCGATGCAATGCTCCAAGAGCTAGCCGTCTGACACGGGGCCGCCCCCGCCCATTCCCCCCCCCCCCTTCTCCCCCACCTCCCCGGCTCCTTGTGCGTACAAATGCGCGTATTTATTTTGCAATTAAGCCTCGCAGCAGAAAGTGGAATGAGAAATCCTTTGTTCGGGGGGCCGGGTTTGGAAGAGGAGTGAGGTACACTCGGCGTGGAGTGCGGCCCCTCCCCCTCTTCCTCCCGGAACGTTCTCTGAGACTCCCCCCTCCCCCGCACCCCTCCACCTTTCACCAGAGCGGCAGCTTTTTTGCCCACGTCCCGCGCGCTGCTCCTGCAGCAAGAACCCCTTGATTGCCCATCCATCAGGGGCAGCGAGAGCGCGCTCCGCCCCGAGCCTCCCCCTCCCCACCTCCCCACCTCCCCACCTCCCCTCTCCCCGCATCTCCAATCCTCGCACCCGGTTCCCAGGGCTCCTGCAAAAGCCAACGAGCCGTGGCATGCTGTGTGCCGCACGACGCTTTCAGCTCCCCCTTCCAGCCCCAGGCTCCTGCCGCCGCTGCCGGCCTAGGGATTGGGGGGGAAAGGGCGAGCCGCAGATACACAGCTATCCCGGCCATTAGGCGGAGGTGGCGGCGGCGGCCTGGGACCACGTTCCGCGCTGGATTGGCCCGGGTGCCCGACTTGTGCGCCGCCTGGGCGGCTGCTGGAGGATAAGTTCCACCCGCTTCCCTCCCCACCCACTTCCCAGCTCAGGTCATGCAGTGGGGCCACAGGGCAAAAGGGAGAGCGAGGGGTGAGCTCCGCCGCCCCGCCTGGCTCCCGGCCCTCTCAGCTCCCAGGACTTCCCGGGGCATCAGTTCAGAGCAGTCCCACCCACCCACCTACCCGGGAGCGCGGTACCTGGGTCCCTGGAGCAGTCCCCGCCGCGCTCCTCTTTCCTTTCCCCGGAACTGATGTGAGGGTTGGTGGAGAACATGAGGGGTATGTTCTTACAGGGAGGGGGAGCAAGAGGACTGGGCTCCTGGGGCCTCCCAGGGGGCGCAGAGAAATCTGCCTCGATCCGGGTGGCTTTTCATGTCCCGTGGGCAAATCTGATGACCTTCCTCCCTCCTCAGCGCCCCTCCCACCTTCCCCTGGGCTCGCTCGCTCTCCCCCGCTCGAGTCCCCTTCAGTTCCTCCACCCTGCCTCTCTCACCCACACCGTCTTCCTCCCGCTCTTTTGTCCGCCTCCCCGAGCCCTGACCCCCTTGGTCTCTGGGTCCCACGCTTGTCCAGTCCTGGGCGCTCGCCTGCCCGCCCCTGGCGTTCCTGCTTGTTTGGTCGATCCCTTTCGCGCGGCCCCGAAGTGTGAATGCCAATTAGGGGGCAGGAGGATGTGTATCTGAGATGTGCAAACACAAAAGGCAGGAAATAAAAGTCATCTCCCACCGAAGAGGAGAGGTAACCATGGCTACCTGGGACCTCATTTAAAACGGTGCCGGCCGCGGGCGAAAAGGCACCACTTCCCATTGTCAGAGACGCTTACGCGAGGCTTTGAAAATGCTAAGCCCCCTGGAAACCGTCTGGGGAGTCGGAAAACGAAAATGAGGAAGGGGAAAAATAGAAATGATATTTATTTCTGTTTGTGTGTGAGTCTGGAGAACCTCCTCTTCTTTTCCTTGATCGCCATTTCCCCCCTCCCTCCTTTTTCCCCCGTCCTCTTCCTCCTTCATTCCCCCCTCCTCATCCTCCTCTTCCCAGCTATTTCCACTCCATGCAAAGGAAGAAACTATCTTCAAATGAAAACAAAAATTGGGAGGAAGGAGGAGGTAGCAAGAAGTGACCTGATGGGTTCCAGTTGTCCAGACAGACAGAAGGACCACTAGACACAAGGTCAGGTGTCTGGGGAAACCAGCCAGGAAGGGCTGTGGCTGGCTGAGGGCTGAGTGGGGGCCGTGAGGAGGGGCAGGCATCAGGAGGAAATGTAGAGGGCAGCAACTACAAAACCTAGGGATGGAGGCTTTCCCCCAACAGATGCCTCCCCCCTGGAGGGCAATTCTCAAGGGCAAGAAATAGATTCCCTGAACTTGTGCACTAAGCAAACTGGTGAGTGGTGAGGAAGGGAAGTGATGAGAGGAAAGAGTGGCCGTGGGGGGGGGGGGGGTTAGGGCGCTGCTTAAGCCCCCCTTTTTTCTTTCAATCTAAAATAACTGTCATTTAGATAGTAAAGAACTATACACACATTGTCTCCGAGCCTCACAACAATCCTGTGAGAAACCACAGGTATTGTTTTCAAATGAGGAAACCGAGGCCAAGAGAGCTTCCTTGTCTTGTGCATGTCACACAACCAGCACAAATCAGAGGCGAGATTGGAACCCAGGTCTTTTTGACACCAAAACCCATATGCTAGCCACTAAATCATATTGCCTTGCAGAATAAGAGCTGGAATGTATTAATATAATATCTTTCTCTTCCCTTCTCATGGCAAGCAAATTTCCTCCAAAGAGCCTCTAAATGAACAGACTTATTACAGTTCATTCACCAGCTCTCACATTAGGTCTACGGCCTTTGTTTATTAACAGCTTATGGATGCCACTCTGTGTAGTTTAATTAGCAAGCCAGTGTGTTTACTGAGTACCTTGCCTGTTCCTCTAGTTAGAGGTTCCCCCAAAGCTAGAAGTGCGTGGGGGTCTTCTTCACTTCCTGCAAACTTACCAAACACTACCTGAACTGAGCTGGCATATAATGAATGCTCAAAAGGCTTCAGATAATGATAGAATGGCTGCTCTTCATTACAAGCTTTTGAGGGGTAAGAATGTTAGGAGAAGTTGAGGTACAGAGAGGATGAAGTGGCTTGGGTACTAAAATGTGAGTTAGAGAGAAAGAGTTATGTCAGATGACTGTTTTATAACGATTGGAAGATGTCAACTCCCAGGGAATTGTTCAGGACAAAACCTGAGACTGGGTTGGAGGAGGTAGGAAAGAGAAAGGGGAGAGGAGAGAAAGACAGGGGATGCTATGTAAATTCCTGAGATATCAGAAGAGCTGGTTCCCTAGGGAAGCAGTAGGAGACCAATCCCTAGAGGTGCTAAAGCTGGATGATGCTGAGTGATAATGTATACTGCAGAGATAGGGGTGGTTTTCTCCTAGAAAGCACTAGCATGCAGTATCAGCCTTACTGTAGGCCTGGACATTTGCAGGTGATGGGACATAGTTGGCAGGGGGGTAAGTCCTTGAGTGTCCTGACAACATTTCATTTCAAGAGAGAAAAAAATCCAGATTGCCTGGAAAGAATCTTACTTCTGGCTCTAGTGCCTGACTTTAGGGATATGTGAGGCAGCTTCCTGTGGCACTTATGGGGGAGGGGGGAGTAACCTATCCATTCAGAGAATAAAATGATACTTCTAAAATTGGAGGAATGAAGAGGCAGGGCCCATGAATGCATTGGTATACGGGAGTCCCAGTGAGAAAACTCCCTCCAACACTGCAGATGAATATCATATCATCTTAGAGAGTTTCCTGGGACACAGAAATGTTAAGTGACTTGTCCTAGGTCACAGTCAGTATGTGTCAGAGGCATAATATGAATCCAGATCTTTCCAATTTCCAGGCTGCCTCTCTTTATAAATATACATCATCTTAATTCCAGAAACTCCATCTTCCTTGGCTCCTAAGTGTTAATTTTATGATAGGTCCCTGAATGTTACAGCAGAGAATGAGAACCACTGGTAAAACACAGAGAGATACAATTTTTAAACTTTCCCTACAATTCACAAATGCCTTCTCCCAGCTGCTCCTGCCAGCTAGGATTTGGGGGGAAAGGGGTGTGGCAAATTTTCTTGAATTTGTTAATTCGATGTTTCCTTGAATCTATTACTGTTCTACCATATCCTTTGCACCAAACTGTACCTATCTTTGGTCTTTCAGAGTCATGAGGAAGAAAAAAAAATACCTGTGACTCGAGACCACCAGTCCTCCATCAGGCTCTGCCTAGGTGAGACAACTGTGCAAACCCCCCACTTACCCTTCTCTCTCTCTTCCTGTTTCATAGCCACTGCCAGGATAAGAAGCCATAGTTCATATGGAACAGAGATGCTTCTCTAGTTTTTCTTCCCCCAGGGGCAACCAAGTAGCCCTTTAGTTGCAACTCAGACATTAATTTTTGTGAGCCTTATGTGAGTCCATAGGACTAGAGATCTTTCTGGAAGGGACCATTATGGCCAACTAGTCACATCACCTTCTTTTACATCTCAGGTAACCAGGGCCTAGGAAGGCTAAATGAATTACCCAAGATCCTATAGGTATCAGGTCCTTAAATTCAAGGGCTGGTACTCTTTCTCATAGCACTTTGGGCCTAAGTGTTCTCATTTTTCATACCAAACTGTGCTCTCTGACAGATTTCTCTATATTTGTTGAAGTCTCCTAACCTCAGGGTCATCCTTTAACTCTTGTCTCTTCCTCCTCCTCACTGTCGTACATATCCAATCCTATAACCAATAGCAAATTTTGATGATTCTGCCTCCATGTTTCTCAAATCCGTGACTGTCCACTCATCACAGCTACCACCTGGTTTAGAACACCATCACCTCTTGCCAAGACTATTGTAATAACCTAAGCAGTCTCCTTATTTCCAGTTTCTCCTCTCTGTCCTCCAAACTAACAACTGACAAAATAGTCTTCCTGAGGCACAATTCTGACCTTATTTTTTGTTTTTTAATTTTATTTTAAATAGTATTTTATATTTTCCCAATTACATGTCAAGACAATTTTTAGCATTCATTTTTATAAGATTTTGAGTTCCAAATCTTTCTCCTTCCCTCCCCTCCTGTCTTCCAAGAATGGTAGGCAATTAGATATAGGTTATACATGTACTATCATGTAAAACATATTTCCATATTAGTCACAGTTGTGAAAGAAGAAACAGATCAAAAGGAAAACACACACACAAAAATAAAGTAAGTGAAAATAATATGCTTCGATCTGCATTCAGAGTCCATCAGTTCTTTATCTGAATGTGGATAGCATTTTCCTTCATGAGTCCTTTGTACTTGTCTTGGATCATTGTGTTGCTGAGAAGAGCTGAGTCATTCATAGTTGGTCATCACTCTGACCTTATTATATCTTTCTACTTAAAAACTTTCAGTTGTTCCCTATTGCCAATAGGATCAAATACTAACTCCTTAGCTTGGGATTTAGGGCCCTCCACAACCTGTCTCTAACTGATTTTTTCCAGGTTGATGTCACATTATTTCCTTTCATTACAATTCTAGCTAACGTGAGATAGCTGTTCTCTGGGTTCTGTATTTCATCTCCTGCCCAACAGGTCTAGAATTCACTCCCTCTTTGTCTCTGTCTTTGAGAATAAGTATTTTTCTTCTAAGGTAAGTTCACATGCCATTTTATCCCTTATAGGCTTCCTAAAAACTCACTTCTTTCCTCCCTCCTCTAATTACTTTCTTCTTAGTTCTGTTGATGGTATGTCTTTGTCCTCCTTCCCACAGGGGAGAGGACTTTGTTGCTTTTGACTTTGTATCTGAGGTGCTTAGCCTAAGTTTTTGAACACAGTGGGTACTTTCACTAAGATATTAAAAATTGACTAGAATATGATGTAGATGAACAAGCTTCAGAAATGGGAAAACATTATATAAATGTAATCTGCTACTCTCACCATCATCAATTACCATCATCTGTCAACTGGAAAGTTGTCATCTTCCTTAAATCCAGCTATGTGGTGAGGTTGGACTCTAAACTCCAGGTTCTCTGCTTTATAGCTGCCATGCCCAATGGAGACTACTACTTCTTCCCTTCCTCCAAGTGAGGAAGACTAGATTTGGCACCTTCCTATGATTCCTCCTTCCCTTATTTACCAGAAACCATCAATTAGGTCACCTTTATAGTAAGGACCTACCAGGTGGCCAGCCAAATGCTAGGTGATGGTGGGGCATCATAAAAGCAACATAAGGCATGGTCATTATTCTTAAGGAACTCTCAACATTAATTCAGTAGACATTTATTGAGTGCCTACTATGTGCTTGCCTCTAGGGACAGACAGAGGGAAATGAAATTAGTTCACAGAAAACAATTAGAGAAAAGTAAACGATAATTTCCATCTAGCCACACTGACCTACTGGACCCCATGTTCTACCTTTACCTCTATGTCTTTCCCCTGTGTCTGGAATGTTCTGCCTCTTTACTGTGCCTCGAAGTTTCCCTGCATTCCTTCAAGATCTTACCTCCTTCTATAAGAGGTTTCTCTGCCCATCCTGGGCCTACTCCTCTGAAATTACCTTATATCTGCTCTGTATGTAATAGTTATTTTCATGTTTGTCTCTCCCATTAGAATGTGAACTCCTGAAGGGAAGGGGTTTTTTGGTTTGTTTGGTTTTTTTTTTTGCTTTTAACTTCCTTAGTATCCCTGGTGTTTGACACAGTACTTGGCACATAGTAAGCTCATAATAAATGTTTGTTGACTGACTGGCTAGAGCTTTAGGAATTCGCAGGAGGGAAAAACTGTTTTGAACCAAAATAGTCTGTGAAGGCAAATGAAGGCAACAGACCTTAAACAAGGCTTTTAAGGAAGGAAGAACTAAGAGGGAGGAGGCAGAGGCCATTTCAATCAGGGGAACAACAATCTCAAGGCCATAGGGGAATGTTGCATGGAGGAAAGGGAGATAAAAAATAGGAAAGGGCCAAATTGTGGAGGCTCTTGAAAGGCATCTTTTTTTTTTTCTTTTTGGTCTCATTTCTCCAAAGTACCGGGGAATGTCTGGGCCTTATTTCCTGAACAGCCTTCACCCACCCCTAGGGTGGGGGTGGAACACAATGATATTAGGATATGTATATAGCCCCTTCCCAGTGTACCCAGGGTAGCCAAACTGTTCACCTCTTGTTAAAAGCTTTGGCCCCCCTTAGAGAAGAGAGAAATGAACAGATGTTTCCATGAATCAGGAAAACAGTGTTGGCTCCCAGATGGGCTCATCTAGAAAGGCTTGTCTCTTTCTTTCTCTCTGAAGCCTCTTATAACAAGGTCTTTCTTTTTGGAGAGCAGCTGATCTGCAGTTTGCAAGGCGAGCAGAGCTTTGCTGTTTTGGGGGCATCTGTCAAGCCCCCTCACCCATCCGGTTTCCCTGAAAGTCTTTACATAGCAGGTCATGCTGCACAGAGACCTGAAATGGTGACTTGTCATTCCTGGTGACCAAAGCCATTTAATAGCTATTGCCTGATCAGGGGACTCTTCCTGGCAGAGTGAAGTACTGAATCATGTGCCTAAGAAGAAATCTTGAATAAGGGTCCTGTTTTTCCCTCTGTGGTTTTTTTTTTAATACCAACTTGCATTAGTATGGTGAATGTCAGCTCCCTGAGGGCCAGGATTGCTTTTTTTTTTTAATCAATCCCTAACACCTAGCACATATTAAGTATTTAATAAATATGTATTTGATTGTTTTTTAAAAATATTTTTCAAAGGGATTTCATTTGATAGCAAAGATCTTTCTCAGGGTACCTAGAGATCATTTAATCTCAGGATTTTCCTCTAAAGGCTAGAAATCTAAGGGTTCCTTGGATCCCAAATCTAAGGACAAAAACTAACCCACTGGAGATATCCTAGAGAGAAAGAAACAGGCAATTTGTCCATTCAAATAGGAGCTTCACTGAGAACCACAAGCCACAAATGAATGCTGGCATGTGGATAAACAAGGGGTGGGAGAAGGGTTTGGATTTGGGAAGGGTGCCTGGTATAAAGGGAAGTACCCTAAGTCAAAGTGCTTTGGGAGGGACTAGTAAGCAAAGGGTGACTGTTGATACTCAGTCTGCCTGCCTCAGGCTCAGGAAGACAGGAACCTGCTTTTTTTTTCCTTCATACTGTTAAGATAGAAAATTCCCAGAGAACACATTTCTAGCAAGATGAGTGACCTGATACCCTGTAATTTCCTGGCTCACAAAGACAAAAGGAGGCTTGACTTTGTGCTCTTCATGTCTCACTCCTCTGCAAGTCTGAAACAGTTGGGTGGCACTCCCTAGGTTTTTCTCTGGAAGTCACCTTCTGCCCTTCAGAGGTGGGCAGGCCCCTCTTGGGTATTAAGGGAAGGTGAAGAGTAGACAGACTTTTTCATGATGGTGTATGGTCGGAAGTCCAAATGGGATGTCTCCTCACTTCTAGTTAGGTCCAGAATTGAAAATCCAGAAAGCCTTCAGGGGAGTGGTATTAAGCTACCTGACTTCCTTCCAAGAGGTATGGAAGCCTCCCCCATCTCATCTGTGATGATTTGGGGGCCAAGCTGGTCAGATACAAGGAGATGCACCTAAGGGTGATTATGCCCTTAGAGATAGGAGATTAGGGGATTTTAGATCATGGAGAGACTTTTCCCTGGAACCATGCTTTCCTTCTGGTGTGGCATGGTAGGTGCAAATGAACTGTTCCCTGAAAATACACAGTGGTTTAGGGGATCCTGGGAAGGTTTAGAGCAAGTGTGTGTGTGTGTGTGTGTGTGTGTGTGTGTGTGTGTGTGTGTGTGTCTGTGTGTCTGTGTGTCTGTGTGTGTGTGTGTGTGTGTGTCTGTGTCTGTGTCTGTGTGTGTTTACAGCAAGGGAGAGAATGAGGGGTGGGAGTAGTCATGGCCTCCTAATGAGGATTGGAGTCTGCTCTGCTAATTTTCCTTTTCCCTCCTCCACTACAACCTGTCCCCTTGCCTTTCTGGCTTCCAATACAGGCTTCACCTGGGACCACACAATTTAGTTCCCTCCCATGCAGGCAGGCACCCAAGACAGGAATTATGGTCCCTGCAAAAGACAATGACAGTGAATCTGGTTACTGCCTTTTCAGCAAACGTAATTCCTTTTTATTAGAAAATTAAAGGGTATGAAAAGCTTTCCAAAAGCCAAAGAGCTGAAATGTGCTTTCATAAGATATGCAGGGTCTGATAGAACGGATTTACTCGTCTACCTCCTCCTCTTCTCCCCTGCTTCTCCTCTACTCTACCTTTCTCTCAATCCCCTTCCCACTCTCCCCCAGCTTTAATGATTACTCTAATAAAAAGGCGATGCATTGGCTTAAACATCAATGCTGGCATTTGCCTGGCCAAGGCCGCAGTGTTCCACCCAGGGGAACATGCCCAAGGTTCAGAAAACTAGAGCCTTGAGGAGCAATCTTTTGTTTCTTTGTGGCAGGCTAAATTTGGGGCTCTCAACAGCACAGGCTCCATAATTTCACACTTTCAGAATAACTGCAGGGATCCCCTTTTCTTCCTGCCTGGGAGAGATGGTGAAAGATGGCTCTTAGCCTCAGCTAATCTGAGGGTTTAGGGTGAAAGGAAAAAAAGTCAGCCAGCTTGTTCCCACAAAACACCACCCTCCACCCAGCAACAAATATGCTAGCAATTACAGACAGAAAGACAGGTAAAGAGAAGCAATTATAGGCGGAGAGATATAGATTACCCCCTAGCCATTGCGCAGAAAGCAACTATTAAAAGCCACCTAGGGAGTCTGTTCCTCCTGATCTTCGGTAGAATTCACGAACAAGGGTCTCTGTCTTAGAAATAAGGGAATGAAGAGACCTTGGGAGGATCTATATATACCAAAGGTGACCAGGACCCTAAAGCTGAAATCAGTATAAACTGGGTAACTAAGGTAACTAAAATAGCCTGATTTCCTTTTCTTTAATGTGTCTTTTTTCCCCCTAATGGTCAGATTCTGCCTTCTTCATTCAGAGAGTATTGGGGAGGTGTGGGATTGGGTATGGAATTTGAGAGGTGACTTTCATAACCTCTCACAAATAATAAAGCCATGACAACAGAAATTTCCTGCTACCCAGAGAAAAAGGGGATGTCCATAGCCCAGAAATGTCCTCTTCCGAGGCGTCATTCCTTTCTCCTCTCTCCTTTCTCCCCTCCCCACTGTTCAGCCTCCCTGCTCAAGGACAACCCATTCCCTTCTCTCCTTCCTTGAGCAACAAAAGGGAAAACTGGGTTTGGTTTACCTTGCTCACAATAAAGAACCTGCTTTTAGCTCTTGCTGTTGCTTTATTCCCTGAGAAAATGCTCTCAGGGAGAGTCAAGCCTCTTGCCTTGGAGAGCCTGGGGAAATGACTTGTGCTGGTTGAGGGGTATTCTAGGTGAAAACTGAAGCAGCCCTGAGCCTCTTTTAGGCTCAAGAGTCTCCCTATTGAGCCCTTTCCATCTCTGCCCCAGCATCCTGTACCCAAAATCACTCTTCCCAAGGCTGTGACCCTTTTAGTGCCCTGAGGTAGCTGCAGCCTAGAAATAAAAGCCATTCTAATACTGCAATAATGCTTTGGAGGAGCTCAGATGTTAGAGACTTCCTATGACAAGAGCATCCCTCCCCCCATCAGTTTCCTTATTTGTAAAATGATGTTGAGGTGTGAGGTGGTGCTAGATTAGGGTCCTTTCCAACTCCCTCTCATATTCTATGATTCTATGTCAGAGTTCTCAAAGGAGAGATGTTGACTGAGTCCTAACAAACAGATTACCTAGGAGATTTACTGGTAGGGTGGAAAGGCCATTGGACTAAGAATCAGGAGGCCTGGTTTCTAGGAGTGACTCTGCCATCAGCCAGCTGTATTCCCTTGAAGCTCTGCCACTTAGAACGGGGGAAACAAAGCATATAAGCATTTATTAAGCACCTGCTGTGTGCCAGATTGGGGGCAGCTAGGTGTGGAGTTGATTGAGAACCCTGGAGTCAGGAAGACCTGAGTTCAAATCCATCCTCAGACATTACTAGCTCTGTGACCCTGGATAAGTCACTTAGCCCTGTTTACCTCAGTTTCCTCATCTATAAAATGAGCTGGAGAAGGAAATGGTAAGCCACTCCAGTATCTTTGCTAAGAAAACCCCAAATGGGGTCACAGGGAGTCAGATACAACTGAAACATCTGAGCAAAACATGCCAGGTATGGTGCTAAGTAAGCACTTTACAAACATTTCATTTACTCCTCACAACCACCCTATGAGGTAAATACAATTATTACCCCCATTTTATAGTGGAAGAAACTGAGGTAGAGATTAAGTAACTGAGCTCTATCCAGTGTGCCAGTTAACTGCCTTATGTGACCTTGGGCAAATCACTTAACCTCCCTAGGTCTCAGCTTCCCATAAAATGAGGGAAAACTTGGACTAGGTGGCTTCTGAGGTCCCTTCCAACTCTAAATCTATATTTCCAGGCTGGTTCATTTCTCTACACCTTAAGTTTTCTCATCTGTAAAAATCAGGAGGTTGAGCCAGAGGAGCTGTAAAATCCCTTCCATCCCTAAACTTCTATGACTAGGGATTTCTGGATTCCAAGTTTTTCTGTTTATGGAGAGAGATACACTTTGAAAAGGTGTTGACTTCAACCTGTAATGAGGCTTAGGTGTGGAGGGTATAGAAATCTCAATCATTCTCTCCCCATTCTTCCCCGAGGGTCTGACTACAGCAGTGAGTCATGTCCTCTAGTCAGATGTGACTTGTATGTGGAAGGTGGTGTGTTGAGAGTGCTGGCTGGGGAGCTGCATGTCCTTCTGTCTGGGCTGAAGGTGAGGAGGTCAGCCTAGGCGGCGGGCTCGCTAGCGGCGGGCTCGCTAGCAGTGGCGCCCGTGCAGCTTCAGGAGTGCCTGGGGCTGAGGCTTCCCAAAGATAGTCTCTAGGTCACTGGGAGCCAGTGACAAGCTCACTGCTGATGACAGGAAATTTTTGTGAATGAACCCTTGGTCTTAGGCTGTAGTATTTACTTGTCACTACCCCCCACCTCCCTGCCTCAGGCAAAGCTAGGACCCTAGGGTATATTGTGGGGGTCACCGGCATAATGCAGGGGTAAAGCTGGGATGAACAACAGAAGTGGTCAGAAGGAGCAGAGAGGTTGTGTGCAGAGGTGGGGCATGAGGACAGGAAATAGCAGGCCCTGGGGATAGCTGCCTCACTCCAGCCAGGAGAATGCAGAAAGGTGGAAGCGGAGGACCAGTACCATAAGCCTAGAATGGTTTATTTGTTTGTCAGGGGGGCGGTATTGGGTGAACTGCTCCAGCAGAGTGTCAGTGGAAATGCCTCTGTAGAGGATGGGGCGTGGGGGAGGGAGAGTTTGGGTTGGAGGTGTATTTTCCAGGTAAGCATCTCTTAACTGGGGGGGGGGGAGGGCGGAGGGAGACAGTTCAACATCAATCCCTAAACCCAGAAAAATTCTCTCTTCAAAAACCTCCCCTCATACTCTGTATCCTGTGCTGCTAAGCAAATGTACTGCAAATGAGATATTGGATTTTCATTTACACCCAATATTCATTTCCCCGGCCCTTCTGGAGCTGACCTGTCCTGTCCTGCCATCTCATCCCTCCCTCCCCTTCCCCTCCCCTTCTCCCTTCTCTTTCCTATTCAATTGCCAGGCAGGAGAGAAACTGCCTCTTTCCTTCTCACTAGAAGAAGAGCCTTGATGCTGGAGCCAGCCACGGTGATCAACCCTGCTACAAATCAGGGGTCAGGCAGCGCTGCTGTTAGACAGAGTCCCGCTGCACGTGCTTGGGGTCTTAATGGCTTTTTACAGTGAACGGAGGAGGGGGACCAAGGAAGGGAGCTGGTGGGTGATCGAGGCCTTCAGCTCATCCCAGCTGTTAATCCAGGGGTGATTGCCCTCAATGCTGCCTCTGCGGCCACCATTCCAGACCCGACCCACAGCTTCTCCTGCCGGGAACTGGGCCTTGCCTCTGGGCGGCCCGGCCTTGGCAGAAGATGAAAGGAGGGAGGTCTGGCTGGGAAGGCTGTGTCCACACGCCCCGCTCCCTCTCCGCCCCCCTTTCCCTCCGGCTCTGAGAAGCAGGCGGACGTTTCTTTGCCCACTGACTTTACCCTAACATCTGCAAATGTGGCAAAAAAAAGTTGGCTGGGCCTATTTTTAGCGCCTCACACCGCGTGCCATCTCTCCGCCCACCACCCGGGAAGAAATGCCGGGAGGTGCTGGGGTTGGGGGTAGGTTAACTCTGCTCCTCCCCCTCTACAGCCGCCCCCCGCCCCCCGCCGCAGGAATTCGGGCTGCTCACTCTCAGGCGCCCTTTCTCCCAGCCCCTTCCCTCTGGTCCCCTCCTGTGATCTCCACTCCTCTCCCCAGTCACCCGCCCACTGCCCAGCAAGTTTCCAGAAACCCTGCTGAGCTTGCGTGGCGGTTTCTCCAGGCCAGCTCGGGTCCCGCAGACCCTAGGGATCCCCGCCTTCCCGCGGCCCCTCCACACCCTGAGGCTCCCTCCAGCTGCCCGGAGGCAGGAAGGGCGGAGACTGCCCCATCGCGCACGGGCCGTGCCTGCCCCCGCGCTTTTTCCGAGGGCCAGCCTAGCCTAAATTGAGCTGGGGGCTGGAGCTGGGGTGGGACACTGAGACCGCGGCCTGGTTGGGAGCCCAGTGGAGGAGGATGGAGGACGCTGGGAAGGGAGAGAAAGCTGGGGACAAGGATAGGGAGGGGGAGGAGGGCGGTGTGTGTGTGTGTGTGTGTGTGGTGTGTGTGGTGGTGGCGGTGAGTGTAAAGGTGGGGGTGGATGAAACTGCACACATACCCTTCCACCAATGGCCTTGACCTCAGACACTTGGTAACCACCCTGGGGCTACAAGCCCAACCCAGTCAGCTGTTTTGGGGGTGGAAAACAGATGGCCCTCGAGCTGGGGAGCTGGTCCCCTTCCCTAGCTCTGTCGCTGGCTAAAGCTGAAGTCCTGTTAGCAGGAACTGGGGGCCTGGCCTCCACGCCCACACTCCAGCTATTGACTCATACAGCTAGCTTCATGCGGCGCTCTCGCGCTCTCCCCCCCCCCATCCTCTCCTCTTCTTTCCTCCCTCCCCTCACCCCTTTACTCCCTTCCTCTCTTTTTTCTTTTTCTTTTCCCCTTTTTCTCCCTCATTTTCTCTCTCCACCTTTTCCCCTCCATCCCTCTTTTTCTCTCCCCCTTTCCTATTCTCTTTCTCCTCCTCCCCCCCACCTCTCCCCCTCCCTCAGAAGCGAATACAGGATGGCCTTGGGGGCTGTGGTGGAGTGGTCACTGCAGAGAGGACCTCGTATTTAATTCATGTATTTTTATTTTTAACCCTAAAGCTCACAGACAATTCCCCAGGCTTGTCTCACTCATCTCATAATAGGCTTGAGTCTGATGCCTGCCCCTTGGACCTTCTGGCTAAATCCTAGCTCCCCTTTCCCT
Source organism: Gymnobelideus leadbeateri (assembly GCA_011680675.1). Classification (NCBI taxonomy): domain Eukaryota; kingdom Metazoa; phylum Chordata; class Mammalia; order Diprotodontia; family Petauridae; genus Gymnobelideus; species Gymnobelideus leadbeateri. Next base: position 396,307 of record WOXC01004080.1, read on the forward strand.
TAACTGGGAGAGCTTGACAGGGGTGACTGGTTTAGGTCTTTAAATTGCAATTTTCTATAATTGACTCAATCCCAAAAACACTTCTTCCTCTCTTTCTGTCATGGCTTTCCCCTAAGGTCTAACACACCCACCCCTCTTACACAAGCACTCCCTACACTTTAGAAAGGAAGGGGGTCACCATGGGAGAGCCGAGCAGAAATGATCCTGCATTGAAGTGGCTGGAAAGCAGGAGTCATTTCCTCTGAATGATAAACTCCCAGTCCCTGTGCTCCCCATCCCCCCAGTTCCTTTTCATTCCCTTCCACCCCCTCACACCCCCTTCTTTTCCTCACAGGTCTGAACATTTCATGGGGGCTGATCCTGCTCAAAGGGGTGATGGTAGGAAGGAGGGGAGGCAGATATCTGTCTTCTTAGGGGTTGCATCGGGACTGAGGATTTCTATAGTTCATAAAATCCTGTCACCTCTGAGAACTAGATCCTGAAAGGAATAGTACACCTGTCCCCAGCCCCCAGAAAACAAGGCTGTCTTTCCCTCCACCTTCCAGCTCCCTTTTCTGTCTCCCATTGCTTCCCTACTTTCCCTTTCTGCCATCAGCCTTCTGGCCTTCCTGTTTCATCTACTCCTGTTTCATCAGCTCCTTTAGGATCCCTTTCCTTCTGGCTAAAATGAAGCCAAAATTCCCCTCTCTCTTCTGGCTTTTTTATTCCTAATTTTTGCAAGGCAGAGTGGATTAATGGGAGAGAAAGATGATGCTGAGAGAAGGGACTGGGAAAATATAGCCTCAGCTGGCTTTAACCAAATTAAATTTAATTAAGTTTAACCATTAAAATCCTGACTCATTCACCTCATCCACCCTTGAGAGACTTCACCCAGTCAATGAACATTTATTATTACCTATTCTGTGTACAGCACTCTGCTAGGCACAGATGCTGTGAGGCATCTAAAAACTTCTAAGACTCCAGGCTTTTGTCCTTGAAAAACTTTCATTCCTGCTGTAGAAAGGTTTTAGAGGACTTCCTTTTAGAAAGGAAGATGCATACAAACACCGTACAGAGATGTCATCTTAATAAATGTTTGTTGCATTGACTATTCAGATATATCGAAGTTCTTTAAATGCTGAATCCAGAAATGCCTATTTCTAGAAAGTTCCATTGGCCACTCTTCTTCACTGATGCTGCATAGAGATGTTCTTTTAATGAGATTTGGGGGTCAGGAAAAGAACAAGCAACTATCTAATAGGCTCTTCCTAATATTCAATTATTCCCCATGATTCAAGTCCACTGAGACATTTGGACTCTTGCAGCCTGCTTCTGCTCTAATCCATGGAAATTAGGATACAGACAGCAGAGAGCTAAAGCTGATGGGTCCTGCGGACCAGGAGCTGGAGTCCCAGGAGTACATTGGGCCAAACCAGAAAGCACTATTAGGCTGGCCTGAATGGGGAAGGTCTTTCAGAGTGGGCTGGAGAGGTGATGGCAAGCAGAAGGATACAGGAATGGGAGGGGATACTGTTAGAATCACAGAACTGTTATGAAGAAGGACCTGGGAAATGTTCATTCTTATTCTTCCCTTTCATTTACTGTTAGTTATGAAAGGTATCGTAATACAGTGAAAATCAGAATCAAACTGCACCTGGACTCGGAGGACTCCTGGCTCTGCCACTTATTCTTGTTTTTATGGTTATTAAATAATAGCTAGCATTTCTACATTGCTTTAAAGTTTGCAAAGTGCTTTACAAATATGATTGTATTTGATTCTCATAACAACTCTGGGTGGTAGGTGCAATTATTATCCCCATTTTATGGATGAGGAAACTGAGGCAGGCAGAGGGTAAGTGACTTGCCAAGGGTCATACAGCTAATAAATTGCTGAGGCTGGATTTGAGCTCAGATCTTCCAGATTCCAGGCCCAGTGCTTTATCTACTGCACCATATAGAGATCCTGGGCAAATAATTTCCCCTCTCATCTGTAAAGTGGGAGGTAAAAAGAATAGTACAAAGCTATGATGTAGCCCAGACAAATGTAGATTATTACTGAAAAAGAGAAGTGGGGGTTGAAATGTAATCTTATTTTTTTTAAGCAATTGGGGTTAAGTAACTTGCTCAAGGTTACACGGCTAGTCATTATTTATGTGTGGGTGCTCATTTTCTGAGGCCGGATTTGATCTCGGGTCATCCCAACTCCGAGGCCGGCGCTCTTACTCACTGCGCCACCTAGCTGCCCCGAAATGTAATCTTATGAGGGTGAAGGTAGGTTATTGTTTTAGCCTTAACTGTTCAAAGTCCCTGGATTTTATGAGCAGGATTCATAGCACTCACTGGAATAAAGGAAATTACACTGGTCTGAAGTTCCAAGGCCCTGGGTTCAAATACATATTGTCACAACTTCTTTCATTTGAGATCAATCCTATCACCCCTCTTTCCTTATTTATAATATGAGTGTTAGAGCAGGTGACCTTTGAAGTCTTCCTTCCAGCTCTGAGGCTGTGATCCTGTGATAGATTCACATTCACACACACACACACACACACACACACACACACACACACACACACACACGCATGCACGCACACACTCACTCACTTACTTTTCCCCCAAAAGGATGATGTGCTGTGCACCTTCCTGGACCTGAGCTTGACCTTCCCTGACATAAATTGATGGCTTACCTTCCCTGCTCCAGCATTTCCTCTTGCACACTTAAGTGCTTTGGAGTTCCCATGCTGACGTGTCTGTGTACAATATGCTCTAAGAGGCAGCATGGTATAGTAGAGGGGATTTGTTCTGTGAAGTTTGGATTCAGTCAAAGGCTCACATTTGAGGACCTAGAGGGCCGCACATGGCCTTGAGGCTTCAGGTTTCCCACCCCTGGTATAGAAGAAGAAGCAGTGAACTTGGAAACAGGAGATTTTCATTCTAGTTCTATCTCTTTTCCTAACTACCTTTGTGGCCTTGGGCAAGTCAATAAACTTCCGAGGGCCTCAGCTTCCATTACAAAGTAGAAATAATAATAATATTTGGCCTAGAGTCACAGAATTTCAGAGCAAGAGATCTCGGGGGCCAGCCAGTCCAATATTCCTACCTGAACAAGAACCCCTTCCTCTATAACAATGATAGGTGAGTGACCATCCAGTCTCTGCCTGAAGACCAGAGTCTAAGGATGGGGAATTATCTGTCTCCCAAGACAGCCTATTCCAACTCTGAGCAGCTAGAATTGTTAGGTAATTTCAAAAAGCCTATCTCAGAGTGGTCTTAGGAGAAACGAATTAAATTATGGATGTAAAAGTGTCTGCAAAGTACAAAGCACCAACCAAATGTCAAGAGACGCTTCTCCGGTTCCTAAGAAAGACCAATTGGTTCTCAGTAAAGAAAACAACAGATCATAAAGTATCTAACGGGAGGGAAGAAAGTAGTCACAGAAGGAGAGGAAAGGTTTTTAGTTCAGCAGGATCTGGGTGGCCAGAAGAGAGAGCAGATCGACACTCAGAAGCCAGATTTCTTGGGTAGCCAGGAGAAGGAAATCCGGCTTTGACTGAATGGAAAAAAGAAAGAGGCACTGTGGTTCAGTCTAAAGGGGGAGGGGACACCATGCAAAGCACTAGGTCCATACGAAATATATACAGAGTATATAGAAGCAAATCTGTGGGGGGAAGGTCCCAGCATCCAGGGGACCCGAGAGAAAGACCTCCTGCAAAAGGATGTACTTGAGCTAATTCTTGAAGGAAAACAGAAATTGGGAGGCATAGGTGACAAGGGAGAGCATTCCTGGTGTGAGGGACAGCCATTGACAGAGCACAGAGATGGAAGACTGAGTCGTGTCATGGTTGAGGAACTGAAAGTGGGCCACTTTGGCTGGATCGTGGATGATGTGGAGTGGATCAAAGTACAAGAACACTAGAAAGGTTGGAAGGGGCCTGGTTGTAGTTGATACTGGAGCTCACTGAGCAGGGGGTGACATAGCCAGAATGATATGTTAGAAAAATCATCCTGAGTGGAGGATGAATTAGAATTGGGAGAAAAGACGAGGCAGAGAGACTAGTTAGAAGGCTATTGTGATAAGTCTAAGGGAGAGGTAATGAGGGCCCAGACCCTTGAGTTGTGGATGTGTGAGGAGAGAGAACAGGACACACAGGAGAGATGTTGTGAAGAGAGAAATGACAAAATTTGGCAATAGAGATGTGGGGTCAGTCTAAAGTGACACAGAGGTTTTGAACTTGGATGACTGGGAGGGTAGTGGTACCTTCAATTAGTGGATAGAGTGCTGGACCTGGAATTAGCAAGACCTGACTTAAAATCTGCTGTGTGACCCTGGGCAAGTCACTTTAACCTTTGTTTGCCTCAAATTCCTGAACTGTAGAATGGGGATAATAATAGCATCTATTTCCCAGGGTTATTATGAGGATTAAATGAGATACAAAAGTGCCACATAACAGATGTTTTAAAATGCTTGTTCCTTTCTTTTATTCTGTGAAAATAATAGAAAAGTCGGGAAGAGGATAGGGTTTGGGAAGAAAGATAAGTTCTGGGTTTGGATGGTTTTATATGAAAATTCACAATTAAAAGGGTAAAGGGAAGGACAAGCACAATGATTCAGATCTCAGAATCTCCAGAGCAGACAGAGGGATTAGGGGAGTCCAGGGAGTAGCTTTGGGGTTACGGGTATATTTTGGCTTAAAGTCAGCTCAGTGTATCACAAGTTAAAGAAGATCACTTAATCATGGAGATGAGAATAGAAGCTTTTGGTTCAAATAGAAAAGGGTATCCTCTCAAGGTTATGATCCTAGCATCTAGAAAACATTACTCAGGTGGGTATTAAGGGCTAGTGTGTTTCTTCTTGGCATTCACATTTTTAAAAAATATCTTCAAGCTTTTTGACCGAGTGGAAATTTCATAGTTCTGAGCCATCCCAAGTTTGTGATGCCTGCAGATCATCCAATCTGAGATGTCCAGGAGGCAGTCAGGGGTTCAAGACTGTAGTTCAGAAGGATGATTAGGGCTGGATATCTAAATCTGGGAATCATCTGCATAGACATGATCACTTAACCTATGGGAGTTGGTGAGATCACCACTTGAAACAGTATCGATAAAAAGAAAGAGTCGAGGACAGAGCTATGGGGGACAATGCATAGTTGGCTAGTTAAGCTCTCTGGACTTCAGTTTCCCATTTAGAAAATGAGACAGTGGAACTAGACCATCTCTAAGCTTGCTTCCATCTTTAAATCTGTGATCCTGTGATTATAGATTTCTTGGAGGTCAGACCAAAGGAACTCTGGACTGCTAAAGGCATGAACTTGGGTGGGTGGCTAGAGGAGAGGACCAGACTAAGGGACTTCACTGTAACTTGTCCCCTAAGATGGATTCAGCTCTTTATGCCTCTGAGACTGGCAGATCGTATGAAATGTGCCTGCTGCATAGTAAGATAAATCTCACTGCATTAAAGATAACTGCTAGAAGAGTGAACTATATGTCGTCCCCTTGTTGCTGATGTTATTGCTTGTTTATTCCAATCATGTCCAACTCTGTATGATCCCACTTGGGATTTTCTTGACAAAGATACTGGAATGGTTTTGCCATTTCCATCTCCACTTCATTGAATGAGAAAACCGAGGCAAACAGAGTTAAGTGACTTGCCCAGGGTCACACAGGTAGTTAGTGTGGATTTGAACTCGGGTCTTCCTGATTTCAGGCATTAGCCAGGGCTCTCTATCCACTGTGCCACTTTGCTGCCCTATGTAGTCCCTTATCTTCACCGATGCTGAGAACAGTCTTGTGAAGAAGCAGAGTGGGGCTGTGTTGATCGGAACTGACTCCCACATCTGAGCAGAGGCACTCTTATTGGGTAAAACTCCATTCCACATCTCTGTGTCAGGGGAAGATCTGGTCATTTTCCCACCTGAGTTCCCCCAGCTCCCTCCTATTATGCACCTGTAACCCAACTGGCAGAGTGAAAGGCTGCTGGAGGGTCCACTACAACTGTGGCCATGACTGAAGGTGAAAGTCAATGTGTACATGATGCCAGATAAGTGTGGGTAGGTCAGCAGACCTGTCCATCAAAAGCTAATTCATTACAGATGAGCGCAGTTAAGTCTTACAAAAATTGATCTACTGGGGGTGGCTAGGTGGTACAGTGAATAGAGCACCGGCCCTGGAGTCAGGAGGACCTGAATTCAAATCCGGTCTCAGACACTTAATACTTACTAGCCGTGTGACCTTGGGCAAGCCACTTAACCCCAATTGCACTGCCTTCCCTCCTCAAAAAATAAAAGCAAAAAAAAAATTTTGATCCATCAAGGGATTAGATGTTAAGCTACTCCTTCTTAGTCTCCTTTGCTGGAACCTTATCCAGACCATGTCATCTAACTGTAGGTGTCCCACAGGGTTCTGGCCTGGGCCCTCTTCTCCCTGTATATGATTTCATTTGGTGATCTCATCCTTTCCCTTGGATTTAATTATCATCTCTATGCCGATAATACTAAAATCTACTTCTCCTACCCCCAATCTCTCTGCTGATCTCCAATCTTGAATCTCCAGCTGCTTTTCAGACATCTTGAACTGGATGTGTGGCAGATATCTTCAACTTAACATATCCAAAACCAAACTCATTTTCTAGAGAGGACAACACCATCCTCCCAGTCCCTCAGGCTTGCTAGGTTGCTAGGTATTGTCCACAACTCCTCACTATCCTCCAACACCATATGCAATTTGTTGCTGAGGTCTATTTCACCTTTTCAGCATTTCTAGAATGTGCCTCCTTCTTTCCTCTGATGCTGCCATCACTCCGGTGCAGGCCCTCATCACTACTGCAGTAGCATGTTGGTGGCTTTCCTTGCCTCAAGTCTCTTCCCACTCCAACCCTTGCTCCATTCAGCCACCAGCGATTTTGCTAAAAGGAAGGACTGACCATGTCACCATTTTGTTCAATAAACTCCAGTGGTTCCCTGGATAAGTGATCCCTCCAGGATCAAATGCAAAAAAATCTGTTTGGTGTTCATAATGCCATAACCTAGCCCCATTCCTACCTTTCTAGTCTTCTTATACTTTAATACCAAACATTTACTTTTCAGTCCAATGACACTGGCCGCCTGGCTGTTCCACAAATAAGACCCCCCATCTTTCAGCTCTGGACATGTTTTCTGGCTGTCCCTCAAGCCTGGAATGCTCCCTTCCTCATCTCTATCCATGGACTTCCTTTAAGTCCCAACTTCTACAGGGAAGTGTTCCCCAGCCCCTCTTAATTCTTAATTTCCTCTCAATGATTTTTGATTTATCCTGCACAGAGCTTGTTTGTATATATACATATATATCGTTTTGCTTGGTGTCTCCCACATTAGATTGTGAGCTCCTCAAGGGCTTGGATTATCTTTTAACTCTTTTTGTATCCCCAGCATTAGCATAAGTGCCTGACACATAGTAGGTGCTTAATAAATTCTTTTTGATTAGTTTATTGAAATGTTTATTGACTGACTGATTAACCCACCAAGGCAGGGATATTCTTTGTCAAGTCCTGACTGACAAGCTAGAACAGGAGTTACTAACCTTTTTTGTGTCATGGACCCCTCTAGCCATCTGATGAAGCCCTTGGATCCCTACTCAGAATGTTTTTAAATATATAAAATTAAAATATGTAGAATTAGAAAGGAATAGTAAAATAAAGATGGATTTTTTTCCCCATATAAGTTCATGGATCCACCTGAAATCTATGATCCAGGTTAAGAATCCCTGTTCTGCAAGAGGCTGGTATTTTCTCCCATGTTCTCCTGGCCTGGCAGGAATTGACAAGGTAAACAGATTGACAGGGGTCTGTTTCAGTGAGGTAGAGGTTGGCCCAGGAAATAGTTTGTCCCACTAGAGAAAATTCTATACCTTGGTGTGGTCAATGGGGGAGTCCTCCTGGGGTAGAGATTATTGACCAACTAACTCCCACTAGGTTAGGAACCCAGTGGACAGGAAGAAGGGGGCTCCTCTACCTACCTGGGCAAAAAGTCTTAGTAGCTTGGGGTGCTGGTGGGGGCTGGTCCCTGACTCCACCCTCTACATGAACCAAAAGGCAGCCAGTTCCTCAGAGGTCTGACAGTATTGATTGTTACAACAATTCTGTGGTGCTTATGATATAACAAGTGGTTGGGTCCTTGTCGGCCACAAACCAATTCTTTGGGGAGTCAGACAATTCTTTTTTTTTTTTAATTTTTTTTTTTTAAAGCAATTGGGGTTAAGTAACTTGCTCAAGGTTACACGGCTAGTCATTTGATTTATGCGTGGGTGCTCATTTTCTGAGGCCGATCTGATCTCGGGTCATCCAAACTCCGAGGCCGGCGCTCTTACTCACTGCGCCACCTAGCCGCCCCTTTAGGGCAATTGGGGTTAAGTAACTTGCCCAAGGTTACACGGCTAGGTTTTTGTTTGTGCGGATTAGGTGTCGGAGGCCGGCTCCGAACTCAGGTCCTTCTGATTCCAGGGCCGGCGCTCTATTCACTGCGCCACCTAGCCGCCCCCAGACAATTCTTTTATAGGTGTGTGCTGGTGACTGGGAAACCCTGGGGCAGAAGAGCAATCCCTTCTTGGGGGAAGGAGGAGGCTCGGAATCAGAAGCAGAGCAAGAATAAATCTGAATGTTAGGAGAGGTTTTCACCCAGGTTTCTTTGGAGCATCAAAATCCAGGGATCTGGATCTGCAAAATGTGAAAGCTACCATTAGTATGATCAATCAGCCTTCTCAAAGCTCGAGTCCTATGATAAGTGCACTAACTTCTTGACCTTGCCAGTGTGCAGGCATGGTCTTGAGGCAGAGCCACCTTGTTTCTGCCTGTCTCAACTGTGTCAGTAATGCCATGAACTCAGAAGCTAAGCACGGTAGAACATGTGGATAAAGTCCATGTAGCACCCTCAGAACAAAACTCAACACGTAATACTCATTTGGGGATGGACAAAGCCCCAAGTTACCATGGGGGTATTGAATAAGCCAGTCTCTTTCTGAGGGGTTACATAACAAGAATACCCTGGTTAGGGAGAATCATGATGGACCAAATTAGGCCTCTAGCTAGACAAAGTAGCTTAGAAAGCTTATGGTAGATACCCTTATTTAATAGCACTCCTAAATACTTTATCCTGCATGTTGTTTCTGAATATGTCTACGTCTTCCTCTCTTGTAGAGAAACCCTAGAGAACATAATCCTAGACTACCTATTCTTGTGATCTGGAGTGTATGGAGATGGGACAGAAGGGGACGAAAGGAAGTACACGTTGGAAATAGGCCCTAAGATACATGGACTGAAGGTCTGAATGGGAGCAGCTCTGATCCTGGGATCCAATGACTCAGTGGTGTAGAGCAAGGTCTGAAGGCTCCGTGATGAGAGAAGGTTTGGGAAACTGAACAGGGAAAGCCCCGGGGCTGAATTCAGAAGTCTCTTGGCCAGGTTTCAAGGGGAGGAGCTCTTACCCTGGGAAGCTGACCATAGGCCAAATACCTACAGCTCGATTTTTCTCATGATCTCCTCTACCCTATCCTCCCTATTCCCACCAGGGGATGTTTTGAAGAAAAACCCTGCTATAAGATGAGGAATGTCATTGAAAGAGCTCTAAACCAGAAGTCAGAACATGGGTTCTGATCTTAGACCTTCCACTTACTAACTCTATGACTGTGGGCAAGTCACTTAATCACTCTGGGTCTGTTTTCTCATCTGTCACATGGAGATAACATTTGCTTTATTTCCCATAATATAGTTCGGGGTTTTGGGGGCTTTTTTGTTTGTTTGTTTTTGGTACCAGATTGGTGACTAATATAGAGTTCTCCTAAGGAGAAAATTTCCCTCTACCAAAGTATATCAGAATCTGCTCTGCAATTTAAGATCTTAGAGAATCACTGAGAAGTTAAGTGACTTGCTCAAGGTCATACAGACACTATCTGTTAAGGTAGAACTTCAATCCAGTTCTTTTTCCATTCTTTCAAGCTGCAGTTGTTTCAAAGGCCAAATAAAGTCATAAATAGGAAAATATTGTGAAAACCTCATAATACAATAGAAGAACAACAAATATGGTTAATAGCAAACATTTAATAAGTACCTGTTGAGTGAAGGGCATTTTGTTAGGTGATGAGCAAAACCCAAAGTTCATCCAAGACAAGCCCTCATGGAGCTGCAGCTTTTTTAGGAGAATGAGTCAAAGACGGATAGCTAAAATATACGCTATTACATAATAAGTGTATCAAAGACAAGCAAAACAATGTTCTAAGTGAGATCTGAGGAGGAAGGCAATTGCTAATGGGGTTAGGGATATGGATCAGGGAAAACTTCCTGAAGGAGTTGGGATTTAAAGACTGATGAGACATTCAACCAGTGAAGAAGGGGAAAGAAGGTACTCCAGGGACAGGGAACAACATGAGGAAAGGTAAGGAGGCATGAGAGAGTAGTGCCTGTTAGGAGGCGATTGGAAAGGAAGACATTGTATATGAGGACTGTAATATAGGACCTGAATATCACAAATGTAAAATGGCGCTGAAAAGGTAGGACAGTGCTGGTCTGTGGACAGCCTTGGAATGCCAGTCACAGGGGTTGGACTTTGACTCTGGAAGCACTATGGAGCACAGGACAGATGACTCGATCTAGGCATGAGAAAGAATATTTTGGAAGGGGTGAGTGGGAAGGGCAGATTGGATAGAGGAGGGGTTAGGGGTGGGAAAACCAGCTAGGAGGCAATAATAGTATGTAAAGTAATGAAGGTCCACATGAGGGGGATGGCTGTGGGACTATAGAGGAAGAGAAATGTTGCAATGGGAGTAATAAGACTTCCTCAGTAGTACTTGGGTTGCTAATTGGCATAGTGGACAGAAAACTGGACTTGGAGTCAGGGAGGCCTAAATTCAAAGCCTGCCTCAGACACTTATTAGCTGTGCAACTCTAGGAAAGCCACTTAACCTCCCTCAGCCTCAGTCTTCTCATCTGTAAAATGGGAATAAAGTAGCACCAACTTCACAAGGTTGTTGTGAGGCTTAAAATTATATTTATATATATGCACATATATGTAAAGGACCTTATAAACCCTAAAGAACTGTATAAATGTTAACTATTATTAGAAAATGATATGGAAGGTACAGCAGAGCTGATTCAATGGCAACCTTAAGGTTACAAACGTGGGACAGTTGAGTGAATTGTGGTGAAACAGAAACAGTGAAGTCAGAAGGAGCGGGATTAATGGGATATATTGGCATTATCATTACTATCTATAATAGATGCAAATCAATTAAAACATTTACTATGTATAAGATCTGTCTGGAGTACTGTCATCCTGACCTTATTTCCCTAAAAGCACACACATCATTCCAGTATCTCTCAGTAGCCCAATAGTCTTAGAAATAGCAACTTGCTTTCCTGCCTAAAGAAGACAGATGATTACACTTATTCCCCTCCCTTCATAACTCCTCCCTCCTCTTCATTATGCTGAACATTGACAAAGTTTATTGGGTGGTTACTATGTGCAGAGCCCTGGGCTAGGAATACAAACAAGTAGGAATTAAAGTCTGCCTTCAAGGAGCTCTTAGTCTAGAAGAGACACTCTCTCTCTCTCTCTCTCTCTCTCTCTCTCTCTCTCTCTCTCTCTCTCTCTCTCTTTCCATACATATGTGTGTGTGTATGCCTATATGTGTATATATATATATGTATGTATGTATGCAGATTTTGAAAAATCACCAACAACCCATAATATGCGGCAGGGTGTTCTAAGTGCCCAGTAAATGATACAAACCTAGAAAGCCTCCATACCTTCAGAGGAAGGGGTGATGTCTGTGAGGTAGGCCTGGCTGTGGCTATAGTGCCAGCTGCATAGGAGGCACAATAAGTGTTTATTGATGGGGTGAGCTAGGAGTGGTCATGGGAGGACAGAGAGAAGGCAATAAGATGAAAGTCAGGTTCTGAAGGATGGACAGGATCCAGATAAGTACAGAAGAGATGGCTATCCAAGGGAATAGCCAGAGCCAAAGCGTACATGTTGTGCTCATGGGAGAAAATGTCTCCTTGGACATAATATCCGCAATTTAGTTTTGGCAGCTTCTTATAGGGTTGGCAACCCCTATCTGAACTGGCTCTAATGACCACAAACTCTCTGTAACAGCAGCACAGGGAATGCAGAGATGTGCATTAGATACAGTGGACAAAGCCTACCCATCCTTGGAGGACCCAACGAAAGTCCTATCTACCTCCATGATACTCACCTAGATTACTTGATAATTAGCTGTTTATATTCTTTGCCTCTATTTCCCCTCCTTTTACTTTATCCTAAGCCTTTTGCAACCTAACTTCTGATCTCATCACTCAACTGAAATAGTTCATTTCAAGTTTACCGACAATTTCTTAGACCACAAATCTAATGACTTCTTCTCAGGCTTCATCTTTCTTGCTCATTCTGTTGCATTTGACACAGTTAACCTTCCTCTACTCCAAGATATTTCCTTCTCTCTCAGTTTTCCTGATGCTGCCCTCTTGGTTTTCCTCCATATCTCACCATTCCTCAGTTTCTTTGCTCGACCATCTTGCACGTCACATCCACTGACTGTGGGTATATCCTAAGACTCTGTCCTGGACCCTCTTTTCTCTCTTGATTCTCTCATCTAGTGACTTCATCAGCTAGGTTCCATTATCATAGGTTCAATCTTTGTAAATGGCTCCCAGATCCAGCACTAGCCTCTCTCTTGAGCTCCATTCTCGAACCACAAATTGCTTATTGGTCATTTTGAATAGGATGTTCAGTAGGCATCTCAAATTCAACATATTCAAAACAAAACTCATTACCTCCTCCACTACCCAAAAACCAGCCCTCTTTTGAAATTCCCTATTATTGTTATTGACCCCATTATCCTTCTAGTCACCCAAATTAACCTCAATGCCGATGTCATCCTTGACTATTCACCCTCCTCCAATCTCCATATCCCATCAGGTGCCAAATCCTGCCATTTCTATTTCTATATCTCTTACATACCTCCCCATCTCTCCATTCACAGCCACTCCCTTAGACCATGCCCCCACCATCTCACTTTTGCAGCAACCTAATCTTTGCTCTTCCCTAAGTATCACTCCATTTCCAACTCATCCTCTATACAGTTGGGGAAGGGATTTTCCTAAAGCACAGGTCTGATCATCCCTCCTTCTCTGCTCGATAAGCTCCAATGACTCCCTATTACCTTGAAGATAAAAATGTAAACTGTATTGTTTGGCATTTATACCCCTTTTCAACTTAGCCCCATCTTACCTTTCCAGCTTTTTTACCTATTACTTCTCTCCATATAGTCTCCACCTAAGGGCCAATTTCTTCCCCTTCAAGGTCATTTTGTATATACTTTAAAAGTGTTATGTATATAGTGATACATATATGTATGTTTCCCATTACAATGTAAGTGGCATGAGGGCAAGGACACAAAGTTTTCTCATGCCTGGTACCCAGCACAGTGTCTGATACAGAGGAGGTTCTTGTTACATGTTTGATTGATAGATGGCTTTCTTTATAATGCTTCTAGAGAGGGAGGTTAATGCTGGTATTACTCTCTTATAAAGATAAAGAAAATGGCTGAATAAGCTGTGGTATATGAGTATGATGGAATATTATTATGCTATAAGAAATTACAAGTAGGATGATTTCAGAAAAACCTGGAAAGACCTACATGAATCGATACAAAATGAAGTGAGCAGAACCAGGAGAACATTGTACACAGTAAGAGTAATATATATAATATATATATACATATATATATGTATATATATATATATATATATATATATTGCTTTTTGGAGGGGAGAAGGTAGGGCAATTGGGGTTAGGTGACTTGCCCAAGGTCATGTCTAGTTTTATGTTAAGTGTCTGAGGCTGGATTTGAACTCAGGTCCTCCAGACTCCAGGGCCAATGCTCTATTCACTGTGCCACCTAGCCACCCTGCCACCACCTCAGTAACAGCAATATTGTAGGATGAAGAATTGTGAATGACTTAGCTATTCTTTGCAACATAATGATCCAAGACAATCCCAAAGGACTCATGATGAGGCATGCTATCTGCCTCCAGAGTAAGAACTGATATTTCCTGAATACAGACTAAAGCATTTTGTTTTTCTCTTTCTTTCTCTTCCTTCCTTCCTTCCACTTTTTTTGTATGAGTCTTCTTGTACAAAATGATTAATATGGAAATGTTTTACATGATTGCACATGTATAACCTATAGCGGATTGCTTACCAGGGGAGCGGGGTAAGGGGAAAGAGGGATGGAATTTGGAACTCAACTTTGAAAAAAAAAACAAATGTTAAAATTTTTTAACATGTAATTGGAAAAAAATTTAATGTAGTTTTAAAAAAAGACAAAAGGCAACTCAGAGAGAAGAGGCAGAGTAACATATCTATACGGTCACAGAGTATTGATTTTGACTTAGACTTCCTAACTAAAAGTCTAGGACCCTTTCCTCTGCTAACTTATCTCTACCTTTTTTGAAACTGTCCTGTTTTGTGTCTCTAGTAATTAGTCTTTTCTCCCTAGTAGACTGTAAACTCCTTGGAGGTAGGGGCTTTACCTTCTTGTAAAGGACAGGATAGGGCAGCTCAGTGGAGCAGTGGATAGAATGTTGGGCCTGGAGTGAGGAAGACATATCTTCCTGAGTTCAGATCTAGCTGTCTGACTCTGGGCAAGTCACTTAACCCAGTTTGCCTCAGTTTCTTCATCTATAAAATGAGCTGGAGAAGGAAATGGTAAACCACTCTAGTATCTTTGCCAAGAAAACCCCAAATCGGGTGACAAAGAGTCAGACATGACTGACCAACAACAACAAAAAGGATAGTATGAGATAATCTTAGCGTTGGAAGGAATCTTATTGATCTAATTTACATATTTTACATACAAGGCCCAAGGAGGAGAAGGGACTTACCCAAGACCAGACAGCTAGTGGCAGAGTCAAGGTAAAATCCTAGGTCTCCTGACTCCCAGGCCATCTCACCACCTCCTACTGAGCTTATGGCAAAGGCTTTATAAAAGTCATGGCTTAGGGGCATCTAGGAAGCTCTCTCCTTTTGAGGTGAAGATCTGAGTTCTCTTTTGGATTCTGGTGTGCTGGCTTCTTTGGCTAAATCAGTGTCCCTGCAGGCCCCCAAGTCTATGTGCCAGGTCCCCAAGGGAGGTCCTGGCTTAACAAAAGGGGGAGCAAGGAAAGAGATGCAGGGCTAGTTCCCCCAGTTACGCCCCGCCCCCCTGCAGTTCTGCTCAGCAGTCCTTGGTTTGGGGGGGCTCAGAATCCTCCCTCCGCCCCCATCTCTTTTCTCATACATGCTTGTGATCTGTGATTATCCTTGATTTCCCGCCACCCGTCCATCCCCCACTCTCAGTCACCCACAATCAATAGGAGACTCAGAATCCTTTTAAAGCGCTCTGGCCTCTCTTTAAAGTTTCCCTGGGGGAGCTCTAGCTCAACTCCGGGTCTGGGATGACAGGTGTGGGGCCCTGCGGCTGGTTGGGGGCTGGAAACTGCTCTCTAAAGACGCTATTGCTTACCCCGCCCCCTCCATCCCTCCGTGTTCTCAGGCCAGCACCATCCTGGGCACCTGGGGATCGATCCCGATCTTTCTCCCAGTTACAACGACGTACTGCTTTCCTTCCTTCCTTCCCTCCCCCAGCGCCAGGACACTGCTCCTCCTCCCAGGGAAAGGAGAGAAAGAAAAACAAGGAGGCAGAACAGCTGGGCTGAAATCTGGAGGAATAGGGGACTGGGGATGGGGGCAGGAGGCAGTCTGGAGGTGCTAGGCCTCAGGCAGGGCTGCTGGGAAGGCCTTCCTATCTCTGTGCAAGCTGCTGGTTTCAGAAAAGAGCTCACTTTAAGCCCATCAGACTGAACTGCAGTCCTTCTACTGGGAGGATATTGACTCTCTCTGTCCTTTGAATCCCAAATTACAAACTCCCTCTCTCCTGGGATCAGGAAAAGGTTACATGAACATTTAAATTCCTCCCACATACATATTAAGGAAAACTGTCTTAGAAAATAAATGAGACAAATACTTTCATCTGGGCATGCACAGTCTGGATATCCACAGAAAAACATCACACACACTCCACACTAATATACGTACATTCTTCACTAGACCCCTACTTGGAGGCCTCACAAGGCCTGCTAGGTTCTCTCAGCTCTACCACTTGAAGGCAAGGTCTGGCAGGCCCCCCAAGCTG
Source organism: Gymnobelideus leadbeateri (assembly GCA_011680675.1). NCBI lineage: Eukaryota > Metazoa > Chordata > Mammalia > Diprotodontia > Petauridae > Gymnobelideus > Gymnobelideus leadbeateri. The sequence continues at coordinate 412,483 of WOXC01004080.1, forward strand.
GAAATGCTTCCAGTTCTGGTCAGCAACAGTCTGTAGGCCAAGGACCTATTTAGCCAAATTTGGAGAAGCTCATCACACTAGAAGACTGGCCACTAGTTGCTGAAATTTGGGGGCACAGGAACTCTTAAAACTGAATAAATTGTAGTCTGTGTGGGTGGAAGGAGCACCCATATGGATGAAATCCTGGATCTTTTCTAAGTACTGTGTTTAAGCAATATATAGGATATGTTGAACATAAATAATTTATATAATATAGTATTTAATATAAACATTTATATGTACATATGCATGTGCATATATATTATATATATATATCTATACACACACATACACACATACATTATATTTATATACAGTAGGAAAGTATCGGGGGAAAGGACCCAGACTAGGAGTCAGGAAGCACTAGTTATAATCCTAAATATACCTTTGGGCAAGCTACCTTACTTCTCTGGGCCTGTTTCCTAATCTATAAAATGGGGGTAAAAATATTTCTCACAACTTTTATGTGAATCTCAGGACATGATGGATGCATGTGCTTATATGGAAAGTGTGTTAGATTTGGAATCAGGAGGCCTGGGTTTGAATCTCACCTTTCCTACTTGGCACTGTCTGTTGACAGCACCTCTGGGAACCTCATAATACCTCTATCTAGAGATTCAATTTTCTTATCTTTCAAATGAAAGGATTGAACTAGATAATATCGAAGGTCCTTTCCACATAGAAATCCAATGAAAGAGCTTTGGAAAGTATAACCCCCTACTCAAATATGAGGGTTATTCTTATCTTTGTTGAAGGCTTATTGGAATCTAATAAGCATGGTGAGTCAGTGAATGGGGAACTTGTATATTCAAAGTCATATATTTTTATCCCAACTTTTGCTGCTGATTTTTTAAGTGGACCTATCTTTCTCTGAGAGAGGCAGGTGACATAGTGGATGGAGATCTGGCTTTAAAGTAAAGAAAACCTGACTCCAAGTCCGCCTTTGACAGCCCTAGATCAGTGACTCTGGGCAAGTCACTTTTCAGTACCCTTAAACAACTCTCTAAGACTACATATGTGGTTCAGAAGGTGCCAGGCTGCATTGGTAATGGGAGCTTCCTTATCTGAGAGGGCCCTGTACCTATGAAGTTATGGGTCTACTCCCTATCCCTATCTATCTGTTGCCAAAATGTTTTTGCACCTCCTTACTCCATTGCATGTCTCTGAACAGTAGTTTCTGTCAGGTCCAAAAACTGCCAACAAGATACTTACTGGAAAATTCTTCTTTTCCTGTCTAGTCCTATGAACACAGAACAAATAGAATAGTGTCTAGTGGTCCAGTTGGGCTTGTCCTTACATAGTAAAGTCAGTGTGATGGACAGCTCAGAGCTGAAGCCTGTGTTGCAAAAGATGGCCGATAATTAAAATGCCATCTATTTACTCACCCCCCTCCACCTTCCTCATCTAGGAATGGGCTTAAGTGGACATGGCCAACATTTGAATTGAATCACATAAAGGCCTAGAATGTTAGAGAGGGAAGGGAACTTGAAGATAGCCTAGTCCAAAGACTCCATTTTATACATAAGGGGCTGAGGCCCAGAGAAGTCCTAACATGCCCACAGAGTGGTAGATTTGGGAATCAGGTCTTCTAACTCCAGTTACCATAACTCCAATACCCATACACTGCCTTTCCAAAAGACTCAGTCAGCTTAGGCGTTGACAGAAGTGGAAAATGCTATCCTGACAGTCATCAGTATCAGAATTAGGTGGGGTTTTTTTTAACATTAAGTGCTAAAATTTAGAGGACAGGGACAGTTCTTTCAGAGAGACCCAAGTGAATTAGCAAGAATAATTAGTTAATATTGTTGTTCGTCCATTCTCCAAGAGGACCATAACATCAGGAAGGAGATGTCATGATTTGCAGGTCAGCTATGAATTGGATTTAAGTGAGGTAGGGCTGTGCAAAGTCACCTCACTTTCTTCTCTGGAGACATCTGTGTCCAGTGGCAAGATATAAATCAGGATGACTGGAGATGGCCCCCATAATATAGAAAGCTACCAGCCTGAGGGTTGGAGGATGGGGTTGAGTGGAGCCTTTCCCACTCCACTGATAAGATGAAATAATACATGTAAAAGTGATTTGGAAAGAATGAAACATAAACATGCTCAATAATAATTTCTTTCTTCCTAGTTTCATTCCCCATTTACCCCCACCCCCAATTGCAGAATGCCAGAGATGGAAAGGACCTTAGAAATCATCTGGGCAAACTCCCTCATGTTTATACAAGTTGAGACCTACTACAAGGAAATGACTTGCCTAAGAACACAGGACTAACAGCAAAGCCAGAACCAAAGTCTGTGTGGGTGGAGAGAGCACCCACATAGATGAAGTCATGGATCTTTTAAAGTATATTTAAGCAATATATAGGATATGTTTAACATAAATACATTTATATAACATAGCATTTAGCAAAATATTTATATAGGTATGTGTATATACACACATACACATATATGTTCATATATATGCGTGTGTAAATAGCTAGCTAGCTAGATGGATACATAGAAGAGCAGTAGGATAGTGGGGGGGAAAGACCCAGACTAGGAGTGAGGAGGCACCAGTTATAATCCTAACTCGTCATATATATGTCTTTGGGCAAGTCATCTTACCTTTCTGGCCTCAGTTTTCTTACCTACAAAATGGAGACAAAAATATCTACCTCTCACAGCTTTTTTAAAAAAATCAATCAATCAATCAATTAATTGATTGAATTTTAGTTTTCAACATTCATTTCCACAAGATTTTGAGTTACTCCCCACTCCAAAATAGCAAGCCCACTGAATACCCCTTCCCCAATCCATTCTCCCCTATATCCTCCCCCATCACCCCCCTAACTTTCTAGCTGGGCATGACGGACCTCTATACCCCAGCCTCTCACAGCTTTTATGAGAATCCCATGAGATGATAGATGGCTGTGGTAGAATGGGAAGCATGTTTAGATGTGGTCTCTTGGCTACTTGCTGAAGGGTTATCTCCACTATCTCATGTTTAATCCTGGTGTACCCCATAATTCTCTTCCTATTGCAATATCCTTTCTTTCAGATAAATGTCTATGCTTTCCCACACTAAATCCTACTGGATTCTTCCTTTCCACTCATTTCTGGAAGGCCCTTAGATAAATTTCTAGTATTTCTCCATGCTTACAGGGAGGAGAGAGTAGCTCATTTCAAGTTAGTTTGCAGCCATATTTCATTACAGGGGCATTTACTCCCTCCACACATCATTAGTAAGAATACTAAAATAAGTCTTACAAACCAGGGGCTTCAGTGAGTCTTCAGCAGACACCAGGGCAGGGGGAGCTAAAGCTATTCATCACTCAGGGTTCATTGAGCATATTCAGTGAGGTAATCTCTGGTTCTAGTTAGAATAGACTCAACCTAGTAGGTATGATGTAAAGAAAGAGTCCAGAGAAAAAGGGAAGGAGCCCTTCTTAGCCCCTTAGGTCTTCAGACTTAATCCTAGCTTATTACTTATTACTGGCTGTTCCCTTAAGCTGAAAGGGTGACAGACCCTTCTGTTCTCCCATTTGCTGCTACCACAAGTAAAAGAAAACCCCAGAGGGGATTGAATTTGGGTACAGCAGCAAGAACTGGACCCATTTCCACCTAGGGTTATTTCTTTAAAAAGGTGCTAGGTATTCATATGGTATATGAATGTAATGGAATGTTATTGTTCTACAAGAAATGGTGAAAGGAGTGGTTTCAGAGAAAGTGAAGAGATTTGTATGAACTGATGCAGAGTAGAGTGAACAGAACCAGGAGAACAATTTATATAGTAACAATGCTATAGAGAAAAACAACTTTGAGAGCTTAAAAACTCTGATCACTGTAGTGACTAACCATGACTGCATATAAGGAAACATGCTACTGATGGCTGGATAGAAAGGTAATGGACCAAGATGCAGAACAAGATCTATCTTTTTGGATGTGGCCAATGAGGGTATTTGTTTTCCTTGACCATGCATATTTCTCACAAGGGTTTGTTTTGCTTTTGCTTTTTCTCCATTGCTAACTGAAAACAAAACAAAACAGTACAACACAACACAAAACATTGTCTTCTTCTTTCAAGTCCCTCGTCCTCTCAGTCTATCAACAGTTTTGTTCAAACAAGACTCAGCTTTGAATCACTCCCACCATCTTTTACCTTTGTTCCTACTCACCTACTGCTGAATGAAGCTAAAGAAAATCATGAAACCATGCTGGGTCCACCACAGATTTATTTTATAATCTTACCTGGGCCTTCACTACAGCAAGACAATCCTTTTCCATCTCCCTGACAGTCACTATTTCAATCACCATAGTGACATTCCCAAAGTTTTTTAATCCCTTCTCAAACTTTCCATGGCTTTTCCTACCTCCACCATCCTAGCTGAGAACCTTGGCTTAGATTTACTAAAAGAAAAAAATGGAGGCCAACAGCTCCCTCTTCTCCCTCTTCATCTCATGTCACTTAGAAGCCTCCTTCAACCAGCTCCTCCTTCACCCCTGTCTCAGATGAAGAGGGGGCCTCGCTTCCTTGCCAAGACTAATTCCTCTCCATGCACAAGTGATCCCATTCTGTCTCAGCTTCTTTAGCAGACGTCTCTTCTATCATCCCCACTCCCTCACTAATCTTTAATGTTGCCTCGTCTACTGGATGTTTCCCTACAAACACATCCACATCTCCTCAAAACCCCTCATCTGCTTTACCCATTCCCACTCGCTCTCGTCCCTTTAGGAACTAAAGTCCTTGAGAAGCCTGTCAATAACTGGTTGCCTTCAATTCCTTTTCTCACACTCTCTTCTTCATTCTCTGCAGTTTGGCTTCCATCTTCAATCATTCAACTGAGATTCTTCTCTCCAAAGTCACCAGCGTTTTATTTGTTATCCAATGTAATAGCCTTTCCTCAGTCCTTCTCCTTCCTGACCGTTCTGTAGCCTCTGACACAGCCAACCGCCCTCCTCTCCTGGACATTACGCTCTCTGTGTTTCTATTGCACTGCTCCATGTTGGTTCCCATCCCCATCCCGTCTAACTGTCCCTTCTTAGTCTCCTTGGTTCAGTCTTTATCCAGGTCACACCTACTAATTGTGGGGGTCCTGAAGACTCTGGGCCCTCTTTTCTTCTTTGTCTATATTCTTCCACTAAGTGAATAGAAATTTATTATATTTACTTTATTCAGCATATATATAAAACTATATGTAACTATTTATATACATATTACATGTAATATATAACTATATATATAAAACTATTTCATCAACGATCATGGCTCTGATCATCTCTCTAATGATTCTCAGATCTCCTTACTTAACCCTAATTTCTCTCCTGATCCCCAGTCTCCCATCTCCATCTGCCCACTGGACCTCTCAACTTGGAGAACCGGAAGCATCTTGAATTCTATGAGTCCAAAGCTGAACCCATTGTCTCCTCCCCACCCCCAGCTGTCCCCTCTTCCAACATTCCCTATTACTGTTAAAGGAATAGCCAGCATCACAGTCCCCAGGCTCCTGACTCAGGTGTCATCCTCAGTCCCTCACTCTGATCCTGATGCACTCCTGTGTCCAATCTGTTACCAAGTGCTGCTGATTTTGTCTTAGTAATGTCTCTAGTGTCCATTCTTTGACACTATCACCACCCTGAGATGCAGGCTCTCCTTACTTCATATCTGAGCTATTATCATAGACTGCTGATTGGTGCCCCCACCTCAAGTCTCTCCCCATTCCAGGCCATTTTCCCACTCATCTGTGAAGTAAATTTTCCTAATACACACATCTGATCTTATCACCCCCCATTCAATAAATTCTAGTGGGTTCTTATCACTGTAATTCCCTCATAACCTACCCCCTCACACTTTTCCAGTCTTCTTACACCTTATTCGCCCCCCACTTTCAGTGGGCTCCAGTGATAATTGGTCTCCTTGTTGTCCCACCACAAGACACTCCATCTCCATTTTCAGTGGCTATCCCCCATACCTGGAATTTTCTCCTCTCCCATCTCTATCTCCTGACTACCCTGGCTTCCTTCAAGTGTCAGATAAAATCTTACCTTCTTCAAGAAGCCTTTCTCAGTATCAGTGAATGCTTCCCTCTGTTGAATATCTGTAATTTAGTTTGTCTTTGTCTTATTTGTACCTACTACTTGTTTGCATGCTGTCTTCTCCATTAGATTGTGAGCTCCTGTTGATCAGGGACTGTCTTTTGCCTTCCTGATATCCCTAGCCTTTAGCATAGTGCTGGAATATCATAGATGTTTAATAAATACTTATTGACTAACTGGCTGATTTGTGACTGTAAGATGTGGTCCCATTTCTGTCTATGATGTTTCTTTAAAGAAGGTGTTAGGGAATTGCTGAACTAGGAATGGAATGGAATGTTACTGAGCCAATAAGGAATGATGAAAGAGGTGGCTTAAGAGAAAACTGGGAAGACTTATATGATCTGGTGCAAAGCAAAGTGAACAAAACCAGGGGAACAATTTATATAATAACAACATTGTAAAGACAACGCAACTTTAAAGTATGTAAGACTGGTCCATGTAATGATTAACCATGGCTCCAGAGGATGGATGAGAAAGCATGTTACTTATCTCTTATAAGACATGTAATGTACTCGAGATGCAGGATGAGACTGAGGGAATTTTTCTTAACTGAATATTTTTACAAGGATTTGGGTTTGATTTTGCTTTTTTTTATGGTGGAGAGATGGGAGAAAAAGAAAATAATGTTCTTGTGAATTGAAAAAAATAAAATAAAAGTTAGAAAATTTTAAAGGTACTAGGAAAGCACCTTGGGGCAACTAGGTGGTGAATAGCAGTAGTGATTAGGTCTCAAGTCAGGAAGACCATCTTCCTGTGTTCAGATCTGACCCAGATCTTACTAGATGGGTTACCCTGGGCAATTCACTTTAACCTATTTGCCTCAGCTCTTCATTTGTAAAATGAACTGGAGAAGGAAATGGCAAATCACTCCAGTATCTCTGCCAAGAAAATCCCAAAATGGGATCACAAAGTTGGACATAACTGAAATGACTGAACAACAACAAGAAAGGCACTCCTCCCAAGATCCCAAATATGTAACAGGTTAGTTCCCTGTGAATGTATGAAATTATGCCATTAATATTTCATTCCTCTTGGATTAACATTGCTCTTCCAGAATTCTCTTTTCCAATTTAATCCCCATCCCACCAATCAATCATCATTCAATCACACCTACTATGTGCCAGGCACTGTGTTAAGTCCTAGGGATACAAAAAGAGGTAAAAGATAGTCCCTGCCCTCAAGGAGCTTACCATCTAGTTGCGGAGACAGCATGCAAACATACATACAAAGCAAGCTTATATACAGGCTACATAGGAAAAAAATTTAATAGTGGGAAGGCACTGGGATTAGGAGGGGTTGGTGAAGGCTTCTTGCAGAAAGTGAGATTTTAGTTGGGACTTAAAGGAAGCTAGGGAGTTCAGTCATCAGAGGGGAAGAAGGAGAGCATTCCAGGCATGGGAGACAGCTAGAGAGAATGCCCAGAGTTGAAAGACGGAGTGTCTTGTTCATGGAATAGTCAGGAGGCCAGTGTCAATGGACTGATGAGTAAGTGTTGGGGAGTGGGGTGTAAAAGAACTGGAAATGTAGGAGGGGGCTAGGCTATGAAGGACTTTGAATGCCAAGCAGAACATTTTGTCTTTGTTCCTGGAGGCAATAGGGAGTCATCAAGTTTTTTGAGTAGGGGGTGGCATGGTTGGAATTGGAGTGGGGAGAGAGTTGGGGTGGGAGACCCACCAGTAGGCTGTTGCAGTAGTCTAGGTATGAGGTTATGTGGGCTTGTATTAGAGTGGTGGGAGTGTCAGAGGAGAAAAGGGGGAGTATTTTAGAGATGTTGTAGAGGTGAAATTGATATGTTGGTGTGTTAGATATGGTGAGTGAGGAGTTCAGGATGACTTCTTGGTTGTGAGCCTGAGGGACTGGGAAGTTGGTGTTGCCCTCTATAGTAATAGTAAAGTGTGGAGTGGGGGATGGTTTAGGGGGAAAGGTTGAGTTCTGTTTTGGACATATTGAGTTTAAGATGTCTGTTGGACATACTGTTCAAGATGTCTGAAAGGTAGTTGGAGATGCAAGATTGGAGGTCTGTGGAGAGTTTGGTGCAGGATAGGTATATTTGGGATTTATCAGAATAGATGGTAATTGAATCCATGTGAGCTGATGAAATCACCAGATGAAGTCATTTAAAGGGAGAAGAAGACCAGAACCCTGAGGGGCACCTTTAGTTAAAAAATGGAAGGATCAAGTGAGTGTTTTTTCAGGCTAGAGAAAACATGAGCATATTTGTAGGCAGAGGAAATGAACCAGGAGGCATCGAAAATCCGTGAAAAAGTGGACCTGACAGAGGAGGCAATATGTTGGAGGAAACGGGATGGAATGGGATTGCTCTGACAGGTAGAGGGGTTAGCCCTGTTAAGGCGTAAGGCTGCTTTTCCTGTGAAACAGGGATGAAGGAAAAGAAAGCCACAGAAGGCACCTGAGTGAGGAGAGACGAGGAAGAGGGGAGGAGAGGGAGCTCACAGTGCACGGCCTGTGTAGTCCTCCATGTGAATGAAATGATCAGATCAGATTTTCCTGGCAGGAGGGATAAGGGGCTACATTCTAGAGAGCCAGGGGAAGTGGGCCCCGAAAGACAAATTTCACAGACTTTACAGCTTCAAATTGCTCAAGGACTATCTCAAGGCTCATATCCTGGCCCAAATCAATACCCATTGATCGAACCAGGGAATCTGAGTGCTACAACTCCTGTCTTTAGTATCTCTACTATCATTTCTTCAATGTTCTAAAGGTTTTTAAGGCTCTACGGCTACTAAGTGCTGAAATCAGAGGTCTCTAGCCTTGGTGCCAATTGTCCTTTATCCACTGCCAGGGTCACCTGTCTCTTTGAAACCTTGAAGGTTTTCCTTCACATTCATATCCCTTACCAAGGAAACTTCTCCAGACAACTCCGTCTAACAGTCCTTCTGCATTTTTATAACCCATGCATATGTTTCTTTTGCCAGAATAAAAAGACAAGATATGGTCAGTCCCTGGGGCTGCTCTCACTTCCTAAACTTCTAAGTACTCTTAGTAAAATTTTAATTAAGCTTACTTCCTAATGTTCTTTACTAATTCTGGTGGTATAAGAAAATCTGAAAACCCCTACTAATCATTTCAGTTTGGCTTGGGAATGCACACTCTGCCATTTTCTTCTTGGCATCAGGCTTGTCCTCACACTGCTATGAACCTTTATTAATATCAGTTATTGTTATTATAGCATATAATAGGTAGGTATGTGGGCCCAGAAATTTAAAGGGAAAAGTCATCCTGAAACGGAAAAAAAGAAAACCAAACCATAAGGAATTCACCAAATGGACAAGCCACAAGCAGATAACTGAGAGTTTGTTGTGCTTTCTGATTCATAAAAACATAGACTAGTAGAATTGGAAGGCACCCTAGGGACCATTTAGTTCAAGCTCCTTATTTGGAAAGAGAAGGAAGAAGGTCCAGAGATTAAATGATTTGCCATGTGTAACACAACTAGGTAGAATCTGAGATGGAACTAAGGTGCACATATCCCAATTCCACACACTGTTCATTCTTTCTTTTCCTTTTTTTGAAAGGCATGACTCACAAGCTCCAAACTCTAAAGGTTTTTTTTCCCCACAGCTCAGCCTTATAGCTGATGCACAATGCCCATCCTGCCTCCCTTCCTTTCTAATACTTACCCAGGTTCTCTCCATTCCCACCAGTTCTAGATCTATCCTCCCTTCTTCCTCACCTGCTAACCTTTCCTCTTCATTCCCTTTCCCTGAACATACCTCTCTGTCACTCGATCTCTAGTCTCTCATACAGCTTCTCTGTCTGCCTCTTGATCTTTGCACTGGGCTTTTGGGGAGGAAGTGTAATCTGCTGGGCTTTAATTATGGCTTCCCTAAGGAACCCACAGCCTCCTTCCACACTCAGAGATTTTAATAATTCTTCCCAGGGCTCAGTACCGCCTAGATTTCTTAATTCTCTCTAACTCAGAAGGCTTGGAGTGGAATTCTTTAGTGCTTTGGGCCCTGGGAACCCACTTCTTCACATGAAATTCATCAGAATTGATGCTGATTCCCAGGTTCCCCAGCTTTCTTACAGTCTTATAGTCAATCAAGAAGGGAGGAGCCCCATGTTAGTCCCTAAGGGAGGAAATAGGAAGGAAAAATGCTTATATACTTATATAACAGGTTTATAATCTGAATGAGGCTATAGGATAGACATTCAACTTAAGAATAGCAATATAAAATAAGAAGACTAATATAAACATTGAAAAGCTTTTGCACAAACAAAATCAATGCAACTATAGCAGAATTAGAAGAGCAGAAATAGGGTAGAGTAGAAAAGGTATGGCTCTAGAATCAGAAGACCTGAGCTTCTAGCACTTTCTACCTATGGAATTTAAGATCATTTAGCCTCCCCTGAGATTCAGTTTTCTCACCTGCAAAACGGCCAGGGGAATTTGTACTAGACAGCCTATGAGTTTCCTTCCAGGTCTATGTCTATGATTCCATATTCATTTCATTGGAATAAGAGTCTGATATCCAAGACAGATAAAGAATTGATACAGATAAGTATAAATAATAGTCATTTCTTTTTTTTTTTTTTTTTTTTTGCTTTTTGGAGGGCAATTGGGGTTAAGTAACTTGCCCAAGGTCACACGGCTAGGTTTTTGTTTGTGTGTGTGTTAAGTGTTTGAGGCCAGATCTGAACCCAGGTCCCTCTGACTCCAGGGCCGACGCTCTACTCACCGTGCCACCTAGCCGCCCCATAGTCATTTCTTAATAAGTAAGGAGGTGAACAGGCAGTTTTCAAATGCAGAAATGCAAGTTATCAACAACCATATAAAAAAATACTAATAAGAGAAATGTAAATTAAAAACAACTTTGAGGTTTCACTCATTATATTGGAAAAGATGAGAAAAGACAAAACAATGTCAGACAGGTAATGGGAAAGAAGGCATACTAATAGACTGTTGTTGGAGCTGTGAATTGATTCAACCATTCTGGAAAACAATTTGTAAGAAAACAAAAAAGTTCAGTAAACCGTATATACATTTTGACCCGTGATACCACCGGTAGGCATAGATGCCAAGGAGAACAAAGAGGAAAAGTCTCACATATACAATAATATTTATAGCAATACGTTCTGCAATACCAAAGAACTATAATAATAATAACAACAACGAGCGTTTATATAATGCTTTAAGCTTTACAGAGTGATTTACAAATACACTCTTATTTTATCCTCACAATAAGCCTGGGAGATAGATACTATCATTCTCCTCACTTTGCAGTTGAGGAAACTGGGATAGTCAGAAGTTAAACAACTTGCCCAGGGTTACAAGCTAGTTACTGTCTGAAGTAACATTTGAACTGGGGTCTTCTTGACTCCAGGTCCAGTGCTCTATTGAGCCACCTAGCTGTGTCTGACTAGAAGAAAAGGGGGTATCCATCAACCAAAGACGTACAGAACACATTATGATATATGAATGTAATCGAATATGATCGCCCTTTAAGAAACTATGAACATGAAAAATTTTATAAAAATTTGGTACTTAATGGACAAGTATTTATTAGGCACCAACTATGTGCCAGTCACCATATTAGGGATACCAATACAAAGAATGAAACAATCTCTACTTTCAAGGAGTTTACATTCCAGAATTGTTGAACTGATGCAGAGCAAAGTAAGCAAAACCAGGAGAACAATTTCTACTATGACCACAATAATATAAAGGAAAATGACCTCGAAAGACTCTGGCATTCTGATTGATGCAGTGACCAATCATGACTTCAGAAATTGATAGCCAAGTATTACTTCTACCTCTCTGCAGAGTTGTTCAGCTATAGGTGTGGAAGGAGACATGTATTTTCAGACATGGGCAATATATTGATTTGTTTTAGTTGACTATACTTATTTATTGCAAGGGAGGTCTATGGGGGTAAGGGGGACTCATCAAGAAGTGACTGACATAACAAAAGAAAAGAGCATCAGAATACATTTAATAAGAAGATGGATATTCATGCAACATACATGTAGGGCATCTAAAAATTCCTCTGTCTGATTGTCAAGGCAATTCTTAATCTGGCACTTCCCTGTTTACAGTGATGGAGCTCCCTGTTCTCCCCAGTATCTAGACTGACTACTTCAGTCAGGCTCTTCTCCTTAATATCTGCCATTATTCACCACATACCATCCTGCTTCCAAGCCTTAATGACTCCCTTTCCCTTTAAAAACAAACAAACAACCCCAACCAAAAAAAAACAAACAAACCCTGAAATGCTTTTTCTATTTCTCTTTCACAAATGCCGTATTTCAGGGCACACCTCCTCCATAAGGCTTTCCATGACCTCCCAAACCCATAATAGCCATCATGTTGCCCTCTGTGTCTCAGCCTTAAGGAAAGCTAGGTGGACATATTACGATGAGATGATGTGTGGGAAAGGAGTGAAGCCAGAACTTTCAGGATCCTTTCTACTCTATGATTCTTTGCATAATGAGTTTTGGGGGAGAGGGGACATAGGAATATCAAGTCATTTCTTTATTATTCCATATGTTGGTATTAGATTGTAATTAGATGGCAGTCCATTCAATTATAAGCTCCTTGAGGACAGAACTGTTTTCTGTCTCTTTTTGTACCCCCCAGCATTTAGTATGATGCCTGGCACATAGTAGATGCTTAATAAATATTTATGGATTGATTGATTCATAATAGCAAGATATAAGAGCTGGAAGGGATGCTGTGGACTGCAGTGGAGGATTAGACAGGTTAACAGTGAACCAGCATCAGAGCAGAGACTAGAGCTCAGATCTCCTGACCCCCCTTTTTGCACTGTAAAACCTCATTGATCTGAAATTTGAAATTTTGACTCCTCTAAGTAGATACTATTCGAACAGGCTCATGTCAACAGACCGAGGTTTGAAGCAGCATTTACCTCTCTTGGTTTCCAGTGGTCCAGACCTATGTCTTGGTTCAAATCATGTCATGAGTGGGCAGGACCATTCTGGGACAAAACTGTGAAGTAAATGTCTCTCTATCCTTCTTTCTCCAACCTCTCTTCTCTTGTGGTAATCCCTGATTCAGGTGCCTAAGGTCCTTCTCTGAGTTTGCCTTCCTCAGGGAGCACACCCACTGCAGACCTTTCCCTACCTCCCCAGTCTGGACACTAGACATTCATTAATGCAGCCTACAATTATGTTAGCCTTTGAGCCTGCCATGGCATATTGCTGACTCACACCGAGCTTGTGGTCAACTAAAACCTCACGTCTTTTTCACATTAACTGCTGTGGATTTCCACCATAGTTATCATATGGATCCCTAGGAAGCAGAGAGCCAGTATATCCCTCAATATAACATAGGAGACCAATAACAAATTATAATTTTTCCCTGTCAACAGTATATTATATACTAATCGGATTGTATATATAATATTGTATTATTGTATTGTATAATACAAACAATATATCATGCTCATTGTCACCTGGACACTTTTGTTCATCTTCTACCAAGAGTGATCTCTCTTCTGACCTTTACCAATCAATTTCTATCTATTCTTTAAAATCCAGTGCAAATTCTAATAATATATCTTATACTTCAGCTCTATCTGCCACAATGCCTAGCACAGAACTTGGGCCCATAGCAAGTAGTCAATAGAGACCTAGTGATTGATTAAATTCATCCTGTGAAGTGTTCCCAGATGCTAATGATGTCATTAGTATTTTCTTTCAAGACAACATATTTGCATTTTAACTGGAGCCTTTTGGACATGAGAGTTAAGAACTCTTTGCATAGGAGAGGGAAAGCCTTTCTTATTTTTCCCCTTCAGAGCCCCGGATCAGACAGGGAAACCACGTGTCCAAGGGACAAAATCATAAACCAGCAGTGCATACTGAGGCCATAGAGCAGAATCAGAGTAATAGGGTTCTTCAGTTATCATATGTCAGCCTCGAAGACCACAGCCACATACAGTCATAGTAATGGCTTTAAGAAGTTTCATCTTTTAATATAGGAAGCATAGCCAAACATAGACATAATATTCAGATTGGTAAATGTCAAGATTAATTGACTTGATGTCATACTTTTGGGTCAATGTCCAACCTGAGGTTTGAGGTCATAAGGCGGTATGGCATAAGGGAAAAATGAATGGATGGGGAGGCAAGAGACCCAAGTTCTAATCTCAGCTTTCTCAATAATACGCAGTCTGACCTTGAGTATTTCTCTTCATCTCTGTATGTCTCAGTTTCCTCCTTTATGAAATGAAGGGTTGGATATAACAAGACCCCTCTCAGCTCTCATAGTCTAATAATTCAGTCTTGAATAAGGCTTACTAAATATAATGCCTACTTTGTGCCAGGCACAAGTATTATTTCATTAGAATTTGGTGGGTTAATATGAAGCTCAGGAAAGATCTTTTCTCTGTGATAATTGTGCCCTTAGCTATGTGTATATTCTAGATAGTGCTGACATTATCTAGTTAATAATAAATATAACTAGGTTTTAAGTTTAGCTATACGTGTATATAGTGTTTGAGTGGGCACACACATAAGTGTATGCTTGTGATGTATATCATTTGCATATGTGTACTACTTGCATGTATATGTATTATGTTCATTCAGTGTATAATGGATATATACATATATGTGATATATGTATGTTGGGTATGTATATATATTAGATTGAGGGAGAAAGTGATCAAGAGAGAGGCCTCATATTCTTTAAGCTCTGATAAGGGCATATCTGAGCAGCTTACCCATAGAATTCTGTCTCCCTTGTCATCTTTTCTCAGTCCCAACCCCACTTCCTGCCCACCCAACCCAACTGAAACAGAGGAGGCCCAAGGGATGATGGTTCTTCCCCTTGGGGCTCTGGAGCTCAGTGGTTTTATGCTGAAGACTGGAAGCCCAAGGACTGAGTTCTAGTCACTTGTTCCTGAGCCAAGGTCTTTCTGTGATTTTAATTCCCTTGCCTGTTAGTTTGCTCTTCTAACACAATAGGCTTAGCACACTCTCGGACTCTCTCAGGAGTACTTTTTCACATGAATGAAACTACAAGCCCCGTGTGAGGAACCCTGCTCTACCCACATGGGAAACACCAAACTATAAGCTCTTCTAGGGCAAGGACCATTCCTTATAATCCTTTTATGTTTCCTGTGACCCCTGGTACAGGGTTGGGTGTGTCACAAGTGCTCACTGACTGATTAAATGAATGACCAGACATCTGCTGGGCCACAGGCTGGGCATGCTTCATGGATCAAGAAGGAGGTGGCTTTGTAGCAGCAGCAATGACAACATGGTCGCTTCCCAGCAGGAAAGCCTGATGTGGTCTAGCTAGTCTCCCTCTTCATCTCTGAAACAATTAAAGGTAGTAGTTCAGTTGAAGTGAAGGTTTTTTTCTCATAGAGAGTGGGTGCTCAAATCCTGTGTTCCTGAAGGAGAAGATACTATTTTCCCCAGGCCTACCCCTTGAGAGAGACATCAGAACCACTCAGAGTTGTGTGCACAGTGCCATGGCTCCCAGGATACCCAGAAAGGCCATTTGGGGTCACTGGTCTCACCCAGAACAACAAACCGAAGCTGTAAAGGAATGGGAAACAGCAGGACTCTAGACACAGGCAGTTTAATCTCCTTTCCTTTCCTCCTCTCTCCTCTCTTGTTTTCCCTTCTCTCCTCTTTTTCTTCTGTCCTTTGCTTCACCGGATGCTGCCATAAACTTCTGTAAGATAACTCTGCCAATGGGAGGAGGGAAGGAAGAAGAGAAACCTCCTCCATCTCCAGAAGATGCAAGGGAAAAGGTGAAGATTAAGTTCTCAAGAACCGAGTTCTTCCAAAGCTAGATGTCTTTCCGGCTCTTTCAATTGCTTTTAATCTATGTTATAAGGGGAATGGCTGGTCCTTTCAACCAGTCATCAGTTACCTTCATCTAATGGTCACCTCTTTATTACAAAGGTGCAAATGAAGCCATCAAAGTCTGAAATCTTGTATCTCCTTGTCGCTATTATCTTCCCCTTATATTCTGTAATTTCATTGATCATCCTCAGGACTCAACCTGCAATTCCCTGATCAACCTTCCCCCCCTCCAAACTCTACCACAAGTTAAATATTACTGTTTCTCACAAATAAATTTGGGTACTCTTGGCACATTTATCTGTATTCCCAATTGCATATGTCTCTCTAGTACTTTGGGGAGGCTCACATATTGTCCTTTCCAATGTTTCTTTCAGGAACTTTCACTAGAGACTAGAGACAATCTATGTGGCAAGGTTTTATGCAAAGTGAAAAATTAATAGTATTTTGGGAGGGTCCAGGTCTACCATATCTGGTGAGCTGGGAGATTATACTAACCCCAAAATATCAGATTTTGCAAATTTAATAACCAAATAACATTTTTTCAAAATTATCATAAATTATTGCCACTCCTGGGGCATGTAAAGGTTTGGGTTAACCCAAAGAAAATTGGAACAGCAAAAAAATAAAGAAAATAAACTTATAAAAAAAGAGAAAACTAATTTCCTCTCTTAGAGGGAAGGTCTGATGCCAAATGGGCCCTGAGAACAAAGTAAGGCTTTTCCAACAGGAATCAGACACTTGAGGTTGACTGGACGTCACTTCCTCGCCTTCAGGTGATAAATTAAATTATCCTGGGTGAAAATTCTTCTAAGGGGTCCTTCTGGCACAAAGACAATCCAATATAATGGATCTCTATAAAACCACAGGGTATTACAAATGGAGGTCAAGAAGAAAAAAATTTCTCCTTTGGAGTCTTGTAGCACATAAAGCATTCCAAACGGAAGCCCCAAATCAAGCTTGAACAAGTAGACTAGCTTTAAAAACCTAAGTCAAGGAAACTAAGAAAGGCCTCAAAGATGTGTGGGGCCACCCAAAAAGGATTAAGGGGCTGACTTGAAGCTGACTGAGTTTTTAGGCCTTCAGACAAACCTTATGCTATGAATGTACCATTGGTAAGGATCTCAGACAAGCTGCATGAATTCATGCTACAGTACAGAGAGCATTCTAGATCTGCTAAAAATTTTTTAAATGAATATGCATAATGGGGGACTCTCAATAACCTTATCTCTGATGAGTCCTCTGTGTGGCTCTAGGTTCATTGTTAGGCACCAGAATTCCAGGGATGTAACATCCAGACCCCTTGTATCAACTTCCATACTCATAATGGTCCCAGTAATACAACCCATATCAGTTCTTGCCATTCCACTTCTTCTGTTTTGCACCTCAAAATCCTATTCTTTATCCTCACTGTGAACTTTAATGCCTTAACCCTTTAGTTCTTTCCCTGGCCATTACCCATGCACTGGCTGCATTTTCCCTTTCCCCTTTTAATCCTTTAGTGAACCAGTTCAGCTCTATTCGGTCCTAATTTCTCCTTGCTCCCTGAAGTTATCCCTGATCTTGCCTTGCTCAGACTCAGCTTTTAATTACTCCCACCATTCACTGATTTGCTCATATGCAAAGCAGTAGAAAATCATGAAACCATGCTGACTGGATCCACTAGGAATTTATGTTACATAATCTCAACCCAGCCCTCATGTGGCATGGTAATCCATTTACATCTCCCTAACTGACTCACTATTCCACTTACCACACTTGCACTTCCAAGCCTTTTCATCTCCTTAAACCTTTCCAGAGTTTCCCCTACCTCAATCCTCTCAGCTGGGAACCTTGACTCAGATTTTACTGAAAAAATTAGGCCATTCACCTAGAACTCTCTCTTCACCCTCCTTCTCATCTCACACCATGCATATGCATTTTACATCTAGCTCCTCCTTCACTCATCTGAAGAAGTGGCCTTTCTTCCTTACCAAGGCTATCTCCTCTACATGTCCAAGTGATCCCATTCCATGATGTCTTCTCTAGCTGATTGCCCCTTCTATCATCCCCATTATCTCATTAATCCTACTGGTTGCTTCCCTACTGCCTACAAACATATCCATGTCTCTTTAAAAAACCATCTCTTGATCCATCCATCCCTGCTAGCTAACATCCCCTAACTCTCCTCCCTTTTGTAGCCTACCTCTTTGAAAAAGCTGGTCTGTAATCAGCATCTCCACATTCACATCTCCTGGCCTCACTCTCTTCCTAATTCCCTTCAGTCTCGCTTCTAACTTCATCATTCAACTTCAATAACTTTCAAAATTACCGGTGATCTCTTAATGTCCTTTTCCCATGCTTCTTGACCATTTTGCATCCTCTGACACTGTCAATCACCCTCTTCTCCTGGATACCATCTTTTCTCTAGGTTTTTATGATAGTACTGGGTCCTAGTTCTCCTACCTGTTGGACCATTCTTTCTCAGTCTCCTTTGTGAATCTTTGTCCAGACTACACCCACTAGGATCTCCCAAGGCTCAGTCTTGGGTCCTCTCTTCTCCCTCTATACCACTTCCAGTGATGTCATCCACTCCCATGGATTCAATTATCATCTCTAGGCTAATAATTCTCAGATCTACTTATTTAGTCCTAACTCTCTTCTGACGTCTCAGGTCTTCTATTAACTATTATTATCTACCTTGAACTGGATGTTCAATAGACATCTTAAACCCAACATGTCCAAAATTGAACTCCGTATCTTTTCCCCAAAAACCTTCCCCTCTTCATAACTTTCCTATTACTATCAAGGGTGCCATCAACCCCACAGTCACACAGGCTCACAACCTAGGTGTCATCCTCAATTCATGCCCTCCCTACCCACCCACCTCCCATCCCATCCAATCTGTTGCCAAGCTCCTTGATTTTTTTCTTGGTAATATCTCTAGTATATGTCCTTCTTTTCTCTGACTCTGTCACCACCCTCATGGACTATTATATCACGACATTCCTAAACTACTATAATAGCCTGTTGGTTGATCACCCAGCCACAAGTCTCTCCTCATTCCAGTCCCATTCTCAATAAGTGAAAATGATCTTCCTAAATGCAAGTCTAGCCATGTTATACCTATCTACACCCTCCCTTCCCATTTAATGAATTACAGTGGCTCCCTCTCACCTCTAGAATCAAAATTTAAAATCTATTGGTGTCTGGTATTTGAAACCCTTTATAACTTGACCCTCTACTAACTTTCCAGTTTTTTTTTTTTTACTCATGCCAGCTTTAGAATCCAGTGATACTGAGCTCCTTGATGTTCTTTGCACAAGACACTCCATCTCCCAACTTTGGGCATTTTCACTGGCTGAACCCATGCCTAGAATTCTCTCCTCACCTCTGTCTCCTGGATTCCTTCAAGTCTTAGATAAAATCCCAGCTTCTCCAAGAAACCTTTCTCTATCCCCCTTAATACCTTGCCCCGGCTGATGACCTCTATTGTATCCTGTCTAGGTATTATTTCTACATAGTTGGTTGCATGTTGTCTCCCCATCAGACTTCAAGCTCCTTTTATATCCCTAGCACTTAGCATAGTGCCTAGTACACAGTCAGTGCTTCATAAATGCTTACTGGGGACTGACTACATAAGCATTCAACCATGCAAAAACTATCTCAAAGCAACTGGCCTGATTTGTAAAGGAAACACATCATAAAACTCTAATTACAGTCTGAAAACAAAAGAAAAATACTAAATACTAGTGTAGCAGGGGGTTGATCAGAGATTCCTGATTAATTGAGTCCCCCTAGTCCACTTGACAAAATTGCAGGATGTGAGGGCTAGGTAACAGAGAGCACCAGGGTAAAGTCATGCTTGTCAGACTTTGAGTGACTGAATTTATATGGGGCAGGTAACGGACAATGAGAGTGTTCCTCATAAAGGGTGTGCCCATTTGGACATTGATTGGCTCATTTACATATGAAATGGCCAGGAAACTAGGTGAGGCTTGGCAGAGACAATGAACTCCCCTCTGGGGAGAGATAGCTTTGGTTGAGTTTAAAAGAAGAATCCAGTTATGGAATCAGTCAAAAGAGAAAGCAGTTAGCTCTGGGAGTGGAGAAGACAGCTACGGAAGAGCTCAGCATTCTTCACCTTTTCCTTTGTGCCTCTTAAAGAATGTAGCAAGGGAGGCCAAGGGATTTCTTTCTCCTCCTCCTCCATCTACCCCGGCATTTTGCAGCAGACTATGTGGACATAGGAGACAGCAGAGTGCAAGCCTGGTGTCCAGCTGTAGTGAGAATGAACAAGTTCTTGAGAGAAGTCCATGGTCTAGTGCCTGGACTGGGGATCCTTCTCGGGAGATGGTAGACCATAGACCTTAGGTTCCTTCTAATTCTAGGGAAGGGTTTCTGGCTTTTTCTGGGGAAAGACATTGCATTATCTAGGTCAAGATTTCATTTAAGTCAGAAGCTGGAGACAGTGGTGACTGCAGCCAAGCAGTGGGGCAGCATCCAGTGTAGACTTTGAGGTCAAGGTCAGTGGGAGAAATGTAACAATGTCAGCTCTGTTGCATCAGATGTGTGATTGCTTTTTTTGGTCATTTGTTTTGGTCACATGAGTTGCCTACATGTGTATGCCTCTCAACTTGAAATTTATGTGTTTACTTTTCTATCAATCTCATGTGTATTTGTAGGAAAGTCTACCCTACATTTGTGGGGGAAGTATTTTGTATTGCTACTATTCTTACTATACTATTTCATTAAGTACTTTTGTCTAGCCCTAATTATGTCCTTTGGCTGACTAGAGTAAAGACAGATACATCAATGGGGGCTCATGAGCTATAGTTTTAAAAGTTCTCTGAGGGACCCAGCCTTCAAGTACAAGGTGGAAAGGTAGCCCAAAGGGGCTGCTACATTAATTTCCTCTCTAAGATCCCTATAATATTAGGGCATCTGAAAATGAGAATACCAGAAAAGTTTCCAAGATCTTACCAGAGACCTGACCTCCCAATCCCCCACCAAGAGGTTCTAGCTCTGGACTCATCCAGATGGAGTTTATCCTTGTAGGGTGGGAGTGAGTTAGCCTTCACTTAACTTTTCTTTCTGGCTAGCTCCTATCCTGGAGTAGAACTCAGAGGAGAAATCTTTAAATCAAAACTTAGCTATGGATGATGAATGTCTTCCCCCAAAGTGGGTAACTGGTCCCCTTTAGAAACAGTACTCAATGTACAAAATAGGTATCAGATATGTTAGAAATTTACTTTTATTTCCTTTACTACTGAAACTGTTTAATACAGAAAAGAACTCAAAGGTACACCTTAACAGATACAGAGAAACATCATGTTCATTATACTTTCTTTGGAGGAAGGACAACTTCATGGTACTGCTGAACAGATATTTAGGCTTTTCTCGTTCACTTTTGTCCTGCCCAGTTTGAACCCTTCACAAGGTCCAGATCTGGCCAGCCAGGGCGCAGGTTGGGTTTTCTTAATCCTTTCAGCATTAGCATCTTCCTGGTGATGGTGCTTCTCCTCTGAGAACTGGTGCTGTTTCAGGAATCACCTCCTGGTGGATAGCCAGCACCTGACTCAGAAACTCTTGATCTCTTGACCTCACAAGGTTACAGTAAAGACTGGAAACATCCATTTCTCACGATCTCTGGTCACTGGCCTGTGCTCAGGGAAAAAAGGAGAAAATAGAAGGTGGCCAAAGACTCAGGCTCACCTAGGCAAGCACACGTGGTCATCACCATATGCTTGATGAAATTACAGGCTATAAGGGGCAGGCATTGTCACCCTTGCCACTGAAGAGAGAGAGGAGGAAAGAAATCCTTTCCACTCCCACCCACACTAGAAGTCCAAGAGTATTAGAAGAATCCCAGTCCAAGTTATATCTCCTCACTTCCTCTTATAGCCTCCAAGTGGCCAGTTCCTCCTCATTCTATCGACAATCATTTTTGAGGCAATTCCCATTACTGGTGACCAACTGGGAGGTGTCACCTCTGTGACCAATCAACATGTGACCCATGTGTCATCTCAACAAGGCATACGTCCTTCAGCAAGAGACCAGAGCACATGTTATACACAAAAGGACTAAGGCATATGCCCAGCTCTATGGGAGGAACCCTAGTCCTGGAGATCTCTGGGGTCTACCTGACTATCTCCATTACACTCTCCTCACAGTTAAGTATTTACTGTCCTCAACAAATCAACTGGCTTGCTTTTGCCAATTAGGGAGAGCCATGTAGTTCTCTGGGGGTATAGGGAAGTTCAAGCATTGTCCTTTCAAGTACCTCCACCAAGATACTGCATCAAAGTTTCTCAACAAAGTTTACATGGTCCAGTTCTTAATAGTCTCCTGAATGTCATGCAAAGGGTTATAGTAGTCCATTTGGAAAGGGGCCAGAGCATATGTTCTAGAGAAAGTGACCACAGTACATATACATATACATATACATATACATATACATATACATATACATATACATATACATATACATATACATATACATATGCATATGCATATGCATATACACATGCATATACACATGCATATACACACACACATATATATATACATATATATATGTATATATATGTATATATATATGTATAATACCTCCATAGGAGGAACCCACAGACCAGGAAGTACCACTGAGCACCCCATCATATAAGTATATCCTAAATACAGGCAAAATAAATATGTTAACTTGGAAGGGAAGGGACAAGTAGCTGTGGGTAATCAGAAAAGGTCTCTTGTAGAAGATAGTATTTCAGCTGAGTTTTTAAGGAAATGAGGGATTCTAAGAGGTGGAGTGAAAGAGGGAAATCATCCCAAGAACGGGAGCAATTAGTGCAGAGTCGTGGAGATGGGAGATAACCTGTGTGATAAATAGTTAAAAGGCCAATATGGCTAGACTATAAGCTGTAAGAAGAATAGTAATGGAATAAGACTGGAGAATTTGGTTGGGCCCAGGCTATAAAGGGCTTTCAGAAAAGCCAAACAGAAGAGTTTATATTTAATATCTTAATAACCTTAATTATCTTTACTTTCTTAACAATGACCTTAATAAACAGAAGAGTTTATATTTAATCTTAGAAGAAACTGGGAGACACTGGAGTTTATTGAGTAAGGCTCAGAACTGGGCTTTAGGAAAACCACTTAGGCAGCTATGTGGAGGACAGATAGGAGAGTTAAGAAAATAGTCTGAGGTGAAGAGGGCCTGAACTAGGGTGGTGGATATGTGAGTGAAGAGAAGGGGGACACATGTGAGAACATGGTGGAGGTAGAATTGATAAGATCTGGCAACTGATTGGATACGTGGGGTAGGTGAGAATAAGGAGTCCTCTGTGGCAAAGAAGCTAGAATACTGGGAAGATTACTATCTGCCTTTGACAGAAATAGGGAAGTTTGAAAAAGGAGTGGGTTTGGGGGGAAACGTAAGTTCTATTTTAGATATGTTGAAGCTACCAAAAAGGACTTTGCCTACCATGTAGAAAGCTGCTGGGCCAGGTTGGCAAGTAGTTAGTGAGGGAATCTTAGAGCCTTCCCTGGAAAATCCCTTCATTTGAAAGATGGGATGAGCCTTGGAACAGAAATCTGAGTTCTGGCTATGCATTAACTTGATATATGACCCTGGGCAAGTCACTAACCCACTACCTACCTCATTTTCCTCTTATGTTGAAATGGAGGGGTAGTGATGGTGAAGGTTGATTAAATAACCCTTAAAGTCCTCCCAACCCTGACATTCTCTCTTATTCTCTCTCTCATTCTCTCTCTCTCTCTCTCTCTCTCTCTCTCTCTCTCTCTCTCTCTCTCTCTCTGTCCTGTCTCCCTCCATCTCTCTTCTCTGTCTCTCCTCTCTCCATTTCTGTCTTTCTCCCTCTCTCTCCCCCTTTCATTCTCTCCTCTCTCCCTTTCTCTCTCTCCTCTCCACCCTTTCACTGTCTCTCTTTTCCCTCCCTCCCTTTCTCTCTCACTGTCTCTCCTCCTCTCTCTCTTTCTTTTCTCTCCTTCCCTCCCTTTTTGTGTTTCTATCTCCTTCCCTCCCTCTCTTCCCCTCCCTTCCTCTTTCCCTTTCTCTCCCTCTCCTCTTCACAAGTGGGATGTGCACAGGAATGGCTCAATCAAGATATAATAATTTTTAATTAACATGTGGATCATTTCACAGGCTGATCTCCTTGGAGACAAAAGAGAAGATGTTCTCTTAAGATTTCCCTTTGCCTCCCCTCTTCTCCCTTCCCTGGCCCCACCAAGGACTCCCTGATTTCAACCATATATCTTCAGCCTTGAAAACCACACAAAAAGCAGATTCTTGATCTTTCCCTTTTTCCTTGGGGTACTAACACACACACGCATATACACACTTATGCATGTACACAACCTCACATAAACACAAACATATAAACAAAATTTAAACAGACGGGTATATATATATGTATATATGTACACACAAAGATAGATGAAAATACTTTTTTCAGTGTGCTTGCAGATTCACATACTCAATTTCACAAACACACTGATATCTACACAGACTCAAACACAAACTAACATACAGTCACAGTCAAATATATATAATTATACACAGAGACATGGACTAACATACAAAGATAGGTACCTGCTTGTGTAAATCCAGGCATACACATATGTATACACAGAGATACAACTGCAGATGTATCCAGATACACACACAAACAGCACGCATATCCATACAGCGAGACCCACAGACACACAAGAGAGACACATACAAAAACACCGAAGCAAAAGGGATGGGCTGGAAGGGAAGGGAAAGAATGTCCCTATCCTCTTATGGTAAGCCAAGACAATAACCATCTTTCCACCCCCCCTGAAGCTGGCCTGCTGCTCCCCTCCCCAGGAGAACTGGGAACAGAGGGCACTGACATTAATACCTGGCCCAGAGGGAATCTGGCAAGGGCCCTGGTGCATGAGAATCAGGTGTCTCCCTCCCCCTTCCGCACCCCCAGCCAGAGCCTAGGAGAAGTCAGCAGTGGCCCCTTGGGCAGCCACTCCAGCCATTGATTGCTTGCTGCAAGCTCTCTCCTGTCCTTCGGCTGCTTCTCACTTGTTTTCTTCCATGGAATGGCCTTTGGCAACTGCTACTGTCAAAGGGCCAGCCTGCCCAAGCCCGGCCACAAGATACACCCACTGCCTCCTGTTCTAATGATTGCTTTGGGGATGAGGGAATGAGGAGGAAGGGTCAGGTTTCAGTGATAAGAGCCCTTGGCTTGTTCCAGAGGAGGGCTTCCTTTTTCTATCCCCCCCTTTTTTTTCTCTTTCTCTACTCTTTCTCTTGCTGTTCTCCTCTCTCTTCTCCCTCTTTTGCTCTCCCCTCTCTCTCCCTCCTCTTTCTCTCTCCTCTCTCCCTCCTCTTTCTCTCTCTCTTCTCTCTCCTCTCTCCCTCCTCTTTCTCTCTCTCTTCTCTCTCCTCTCTCCCTCCTCTTTCTCTCTCTCTTCTTTCTCTCTCTCCCTCTTGCTCTCTTTTCCTCTCTCTTTCCCTCTCTTTTGCTCTCCCCTCTCTCTCCCTCCCCTTTCTCTCTTCTCTCCCCTCTCTCTCCCTCCTCTTTCTCTCTCTCCTCTCTCTTTCCTTTCTCCCTCCTCTCTCTTCTCTTTCTCTCTTCTCTCTCTTCTCTCCCTCTCTCCCCTCCTCTTCTCTCTCTCTCCCTCCTCTCTTTCTCTCTCTCTCTTCTCTCTCCTCTCTCCCTCCTCTTTCTCTCTCTCTTCTTTCTCTCTCTCCCTCTTGCTCTCTTTTCCTCTCTCTTTCCCTCTCTTTTGCTCTCCCCTCTCTCTCCCTCCCCTTTCTCTCTCTTCTCTCCCCTCTCTCTCCCTCCTCTTTCTCTCTCTCCTCTCTCTTTCCTCTCTCCCTCCTCTTTCTCTCTCTTCTCTTTCCTCTCTCCCTCCTCCTTCTCTCTCTCTTCTCTCTCCTCTTTCTCTTTCTTTTCTCTCTCTTCTCTCCCCTCTCTCCCCCTCCTCTTTCTCTCTCCCTCCTCTTTCTCTCTCTCTTCTTTCTCTCTCCCTCTTGCTCTCTTTTCCTCTCTCTCTCTTTTGCTCTCCCCTCTGTCTCCCTCCTCTTTCTCTCTCTCTCCTCTCCCCTCTCTCTCCCTCCTCTTTCTCTCTCTCTTCTCTCTCCTCTCTCCCTCCTCTTTCTCTCTCTCCTCTCTCCCTCCTCTTTCTCTCTCTCTTCTCTCTCCTCTCTCCCTCCTCTTTCTCTCTCCTCTCTCCCTCTTCTTCTCTTTTCCTTTCCTCTCCTCTCTCTGGTTTTTTCTCTTTCTCCTTTACATCTTTCTTCCTTCTTTCCCATTCTTCCTTTTGAGTCTTTTCTTTCCATCACCCTTCTCCTCCCCACATCACTTGGGAAGATTAACCTCTTTGGCCTCATCCTCTCATGCTCAGAAAATATCTGGACTGAAGAGATCTAAAACTCAGAGGAGAAAGGTAAGAAGCCACTGCTCATCCCAAATGACCCATGTAGAGCAATGCCTCTCTCCAGGTTATGAATGGGTAAAGCAAAGGTGACAGGAATCCTCACAGTTGGATTACAGCCATCTAGCCCCTTCTGGTCTCAAGTCCCTTGCTCTAACCACTGGATCCCATTCCCCATTCAGTGGGCTTGACTATTTTTCTTCCAATATCCCCCAGTGAGGGGAAGCTCTCAAGTTTAGGTTTCCCCAAAGAGGAGCACAATAGTTAAAGACCCAGGCCCCTAGATTGGCTTCATTGGTCAAGACTCTCCTGGCTCTATCCCCTTCTCTCTCTCTCTGTAAGGCAGACTCTCACTCCACCTCCCAGTCTCTCAGTTTTCTCCTTTGAGAAATGGGAAGATAATCTCCTCCTCTTCCTGGCATAGGGAAAAGGTTGCAATGAGACTCTAGACCCTCTGCAGTTTGCAGGAGGAAGGAGTGGGATGGGTGTTGGATGGGTGCCCAGGACTATCATTTGGCCTGAAATCCTTCCCAGTTCTCAAGCTGGGGTGAGAGGAATTTCAGAGGAATTGCTGCAACATGGTCACTGACAGCATACCATTCCTTTTGCATCTGAAGCTCCCTCCACAGCCCTCTGGACTGGTATCCCCACCCCTTTCTTCACTCTTCCCCTTTTGCAATTCTCCAGGCCTGTAGCCTGGCCTGGGCTCTCAGAGAAAATAAGAGAGATCCTAGAGTCAGCTGAAATCTGGCCACACACACACACACACACACACACTCTCTCTCTCTCTCTCTCTCTCTCTCTCTCTCTCTCTCTCTCTCTCTCTCTCTCTCTCTCTCTCCCTCTCAGAATATTCTGACAAGAGCGATGAACTGGCAATCAGAAGACCTGTATTCTAGTTCTGGCTAGGCAGCTTCTAGCTGGATGAACTTGGGAATGTCTCAACCTCAATTTCCTATAGAATGGGGATGGGCGTTAATGGGATCAGATAAGATATTTGTGAAAGCATTATGCATACATGAGATTACTGCATATACACATACCGATGTAGACACATACATCTTCATACATGAACAAAGAAACATATATCTTTGTAATACAGAGAAACATTATGTCTACACACAGGCCTACACCCCCCCAACATGCATGATCACAGACACACACACTTATTCATGCACACTAGCATACACAAATGTACATACATGTATACACCTATCAAAATATGTTTCCTCTTTGAGGAACTCAGTCTTAGCTGAAAGGCAGAGCTGGACTGGTGAGGAAAACCTGGTGAATGGAAAGATATGAGTCCTTTGGGATCAGTGTTCCCAATCTTAAGGAGAAAAATGATGGTTCTGGTCTGGAGAGGGCCCAGGGCTGGGAGCCAGAAGGCCTGGGCTCCAGGCCCAGGAGACAATAACTCACTCAGTGACCTTGGGAAAAGTTACTTCCTTGGACCTCAGTTTCCCCATCTGTGATACAGTAATCCTTCTTTTCTTTTGTCCTTCAGAGATAAGGATGAGAATGAATGATTTCAATGGCTCAAGGCCATGCTTCATAACCAAGGGAGCTCTGTACAAGCTGGTAGGAGAGGGCAGCTTGTGGATGAGCCTATAAGCCCCCGCCAAACTTTGAAAGTCTGTTCTGAGAGAGATGGTGCTTCTACACATCTGGCCCATTCCTTGGGAGGGGTCCCCAAGGGGATGGAAATGGGACACTTTTCCTCAACTAATAATTTTCAAGACTGAGCTGAGGATGCAGGTGGGAGAATGAATTAAGAAGGGGTGGTGAGCCACAGTCACAGGCAGGGTGGCAGGGTGGGAGGAGGGAGCTTATTAGAGAAGCTAAATCTTTCAGGAGAATGCAGTCCCTAAGCAGAAGAATCTACTCTCAGTGTCTGCAGAGTACTCAAATATACCTTCCAGAGCAAATCAAAATATCCACCTTCTAATTACAGTTTTTAAAAAGTGGGGGGGGGGAGGGGTCTTCTCACCCTTGGTTTAATTGGAGAAACTGTGAATTCACCACCTTTTGCTTCTTCCTCCCCTCCCCGAACTCTGCTTCCCACCCGCTTCAGCCCTGGCTGTTAAACCTTCTAAGAGTGTGTGGGAGAGTGCCCGGGAGTGAGCCAGTCAATGGGTGTTTGTCAGCCTCGGAGTCAGAGCCAGGAGAGCCTTCCAGATTACCCCAGGGACCAAAGTTTGTGGGGGTGGGGGGGCGGTAAGCCAGTCAATAATGCAGGGGAAACCAAGGCTCTTTAGTGACTTCTTTCCTTTTTGAGGCTGTCCATGATGTTCATTTTCATTTGATTTGTCACCTGGAAAGGCTGTGTGTGTGTGTGTGTGTGTGTGTGTGTGTGTGTGTGTGTGTCGGGGGGGTGGGGGAGGTTGGATAAAGTACAGACAGTGATTTTCCCCTAGTCCCTGTCCAACACTCTGGGGAGGTACTATATGTCAGTGTGTGGGGCCATTCGGGTCAATCTCTGACTTTGGGGGCCAATTAGCCTCCTGGGGTGTGTGTGTGTGTGTGTGTGTGTGTGTGTGTGTGTGTGTGTGTGTGTGTGAGAGAGAGAGAGAGAGAGAGAGAGAGAGAGAGAGAGAGAGAGAGAGAGAACGAGAAAAAAGATTCCAATATATGCCAGCCCCTTCCTCCTCTTCTGGAGACTAGAGGGGAAGAGCTTTTTTGGCTAAGCTTTCATCCTTCCTGTTGGAACCGTTCCTCTCCCTCCTTTCACCACACACACACACACACACACACACACACACACACACACACACACACACACGCACACACACACGTAAAAGGGAGTGCCAACCCGGCCATCCACGACCAGATCTTCTCTGGAAACCTGTGTGCTGCCCGGTGGGGGCGGGGGAGGCGGGAAAGGGAGCCTGCACAGTTCTCGCACCACAAAAGCCTCGCGCACCGAAAAAGCGACCCCTGGTGATTGCGCGTGGGTCGTTTAGGCCCTCGCGTCACGCGGCGCACTCGGCCTCTGTCTGAAGCCTGGGGACTGCCTGAGGCTCTGGCTTCGGGTTATTCGCCACCGCCAGCCGCTTCCAGAAGGAAGGGGGAGTGAGTTAGGGGAGGGCTCGGGCCGTAGGTGGGAGAGGTGGGGCGCGGAGCATCTCGAATGCGACGCCGCGGCTCCCTCGGCCGAGTCTAGCCTGGCCTCCCATTTTGACTTTCATCGGAAGAGCTGCCCTGGGAATCTATTAAGGCCAATTTAAATCGACTCTCCGCCCCCCTGGTTCCTGCGCTCGCCTCCGGTTCTCTTCCAGCCTTCCTCGCCCCCGCCCCTCGCCCCCTCCACCAGCCGCGGGCGGAGGGCAGGCCGCAGTCGAGCGAGGCTGAGCAGCTCGGCGCTTCAGACCTCCTCCCCTCGGCCACCCCACCCCCACCCGGGATCTCGGACCAAGCGTATCTTGCCCCTGGGGGTTCGGGTTCCCCGGGCCACCCCCTCAGCCTGCGTCTGGCTTCCAGGCCGCTTTCTCTCTGGACTGGCAATGCCAGGCGACGGGGATAGCCAGCTAAGGAAGTTCGTCGCGCCTTCGCTCTGGGCGCACTCTCCACCTCCCTCCCGCTGCAGTTCCAGGGACGCCAGCCTGAGTCCCCAGGGCCCCTACGGGCCGAAGTTGTCTTCTCTTTCCCCTAAACCTGACCCTCCTGGGGAGAAGACAACCCGCCTGAATTGTCTGAGAGCCCCCCTTCAGTCATCGAGGCTTTCCCTGTGCAGTTATGCATTGTTGCACTATATAACTGCTTGCACGCACACACCCTCCCCTTCCCAAACTCCTTCACACTGCGTAAGATTTAGAGGCTTCCAATTATTTCATTTATTTCCACGTCCTAAAAACACACAAACACGCGTTGATGACTCTGGATGGACCGAAGGACACCCAGATTCCGGTTTTGATTCGAAGCCAGGAAAAAATTGTGACCGTGAGAGCTTGGGGATTTCATTGTCACTTCAGAATTTGAGCAGAGCAGTGTTGTGCGTGTGTGTGCGCGCGCGCGGGCGCGCGCTCATGCTTGAGAACTGGGGGCGTGGGGGGGTGTATTGGTCCTCGGGGATCCGGGTTTGTAGGAGGAAATTCACCAGGATGAAAGAAAGTGGCGAGGCGGGGGCGGGGGGGGGGGGGGGAGGCCGAGAAGCGAGGCTTTGAGAAGTGTTTAAAGCTCTGCTCTCTAGCGGGAGTCCAGATTCAGAGACAGCTTGAGGGAGGGAGGAAGACTAGACTGGAGAGCGGGCACGACCTCAAATGGTTGAAAGGAGGTGGTTAGTGATGCCTTTAGCCCCAGAGGAAAAGACCCGAAACGGGATTTAGTGGCGTCGGCAGCGGGGACATCAGGGTAGGTAAAGTCACAGCTCCTCGGTAAGTCTGAGAAGCGCCAACCTGAGCGGGGCGATACTGGCTGGAGACGGGGGCAGGAGAGAATGTGCTAGCGGACGACGACAGATCGGCCGCCCACGACAGCAGCGCCCCGGCTGGCGATAAGAACAAGGACCCAGAGTGCTCGCCTGACATTCCTTCCCTGGGAGCTCTGGGGTCCAGTGCAGTCAGTAGTTGGGCTGAATTTTCAACTTCTACAAAACTACCGTTTTGTTTTTTTTCTTCCAGCTTTGGGTTCCCCAGCGACCACATACTTCTTACCTCTTCCCACGACCCCAACACAATCACAAACCTCCTCTTCCAAAGTCTCAGCCCTGCCCCTTCAGTCAGCTTCACTCTTTCAGGCCAGTGAGATAGAGGCTCCCGAGACATTTTTTTTAAACAAACTGAAAGGGGGAGGGGGAGGAGGGGGGTGGTGGTAAAAAGCAACCAGACACCCTGAAGCAAAAGAAAATCCCCTAGAATTCCTCTTCATACAGGGGAAGCCAGCAATCACCCAGCTGCTTTATGAAAATCCCAAACACCGAAGAGAGGAAAATACACAGCTCCTGCCACCCCTCCCCCAAATAAGGCAGCTGAAAGCTACCAGACAAGAGGGCTGCAAGTTACAGCAAGAGAACGAGAACGGGAAAATCGTAACCCCACCGAATTCCATGAATGGAGAGGAAAAAAGACAAAGATAATGCTTGTAACGATACCTGCTCTGTTCTTCCGTGATCTCCGGCGGCGGGTCTGTGTTTTCTCCTCTCTCTCTCTCTCTTCCCTTCTCCTCTTCTAGAACACAGCTGCCAGATTAGATCCTTGAGAAAAAGATGGGAGAAATGGCACAGTTTTCTCTCTCTCTCTCTCTCTCTCTCTCTCTCTCTCTCTCTCTCTCTCTCTCTCTCTCTCTCTCTCTCTCTCTCTCCCTCCTCTCACACACTCTCTCCTTCTCTCGCCCTCTCTCCGCTCTTCTCAGCAACCGTTGCCAGCTCCTTCAGTAGCCATTACTCATGGGCCACTGGGGGATATAAGGTAATTAGAAACGGCCCTATAGCATCCAGCCTGAACATTTGAATGCCAGGGGTAGCAGTGATGTTGGGGTTTGGCTGCAGGCGGCTTACATACACACCAGACAGGAGAGGTGGTGGAGCTAGGGAGGGGGTAAGAGGGACGGGGGGGGGGGGTGTGAAAGGGGGAGGAGAAGGGGGAGGGTCTGTGTGTGTGTGTGTGTGTGTGTGTGTGTGTGTGTGTGTAGAGGGGGAAAGAGAGAATGAAAGAGGAGAGAGAGAGAGAGAGAGAGAGAGAGAGAGAGAGAGAGAGAGAGAGAGAGAGATTTGATTTCACTACAGAGGCATCAGGTCACAAGGTAGAAAGCTCAGAGAAGCTGAGGAGAGTGATGGTGTTGTGGGTTTTATTTTTAATTTTTTTTTCTTTAAAAAAAAAATCCCCCGAGGATGTAGCAAGCTTGTCGGTGTGATCTGTGCAGTGTGTGTGTGTGTGTGTGTGTGTGTGTGTGTGTGTGTGTGTGTGTGTGTTCGATCTCTGCCAGGAATAGCAATCAGCAGAAGCGGTGCACTGAGCGCAAAAATACTATCGTGAGGGGTCAAAAGAAAGCTGCTGCAGACATTTTTTGGTATAGGGGGATAGAAGGTGGGTGGGAGGCTTAATCCTAGAAAGGAAAAATGAGACGTAAGGGAGGGTAGGAATATACTGGATGCTTGGAGTTGTGATCTCCCCTTCCCCCATTCTGTAAATCACACACAGACACACACACACTCTACAACCAATATGCACATCTCCTCTCTTGGACCCTGATAATACCTAGTTCCTAAAGGCGGTCTGTTTAAGGGAGACTGCCTAAGGGCGGGGAGGCACTGCTGCTATCCATTTCTGAAAGCAGTGAAGGCATCGGAAGATTGATCCGAAGATTGCTCGCAGGAGCCAGAGGGCCGGGGGCGGGGTTGGGTAGGAAGGGCAGAAGAGGGAGGGAGAGAGAGAGAGAGAGAGAGAGAGAGAGAGAGAGAGAGAGAGAGAGAGAGAGAGAGAGAGAGAGAGAGAGAGAGAGAGAGAGAGAGAATAACACACCTGCAGCTTTCTCGGTTCTGCTTAGCCAGCTGTGTCCGAAGCACTGACTGACAGGAAAAATACAGCATTCCGGACTCCAAGGTTTGTGTATCTTTGGGGATTTAGCTTGGACCGTGGCTGGCAAATCAGATCCGACAGCAATCGGTGGCTTCTGGGTATTGGGGGACCGGGGAGGGTGATAACGTAGCACTTCCCCACTTTTAAAAGGGAGCCTCGGGGGAACCTGAAGGGTCCCTAAGCTCTCAAGCTTCAAAGAGCTTTCACCTTGAGAGATGCTGAAGATAGCGCCCTCCGGCTGGTGTTCCCAGACTCGCGGTGGCTGGTCCTATCTCGGACTCGACCCTCCCACCAGGCGCCACTGAGACGGTGCTCTCCCACCCCCCACCCCCAGTGCATACTTCAGGCCCCCAGCCCTTCTACCCCTCTATCCTACCCTCTACGGTACAGGGGCGGGGAGATGAAACATATCGCATCACAGCTCTGTGTGTGTGTGTGTGTGTGTGTGTGTGTGTGTGTCCTTCCCTCCTCCTTCCCTCCATCCTTTCCTCCCCCCTTCCTACAGATGACAGACACCCTTATAATTATTCCCACCAATATCTAATCTCCTGCCTTTTTTTTTTTTTTTTGGCCTTTCCCCACTTGTCTAGGGCACATCCTGTGTCTGTAAATTCCCCAGGTTAATTACACATCGTGTGTGTGTGTTGTGTGTGTTGTATGTGTGTTGTGTGTTTGTCTGTCGGGAGTGGGGGGAGGGCAGAGCTACCCAATTAGTACGCCTTCTCTGCCTTTTCCTCCCAACCCCTGTAGTTTCTTCGCTCTCCAAACCCGGCCCTTGTTTGTGGACCAGGGCTAAGGATAAGAACCCTGGAGAGTGAGCTTTTATATTTATCTCCTAGCAGCGCGCCTCCGGCGCCCCCACCCCTCTTTCTCTCCACAATAGTGGCTCTGCTCTGGCTAATCACTCTTCCTTCTTCCACCTTTTCTCTCCCCTTCCCCCTCCCAACTCTGTCTCCAGCCTCACTGGCTCCTGGTTCCCAGAATCTGCCCGGCTCTACCACTATTTTCCTATTACCCTTCCCTGGATGGACCATAGAGTAGGTTATCAGTGTATTTTTCGTGGCATTATAACATTTTACATTCCCGACCCCTGGTTCCACTCTGGGACCTCTTTTCTGAGGAATATCGACGAAGACAGAATATTTGATAAATTGCCTCCACTCCTGAAAATAATCTGTAGGGACCTTCAAATCCAGCAACCCCTAGGATATGTGGGGCTCAGGAGAAAGAAGGCAGAGGTAGTGAAATACAAGAGAAAGAGTATTGGAATGGGCCTGCAGAAATCTAGATCTCAGCTCCTGTCCACTAGCTTGCTGTGGGAACTTGGGAAAATCATTTCCCCTTTTTGGGTCTATATATTTTTATCTGTAAATGGAGAAGGTTGCACTAAATTATCTCTAAGGTCCCTTCCAGCTATAATATTCTACTCACAAGGAGAGAGGGGCCTCCAGTCCAAGCTCTCAAATAGATCTACTGTGTGACCTGGGCAAGAACATTTAATCTTTCTACGCTCCACTGACAGTGCCTCAGTTTGGCCTACCTTTCCAGCAGTTTTAAGTAGAAATCAGATGGTCCTATTGTGTTTGAAAGGAAGGAATCCCAATTAGGATCTCTTCTCCCTTGTCTATTCAAGTGGGTCCTAGGGCATGGGCTGGAATTTAGCTAGACTCATTTTTCTTAGTTCAAGCCTGGCCTCAGACACTTACTAGCTGTGTGACCCTGAGCAAGTCACTTTAAAGCAGTTTGTTTCAGGTCCTCGTCTGTAAGCTAAGCTGAAGGAAATGGTGAACTGCTCTAGTATCTTTGCCAAAAAAACACCAAAATGGAGTCATGGAGGGCTGGACAGGACTGAGCAACAATAGGGCAGTTTTCCTAAATGTGTATCTAAGAATGATTCTGTTTTCTCAGTGAAATTAAACTTTAGTTCCAGACCCTGGTGCAAAGTTGGAAGATCAAACTTCTTCGATTACTTAATCAATAACTACTAATTTATGTGCCCAGTTCTATGAGGGATGCTAGGGAGAAAGACCTAAGGAGGTGAACAGTGTGTGATAAGTGCCTTATGGGTAATACAGACACCAGGGAGTTCCTAGGAGGGGAACTCACAAAGCATTGGGGTGGTACTTCGTGGAGAAGACAGGATCCAAGATGGTTATTTGAAAGATGAGTGGAATTTGGGGAGAAATGGGAGGGAATGAGATGGTAACAGTAGAGTTAGCAAATACCTAGGGAAGAGCTGAAAGCCTACGTGGGGACTCTGAGGACTCTGGCCTGCTTCTCCCAATTTTGATGCTGGTACCATGATTACCCAGAATGCTCCTATATTTGTATTTGGGAGACTGGACCTGTGCACTCCAGTGCTCTGCTCTTACCAGATATCCCCTTCTCTTCTAGCCTCCTCTTACCACACAGAGTCACAAAGTGAACCCCAGGCCCAGTCATAGACCAAATCCTAACACAGACCACTAGAACTGACAGAGAACTTAGAAATCATGTAGTCCAGCCCAGTGAGGAGCCAAGAGGGACAGTGACTAGTCCAAGGTCATTCAGTCAGTTTGTGGCAGGCAGGGGAACAGATTTCATGTTTCCTGACTCAGTCTAGTGTTTTCTATTATACCACATTGTCTTTCTCCCAAATCTGGTTTTCCACCATCTTCTTGCTCACTTTCCCCTCCAACCTTAGGGAGGAATGAAATGTTTCCTTCTCTTCCCTCTGTGGGTAAAATTTAGGTTTTCCTAAAGGCTCAACCTACTTATTGCCAAGGCTTTTCACAGCCTAAACCCTCAACTAGAACTCCTAGCTAAGATGGTTGTTCATATATCTCTGGCTTCCAGGTTAGCTTAGTATACTTCATGCTCTCCCATGGCCACAGGCTGAACCCTAACCCTGGTTACACACTGAACCCAACCCCAGGCATAGACAGACTCCCTAACCTCAAGGAACCACCTCAGAAAGGCAATTAGCAATGGACTTGTAGTCAGAAGCGACGGTTTGAATCCTCCCTCAGTCCCTTCAAATGGAAGTGGTTGTGGGTGAGTCACTGAAATTTTCCTGGGGAAAATAAAGAGATAATAATACAGTCTAACTCACAGGCTTTTTGTGAGATCAAATGAGAGAATGGATAGAAAGCCCTTTGCAAACTTTAGAGCATCATGTAAATGTGAATTATTAAAGTGTCAGATAGTGTCTGTGGATAGCTGAGAGCCAATCTATTTCCATACAACTCCGGGCACATGCCCTAATGACAGGGATTCATAACATCAGCCTTACATCCAAAGAATGGTAGATATAAAAAACAATGGAAGCAGTGTTGCAATTGAAAGAGCCCCAAACTTGGAACCAGAAGACTGGGGTTCAGATACTACCTACCTTTGACACCTACTAGCTGCATGAACACAGACAAGTTACTTAGATCTGTTAGCCTCAGTTTCCTCATATGTAAAAAGGAAGATATAATAACACCTCTTAAGGATGTTGTAAGGAAAGTGTTTTGCAAGTACTAGATTAAGTGTGAATATTATTTATTAAGTATCTACTTGGTGCCCAATCAACAAGTATTTACTTATTAAGCACCTACTGTGTCCCAGATACTGTGACAGGAGCCGACTATAGAAAGACAAAAATGAAACAGTCTCTGCCCTCAAGGATCTCAAGTTCTACAGGGGAAGACAATATACAGTTATCCCTTTTGACTTTCCCCCCCTGAGGTTTCACTATATGTAGGGTTGGCATGAGAAATTAAATGGGAATTTTTTTTGGAGTTTTGTAGAAGCCACAGGTGACATGCAAAGGTTAATAGACACAGAAAAGGTTTAGAAACTTGGAAATACATGTATATGTATATCTATCTATCTAGTATTATATAATATCAACATACTATCTATGTATCTATCCAGTATTGTATAATATCAACATACTATCTATCTATCTAGTATTGTATAATATCAACATACTATCTATCTAGTATTGTATAATATCAACATACTATCTATCTATCTAGTATTGTATAATATCAACTTATTTTATTTTTTAATACCATGGTAATTCAGACTTCTTCTCTGGCACGAAGAGAGGGTCAAAAATTTTACATATATTTTCCAGATTGTGGTGGAGTGCTGCACCCATAACCCTCTTGATTTAGAAGGGATAACTGAATATAGCTAAAAGTATATTTAAAAGAAACATAAGGTAACTTGAAGGTACTAATAATAATAGTTAATATTTGTATAGGCTTTATAAATATTAGATCACACTGTTCTTACAACAACCCTGGGAGTTAGATGTTATTATTACCCCCATTTTATAGATGGGGCAACTGAGACAGAAGTTAAGTGACTTACCCAGGGTTACCCAGCTAGTAAATGTTGAGGATGGATTTGAATGCCTTTCTGACTCGAGGTTCAGTGCTCCATCCATCTAGCTGATACTAGCTGCTAAGGGCACATAAAGGAAGAAGTAGCTGGCATTTGAGCTAAGCTTAAGAAAGCTAAGGATTCTAAGAGGTAGAGGTTAGGAGGGTGTGCATTCCAAACACGGAGAGGGAAAGGACAGGCCAAAAGTAACAATGTGTAGGATAAAGCCTGTTGGAGCAGCATCTTCTAAGATAAATGGGCCTTCTACGATCCATGGAACGTGCTGAGATTAGAAAGGATGACATATAGCAGCTGAGCCCATCCTCATGAGGCCAAGGCCACTGGGTAGAGTCTCCAGGAGCTCAGGCACCTACTGTTTCCTGTCTCCACCCTAGAAAAATATAGCTTTCTTTTACCTTCCTCCCCAGTACTAGGGACATTCTTGGCCTCTTGACCTCTAGCTTTTTTTTTTTTAACCTAAACCAAGAATCTGCTTTAATTCTCAGCTGGTCCTATCAGGATGAGGTGGGAAGAAAGATAGGGATAGGGAGTCAGAAGACCTGAGTTGAAATCCTAGACCTGTGATTTGAATCTTGGCCAAATTACTTAGCCCTCATGGGTCTCAGTTTCCTGGTCTGCAAAATTAGGAAGTTATGCTATATCTCCAAGGTGTCTTCCTGTTCTAAATTCTATAGTTAACAGTCAATGAGCATTTATTAAGTGCCTATTATGTACCAGGCACTATGCTAAGTGCTAGGGATACAAATATGAAAAAAGACAAACTCCTTCAGGGAGTTTACAGTCTAATGGGGGAAGACAAAACACAAAAGAAAGCTGAAAAGAGGGAAAGGAAGACCCTGACTAGGGGGCATGGTGAAGAACTGTCAGCTGACTTTGGGGGCAGCTAGGTAGTCCATTGGATAGAGTGCCAGGTCTGGAGACAGGAAGATCTGAGTTCAAATTTGACTTCAGATACTTACTAGGGGTGTGACTTAAGCCTGTTTGCCTCAGTTTCCTCATCTGTAAAATGAACTGGAGAAGGACATGGCAAACCACTCCAGTGTCTTTGCCAAGAAAACCCCAAATGGGGTCACAAAGTCAGACACAACTAAAACAATTCAAACAATCAACCAGCCAACCTACAACAGAGAACTCCCAAAGTAGGGCTGCCAGGTAAGAAACGAGATGTCTTAGGAGCTCTCTCCTTAAATGGAGATTTGGAATTCATGGCCCCACCCTCCAATTAGAGAGGGAGAGGGTAGTGATGAGGCAAAGTGATCCTATGACCCCAAGTGTTATCCTGCCCACATCAGCAATCCCCCATTCCCTTTGTGGCTTGGAACCCTTGGAATATTATTAACTAGTCCCCACAAAAGGGATGACCAAGGATGGATAACATTCCTTTTTTGCTGATTCTAGGGAGGACAGATCCCCAACTTTAAAGGTCAGAAGTGAATTCTCCTGGGGAGCAAAGGCACTGGGAGGTATCTGCCCCTTTGTTTGCATTAGTCCTACTTGAAAAGCCTCTTTCATGGAAAATCTGTCTCCAGAACCTTTCTGGAATTAAATAACTAAACAAGAACAGAGGGAGAGAGTTTAGGGAAAAAAGATGTGCTGTTGGCTGGGGCCTAAAAGATCGTATCAACAGGAGGTGATGAGAGGCAGAGTTTCCAGATGTAGGAAGGAGGGGGATGGGCGATGAGGGATGGAAAGGGGGACAGCTCTGGGGCCAGAAAGAGTGAGAGGGCACACAGAGGACAGACCAAAGACAAATTCAGAGCTAAGTCGAATGAGGTTGGCTGTCTTGCCTATTAACCTGACCTAAATTATTATTATCTTCTCAAGTTAGTGACCAGTGGCTAAGCCTGCTATATTAGAGTTGAACAATCAGAGAGAAAGTCCTCACCTAATATGCAATCACTCCCCTACAGCCTCTGCCCTTTTAGGAAGGCCATTCTCAGACTCTTGTTTAGACATGCACAGCAGAGAGCCATGCTGGTGTCATAGACAGGGATTTAGGAGGCCCTGGGTTCTAGTCCTAGCATTGCTATTAATTTGGGAATAGCCCTGAGCAGCTAGTGGCACAGTGGATAGAGTGCAGAGTCCGGAGCTCAGAGCTCAAATCCAGTTTCAGGCACTTACTAGCTGTGTGGCCCTGGACAAGTCACTTAACTATGTTTGTTTGAGTTTCCTCATCTGTCAAATGAGTTGGATAAGGAAATGGCAAACCACTGTAGTATCTCTACCAAGAAAACCCAAGATGGGATCAAGAGAAGATTGTCACAACTGAACAACAACAACAAAAAAAACCTGGGACAAGTTATTTATTCTCTTTGGCTTTCCACTTCTCATATTCCACAAGCTAGCAGGGCCTGCTACCATCTTAAAGTCATAGATTGTTACCAGTGGAAATTATCTGGGAGATTAACCTAGTCCAGCCCCTCATTTTACAGATGAAGAAATTGAGGTCTAGAGATGGGGAATGACTCACTCACGGTCATACAACTAGCAGTGGCAGAGTTGTGCCTGAGTCTCAGACTTCTGAGACGTCTTTCCATTAAGCCAGCTATTGCTCCCTCTTCCCTTTCCAGACTAGCCTCTGTAACTGAGCATTTGGGGTGGGTAGGTGGCACAGTGAAATAGAGCACAGACCCTGGAGCAGGAGGATCCGAGTTCAAATCTGGCTTCAGAAACTTAACACACACACAAAAACTAGCTGTGTGACCTTGGGCAAGTCACTTAACCCCAATTGCCCTATCTTCCCCCTCCAAAAAAAAAAGTAAGTCAGCATTTAATTTATCACAACGAACACTTAAATTCCTAGCAACGAGGCTTAATTGATTTTGCCCTTTATAAGGTGGTATAGTTGCAAAGAACACTGGGCTGAAAATCAGGAAAGGGGGAAGGAGAAAAAAAACACATATTAAGCACTTGCTGTATGCCAGGCACTATGCTAAGTGCTTTTACAAACCCCATCTTATTTTCTCCTCACAACAGCCTGTAGAAGTAGGTTCATCCAACAGTTAGTAAGGAACCCAGGTAGGATTTGAACTCAAGTCCTCCTGATTGTAGACCCAGTGTTCTATCTACTATGCCCCCTAGATGCCTAGGCTAGAGACTCATGTTCTAGTCCCAGTCCTGCACCAAACCATGTGATTCTGGGCAATTCAATATGACAGTAGGCCTCAATGTCACTATCATTTCTGTCATTTCCCTTCCCCCCTCTCATAGAAGGTTAGGTGGTTGAGACAAAATGATGTATATGCAGGGTCTATAAATACACACACACACACATACACACATACATATAAGTATGATTTGTCTAAAGAGAAGTCTACTGAGTTTTTGATTCCTTAATCAGTAGGCTTGTAACTTGAGTTGTTCATAATAATGACACCATCCATACTTTATTGTTTGCTTCTCCTAGATTTTACTAGCATTAGACTATTAAAAATGGAGAGGAAGAGTCTATTCTTTAGATTAGAACTTCAGGCATCTCTAATATTAATGTTTATGTAACACCTTCCCCAAGTTGCACTCACACCTGAGTGTTGAATCCCAGAGGGCAATTGCTATTTCAGGTTCAAGATGGGTGCCCTGTGGGTACAGACTTCTAACCTATAGCTCACAAGTACCTCACTGGTGCATTTCCCATGAATAGTCAATGAGGAGACACAGTCAGCAAAGGTATTTACCAAGATGGCATATTAGAAGGATAGCTACAAAAATCTATCCCCCCCCCCCAATACACACATAGTGCTGGGGGAAAGAGTACAATGGAGTGAGTCATAGATGCAGCTCCCAATTCCTGTTACACCTGAACCTGGAAATCCCTTCTCTTCTGGTAGAGTTTTCAGGAAGCTTTCGTGGTTTCAGTGTCTCTGCTGGGCATTTGCTCAGCCAGGCTCCCAGGTATGATCCGCTCCACAGCCCGACTCTCTTCTCTGCTGCCAAGGCCCACACTCCTTGAAGCTGCTTCCTCCCTTGAGTGACTGTCTCTATGGTATGCTTGTGTATCTCCGCTCCCCAGAGATTGTGTTTTCTACCAATCAAATGGCTTCCCTTCCAATCTACTTGGCTGATGGAGCAGAGTGGAGGGGAAGAATTTCCCTCCTCATTCCTTGCAGAGATCTTCTCCTCCTCCTTCTCTTCCACCATTGCCTCCATCAGCAACCCTGAAGGTCATCTAGATGGGGTTTTGCTACTACACAACTTGACTGATGGGGAAAGGAAAGGAAAGGAAAATCCCACCTTCACCCAAGGGAATCCATGTCAAAGCTCCTAAAGTGGACTGGACCAAACTCAAACTCTGCCCCTAGGGCTTAGCTATTTAAACCCCTCAGGGATATAACTAATTTGCTCAATTAGTCTAGGACAGTCCTAGACAGTCCCCTTAATAAAAGGATTTGTTCTGTGAAGTTTGGATTCAAAGGGCCACTCTTGAGGACCTAGAGGATCATATGTGGCCTCAGGGACACAGGTTCCCCATCCCTGGAGGTATTTCCTAGACTCGATCAGAGGGTGTTAGGGGCACCTCACAGAGGTATCAACCTATATGGTTAAGATTTTAGAGAGTTTAAACATTTTGTGATTGTATTATGGAGGGAGAAGGAGTATATGTGCGTGCGTGTGTGTGTGTGTGTGTGTGTGTGTGTGTGTGTGTGTGTGTGTGTGTGTGTGTGTAGTCAAAGATCAACTTCTCTACATTTATGTAGCAATTTAGGATTTACAAAGCACTTTACATATATTATCTCACTTTAAAGATGAGAGAGCTTGAGTCACAGGGAGGTCAGTGACTTTCCTGGGGT
The DNA here is from genome assembly GCA_011680675.1 of Gymnobelideus leadbeateri. Classification (NCBI taxonomy): domain Eukaryota; kingdom Metazoa; phylum Chordata; class Mammalia; order Diprotodontia; family Petauridae; genus Gymnobelideus; species Gymnobelideus leadbeateri. Next base: position 454,481 of record WOXC01004080.1, read on the forward strand.
CTTTCTCATCTGTAGCCACATAATTAGTAAATGCCAGAGGCAGACATTCAAACCCACATCTTTCCTGACTTCAGGTCCAGAGAGCTTTACAATATACTAAAAAGCCCCCCTAGACCTGAGTCTCCTTGGGTTTGAGATTCATCCAGAGCTGATGGCTGGAGATTGGCCTCCCACTGCCTCTAGTGGCCACAAACATGAGGAGAGTCTCATCACCAAGCTCTTTCCTGACTATAGCCATCCTTAGGTCTATAGCTCAAAGAACAGAGACCACCACCTGGGCCCAGGCCTTGCTTTCCAAGAGATTAGTCACATGTACTCCCTAACTCCCTTCTACGGCTGGCTCTAGCTACCTCTAATGGGAATAGCTGTTTGTTGTTGCTTTAAATACTTAGCCAAAAGCAAAGAATTTGGGGGAGGGGGTGGTGACCAACCACCCTACTGGGCATGGATCTCATGTGAGACACATGTCCCCAGTCCACATGTGGCCAGAGGTTACGGGAATAAGCACTGAGCAATGTTGGCACAGCTGTGGCTGGGTGAAGGGAATGCTTTTAGTCCCAATGCTTTTCTTCCTGAAACCATTACTACTGTTTTAGCATGGTGGGAGGTGTCATTAGAAGCCATCTGGGACCTTTTAGCCTGGCCATTTGCAGAGGCAGGGACAGACCTGAGATGGTGAATGTGCTTTCATCTTTGGGGTGGCTGCATTTGTTAATTTCCAGGCTGATATAAAAAACTTGGCCCCAGCTTACTATTTCTGGAACTCTCCAGGGACGATCACCTTCCTTTCTCAGCACTGGAATCTAAATGGTCTTGAAAGATGCTTAAATCCTTCCCGAAACTGAGAGCTAAAGAGGAGCTTTGGGATCTGGGGGTTGCATTTGCACAATATTGAGTCTTCTGTCAGGGGAGAGGCTGGGGATGGAACAGAGAGAAGGAAAAAAGAGACAGAGAAGGAAGAAGAAGGGGGGAAAGAGAGCAAATGAACAGAGACAAAAATAGAGATGATGGGCAAGGGAGAGTGAGAAAGGAAAGAAAGGAGAGAGAGAAACCAAGGGAGATCCATCCCCTAATGTATATGTAGTTAAAGGTCATAAATAGGAAATTCCTTTAAGAATTTCCTACAGGAAGAAATACAAATTGTCTATATACCCACCTGAAAAATGATCAAATTCTCCAATAACCAGAGAAATGTAAATTAAAACAACTCTGAGGATTCCCCCCTCACAACCTTTTAATTAGCTGTTGGATTTTTATTTTTTTATTTCTTAAATTTTTTTTGTTTTTGGCTTTTTGGAAGGCAATTGGGGTTAAGCAACTTGCCCAAGGTCACATGGCTAGTTTTTGTGTTAAGTGTCTGAGGCCAGATTTGAACTCAGGTCCTCCTGACTCCAAGGCCAGTGCTCTATTCACTTCGCCACCTAGTTGTCCCATCTGTTGAATTTTTAAATAATATAATTCAATGCTGGTGGGGCTGTAGAGAAGTAGGCACAATGGTAGATAATGGTTGATCTGTGAATTAGTGCAGTCTTTTTGGGAAGCAATAAGGTATTATGCAATAAAAGTTATCAAACTGATCACATACCCTTTAAATTCATTATATCCCCTCCCCCACTCAACCCTTTCTTTTAAAAATTTTCTCTATTTTTTATTGATAACACCACTACCTTTCATCCCCTAGGTCCACAACTTTGTAGTTATCCTTGACTCTTCTCTTTCCTTGACTGCCATATCAAATCAGAAGGAGACATGGAAACAATCCTGCCTCCACAACAGCTCTCACATCCATCCCTATTGTACTACATGTCTCACATGTACTACTTTTATTGCCTCCTTATTGATTTTTTTGCCTCTTAATCTCTTGTTTCTACAAGCTATTCCTATATAGCTACCAACCACACGATCTCACTATTCAAAAGTTTTCAATGGTGCCCTATTGCATCTAGGATAATATACTAACCCCCCAGGGACATAATGCCTTTCAAAATCCAGCTACCTTTCATCTTCTTTCATATGACTCCCCTTCACACAATCTCCATTACAGTTAAAATGGCTGTCTAGTTATTCTCTGTACCCAACATTGCATCTCTCCCCTTGGTGCTTTTAACTAAGTGGTTCCCCAAGTCCAGAGTGTATTCTTCCCTCCAAGTGCATCCTCCTTCAGAGAAGAGGTCAGTTCCTCTACTGCTACCCAAGAACTTTCTTGATTACTAATACTTTCTCCCTATTAGAATTACTTGGTATAGACTATATATTTACGTGCATGTTGCACACCTCTAGTAGAACATAACACCCTTGAATGCAGTGATATTTTGCTTTTGTTCTTGTATTCCCAGTGTCTAGCTTACAGTAGGTATTTAATAAATGTCTATTGAATTGAAGTGGACTCAGAGACCCCTCTCTTAGGGCTATACTTAGGAATGTAAATAAAATGGGGGCAGCTAGGTGGTGCAGTTTATAGAGCACCAGCCCTGGGGTCAGGAAGACCTGAGTTCAAATCTGGCCTCAGACACCTAACACTTACCAGCTGTGTGACCTCAGGCAAGTCATTTAACCCCAATTGCCCTGCCTTCCCCCTCCAAAAAAGAAAAAAAGAGAGAGAGAATGTAAATAAAAGGAATAAAAAACCCTATCTGTGCAAAAACATAAAGAATGGTTTTAGTTATAATGGCAAAAAAACTTGAAACAGTCATGTGTCCAGTGACTGGGAAATGGTTGAACAAATAGTGGTATACAAACCTAATGATATTATTACACCAAAAGGAATAGCAAATATGAGGAATATAAAGATATCAGGGAAGACATAGGAAGTGATGCAGAATGAACAAGCACAATCTGAACATTATACAGAGAAGTTCCAATTAGTGCGAATAATGAATTCCCTGATGAGGTTGAATGTATTCAGATTTGAAATATTTGAAGTTATGATTATAGTGCATATGCATATGCATAAAATATGGTGATTGGTTTCAGTCCAATGGAAATAGTACAAATTTGAACAATTCGACCATTTCTGGGAAATTTATTGTCCGCATTAATCAGGACCTATAGCTATGCAACAGCAAACAGCAAAATTTTTTCTAAAAAATACTCAGAAGGAAAAGAGATCAGAAGGAGACATGGAAACAAAAAAAATGCCTCTGCTTTGATAAATATACACAAATTATAATTTGAATATTATGGGTTTATGTACAATCATTTTATTCATTATGTTTATAGGAATATATATTTTTGTTGAATACTAAGTTTAGGATTCATAATTAAATGAGAGAAATAATTAAAGCAAGAGAGAAAATAAAAGAGAAAAGAGAAAGGAAATTACTTGGGTGGGGATGGTAAAGAGAATGAAAGAGGAAAAAAGCAATTGGGAAGAAGGGCAGGGAGGGTGAAAGAAATGTGGGGGAAATGGAAAGAATGAAAAAGGGCAGTGAAGGAGGAAGAAGAAGGACGACACAATTAAAGAGAGAAAGAGGAAAAGGAGAGAGAAAGAGGAAGATGGATGTGGTTGTCTTTTTTCCTCTCAATTGAATGAGGTAGCTTTGCCTGAGGAAGCAATCATCGGCTCTGGACCTGTGCTGGCTGCCTCTCCCTCAGCTCAGCTCAGTTCCAGGGCCCCTGTCTATCTTGCCACCTTTACTCCCCTTGATGATGCATGCTCCTGATGCTACTCATCCAGGTTAGGAGAGGGGGAAGGTGCTACAAGACTGTAGGGCAAGGGAGTGGGGAGGAGGGCAGAGAGCTAATGAATGGGGACCCCAGAGCCGATCCTTTCCATGCCTTTCAGTTGTCAGTCTCCATTAATGAGGGGCGTCTCTCACTTCAACATATCCTCTTTCCTCCCAGGATTGGCCTGTGTTCTTTCTTAGTGCCATGAAATATTACTGGAGATGGGAGGATTTAAGAGGCTCAGTGTCCAGGGACACTGGATGATTTGGTCAGATACGGATGTATTTCTTCTGCAGCAAGCCTTGCCCACACTTTTGCCTGGACTCTTTCTTCCCTGTCACCTTTCCCTGTGTCCCAGGCACCCCAGGCAGTGTCTCAGAGATACAATCACAGGATCCAAGATATGAAGAGGAGTTAGTCTCTGGGGTTCAGCCTGAGAATCTATCTCCAGGAGAAGTACAAACCTAGTTTAGGTTGGTTAGTTCAGTTGGTTAATGAGATCAAGTTCATGGGTTTACTTTTAGGTGAGTCAGTTATATTCCACCTATCCCCTAATATAAGACTGACTTTGAACCCTTGGCCACAACACTTAACCCTAACCCTAGCCACTCACTGAACTTGATCATCTGTCTTTTTAAAGGGAGATGAGACAGGTGAGTGGAGCTAATTCAGTGAGAACCCTTTCTGTCATGAGAACCATAGTTCAATAGAGCCTGCAAATATTACCTGAAAGCATAGGATAAATTAGCCTTTTATTTCTTGTCTAAAAATTGCTAACTACCCAAGGAGAGTGGGGAAACTGAGGCACCAACAGATTTGGTAGGAGATTGACTGTTAAGATGACTATCAGCCTTCAAACCCCATTACCCAACTACAGTTATTCCTTCCACATCGTGATTTTCCCCATAACGATTTCACTCTATCATGGGTGGACATAAGAAACTGAATGGGAATTTTGGGGGAGTTTTGCTGAAGCTGCAGATAACATCTGAAGGCCAGCAGATGACACAGAAAGAGTTTAGAAACTTAGAAATGCATAAAATATATGTATAGTATTGTATGCTATCAACATAGTTTATCTTTTAATACTATAATAATTCAGACTTCTCTGGCACACAGGGAGGGGCCAAAAACTTTTTTACGTAGGATTTTTCAGATCATAGGTGCATTGGTGTCCCTAACCCCTGAGATGTGGAGGGGATAACTATAGGTAACTTAAGGAAAGAAAGCATCAGGACGCTTTGAGAGAGACTAGCAGGAAGTTATGTGAGACCTAAAGGGAACTTCATGAGGGTGCCATGAAGGAGGAAGAAAGGACTTTTGGCAACAAGATTTTCAGAATCTGTGAGTTACTCCCTTCTTTTGCCATATGTGCGCTAAGCTTGAGTCCACCTGCCCCTGGACTCCATGTACTTGTGGGAGAGTGTGCCCTTGATTTGGGGTAGGGTGGGTTGTTTTGTACAACTGTTCCTTTACCACTTTAGTAATTATTTATTTCTAAAAATTAAATCTTGCTGGATAATTTATATCAACTGATAATCATTGGGAGAAATCACATTGGTTGGGGCTCATGAGTCACAGTCCTAGAAAACCACACCCCTCCAGCCCTCAAGGTCCCCAAGACTCTTTAGGGGTGAAGTAAGCAGCAGTCACATTCTGGGGACCCAATCCACCAGATCAAAGGGAGGTTTGGGTTTTTAGCTCCAGGCCATATACTATTATTTATTTTATAGCTGAGAAAATATATGCTCAGAGAGATTGATGGGGACCTGCCCAAAGTCACACAGCAAATTAGTCATGGAATAATAACCTGATGGAATGCTTGAGATGGAAAGACTTTTGGAGATCATCAAATTCCTGTCCTTTCACCTCATCCCCTTTCCCAATTTAACACCTCAGAAGCTAAGAAATCAGAGAAACTAACTCACTTATCAAAAGTTACACAATAGGTTATGGTGACAGACTTGGGATTGAAACCCAATTCTAATAACTCTTCATCCCAAGGCTCTTTTCACCACATCACAGAGTCTCATGATCTGATAAGTTTTAGAACCTTCCTGGTACACTGAGATTTCAGGGACACCAGGGATCTTGGGGTGGTCAAGCTTATCTGGGAAACACAATCTTTATAACATGTTTTCAGGGTAAAGAGATTTACACAAAACCTCATCCAGGAATGAAACTCTAGCAACTAGCTCATCCCTAAGTCCCCAGACCCACAGTGTCCTAGTCTCCAGAAAGCCTGGACCAAATGGCTTCCCATGACCCGTCTCTGCTGCTTTGGGCTCCAGAAGGTACTCAGCCTAGGGGTCTGGCTGGACGATATGGTCCAGCTCCAGGAACTAGAGGGATGGCTGTGTCTGGGATTCAGACTCATGGTGGCGCTGGGCACGGGTCACTCTGTTGTTTGGGAAAAGGCAATTAGACAGGTGGCCCCGTTCCATTCCTTGCCCCAGGCCCAGTGCCAACTTTCCTGGGCCATCAGCCCTGTGCAGCTGTCTCAGACAAGGAGTAAATATTGGTGGGGTGGTGCCAGTGACATCATTGCAGCATCGGCCTGAACACAAGGAAGAAGAGCAAATCCTCCAACTAGGAGAGTAGTGAGCCCGGATAAAGTATGCTCTGTCCTACCCAGGGTAGGGGCTTAGGATGCTGGGAGTTCCTTCATGCCCCTCCCCACCTGCCACCCCAAATCTGGCATCACCTAAGGACAATGTAGGATCACACAGCTCTAACAATTAGCCTGGTGGCCCGGCTCCATTCTCCCACGTCCCCTCCTCAGTGCCCAAACATGTTTTCTAGCAAGCTGGCAGGCTCCGCCTGATTCCCTGACACGACCCTTCCCCCTTCTTCTTCCCTTCCTTCAGCCAGGAAATCTTTCTCTGTGTCTCCAGACAGGGAGTTTCACCCACCCTGTCCAACTGGCTCAGAACAATAACGCTTTGTTTGCCAAATGCTTTGTTTGCCATTTTGGTGTGGTGAACCTTTCTCTGGGGAATTTCTATTCTGCCCCCCAAGGGGAGTGGCTCCACCGAGCTGCGTCCCCCAACCACATCCCTAATTTTAAACATGCCATTGGCTTTGTGAAGAGGACAAAAGGGGCCTGGAAGCAATTGCTACTCAGGAGGCAAAGACGCACGTGAGGCCTGGGAGGAAACACATGTACACAGACACAGATCTACACCTACACACATGCCCCTATAGACTGCATCCATATGTCTAGATATCACACGTATACATGTATACCAATTTTGTTGTTGAGTTGTTCAGTCATCTCCAACTCTTTATGACCCTCTGGACAAGCCATGGAGTTTTCTTGCAAAGATACTAGAGTGGTTTGCCATTTCCTTTTCTCATTCTACAGATGATGAACTGCGGCAAATAGGGGTTAAGTGACTTGCCCAGGGTCACACAGTGTCTGAGGCCACATTTGAACACGACAGGTTTTTTTGACTCTAAACCTGGTGCTCTATCCACTGTACCATCTTGATGCCTCGAAGGCAGAGATTAAGTGACTTGCCCAGGGTCACACAGGTAGTAAGTATCTGAGGCTGGATTTGAACTCGGATCTTCCTAACTCCAGGCTCAGTGCTCTGTCCACTGGACCACCTAGCTGCCCCCATGTATACACAACCTAAACCCACATTCTCATAAGAAAGGCAGTATGCAAAGAAAGGCATAGTGCTGGACTAGGGGCCAGGTGAGTGGTTAGAATTCCACCTCTGGCATTTAGACAGGTCACTTAAACCTTTCTGAGCCTTACTTTCCTTATTTATAAAATGTAGATAATAATACCCATAATTCCTGCCTCCTGGGGTTGTTGTGAGGCTGAAATAAAGTAATGTATGTAAGGCATTTAGCAAACCTTAAAAGGCTATATAAATGTCAGCTATTATTATCACACACTTTTCAGAGCTTGTCACATCCCCATGTCCACACACACACACACACACACACACACACCCCTGGACGTTGCCCACACTGACATAGTTTCAGACCCAGACTCCTGTGCTACTTCTTGTCCCAGAGACCTCAGCCTGTCAGTGTATGATATGTCAGCATATGATATGTCCTGGCTAGGTTAAGGTTTCTATCTTTGGATAGGAGACTTTCTGGATTTTGGTGGCTGATCGTTTTCCCACCCGGCCCACTACCACCTGAAAATCTGCATGCATTTCTTGCTTTTTAGTGCTTACTTCCCCCTTCTTTCAGGTGATTTCTACTAACGACCTTAATTGGGAAAAAGCAGTGTTTGGAGAACTGCTACAGAACATTCTCTCTCCTGCTAGTCCTAGCCCTGAGTCTGGTTAGCTTAGTGGTTAGAACACATGCATGGAGCTGATGAGGCCAAGGTCATAGGTGCAGTCCCCATGTGGGCCAGTTAGCTTTGCTCTGTGTGATAGCCATAGCTTGAATTTCTAAACAGGCCAGATGTACCACACGTGTTTGCCATTGGTCACCACTTGAACAAGATAACAGAGTTTAGATGGCACAATATGCCCACTGTAGAAGTAAAAACAATTTGAAAATGGGAAATAGGCTGCCCTATGAGGTCATCAGTCCTCTGTTGAAGGAAAGGATAAAGTTCTTCTCTAAAGGGATTTATACACTACACAGGGGATTATACGACACAATGGGGAAAAGTTGGTCAGTATATTTTCTGATCAATAGATTTCCCTGAAACCTCAGCCCTCTACTCAGTTGATGTAATCATGGAAAGCTAGAAGGCAAATAATGAAATGTTAATATATGCCTATATTCTGTTATTCCTTTATGAAGTGTGAAGATGTTTCCCTGATTGAACTGGAAGGGGAGGTTGGCATTATCTGGGTGAAGATTAGTCACATTCCTAGTGATCCCTAAAAAATGCCAATTAGCCAGGCTAGATACAACAAAATAGGGAGAAGAGGTAGGAAGCTAGAGCATCAGAGTTGGGAGAGTGGAAATGAGGGTGGAGGCAGCCACCAGGACTCCAGGGAGCAAAGCTGGGTGGGGGTAAGTAATTAGGCACTAGGTATGTCAGGACTGATGCCTCCTGAAAACTCCCTGGACTGTACGCCCTAAGGCAGATAATATTTACTTCCTTTCTTCCCTCAGGTGCCCTCATGGGACTCTGAAGTCTCTTCTGGACACAAGAAACATCTGTTTTTTAAGTTTACCTTTCTTTACCTAAAATGTTTACTTTACAAGCATTGCTAATGTGTGTACATTTAATGAGACTACAGTTAGAAGGAGTTAATTGATGGGAGTGTCCCAGGAAAGAGATTTAAGCCTTCCGTGTTTTGCCAGAGTGCTATCTCTGGATGGGGGCGCAGAGTTGCCAAGGACTGGGGGAAGAGAATTATGGATTAAATTGTCAGACACTTACTAGATATATGACCCTCATCAAGGCCCTTAACCTCTTGGGGTCTCAGTTTTCTCATCTGTAAGATGAAGTTAAGCTAGATGGCCTCTAAGGTACTTTCTCGATATGTCTATAATCCTATGTACTTTCCAGGACAGAGAAAGAAAGTTCATAGTAGGAAACCCATCTAGGCAAAGAATCAGCAATAGAGTGGGTACAAATAAGAGTGGTTGAACGACCCTGTTTGTCATCAAGGCCAAGGTTAAAGAGGTGGGGATAAAGCAGAGTGGGGATTCCAATCCAGGTCTCCAAAACTCTCATGTTTTCCACTATACCATGATGAGAAAATAAAATATTAATATATGTATTTATAATATACAATATTTTGTGATAAGTGAATTAGGAAACTACAAAAGGAAGTGCTGAGGGGTCTGAGAGAGAAGGTCATTATGGACCAGAGAAACCAGGAAATGTTTCCTAGAGGAGATGGTTTAAGTTGGGCATTAAAGGATGGATAGAACTTCAATGGATGAAGAAGGGGGAAAAGGTAGATGCAGGTGATAAGGCATAGAGAGAGTACATTGCATGTTGGGTGGGTCAGAGGGGTGTTCAGTTTGGCTGGCTGTTAGCCTCAATGTAAAGTTGTAATGTCAGAAAAAGTACAAATGGTAGAGGGGGCCAGGTAAGGGAGAGATTTTCAATTTATTTGGTATGACATGGTATGGTTATTGTCCTTTCATTCTTGAAGAGAACCAAAATGACATCACTATGTTGGGGTCAAGATACAATGTGTATGACTGCAGTTGATCAAACCAATTGAAGCTCAGAAGTTTCTACCACAGGTTGAGTAAAAAAAAAGGTAATTTTACTTGGAAGTCAATAAAAAGACAATGAATATTTCTGAGGAGAAAAATTAATTGACCAGATCTATGTAAAAGAAGAATTATTCTAGCAGAGTGTGCAGGACACATTGGAAGGTAGGCGAGAGAGTGAAGTTGGGAAGACCTGTTATCATGGTCCGTGCCTACCTCGGGCCAGTGCGGTGAGTTAGGCTCAGGACTAAGCATGATGAAACACTCATGGACCAGAAAGTGCAATAAAAATGATTTTTACTTATAATAAAGGTTTAAAGGGTATAATTATTAAAAACAGAAGTTGTTCTACTCTACCTCCACATTCAACAGGGCAACAACAAAAGGGAAGAAAGACATCATGCGGGGTAATGGAAAATCTGCCAAACCTCAGGAACACAAACTCCCCAGAGGCTGGGGTTTTTATATCCCTATTCCTCCAAGCCAACCAAATCCTGAGGATGGCCTTCTTTTCTCCTTAAAAGGAAACCATCCCAGCCTATGTAAAATAAATGTTGTTCCCACTACAATCCACCCCTTGGTGGCTTCTGCAAGGGCTAGAGGAAGATTCTCCTCATCATCTTCATTCAAAGACTCAAGATCGCTACCAGTTGGATAAAGGCTCCCCTTTCTTCCGGGGGAATATATTTGGTGTGATTATTAAAAATCCATTTCATCTTCCCTATGTTATTGGAAAACAAACCATCTAACAACAATCCTATCCCTTGTTTCCCCAAACCCTTTCTAGGAAGAAGTCTGAAAGGAGACATTCAAATTAAGAGAGACCTGAACCATTTGCCCAAGATGCAGAGAACCTTCTGAGGAAGTAAAACCTCTGTAGAGAACGGAATAATGAAGGGTTGGGGGTAGGTGGGAAAAGCATTAACCTGGACTATCTAAAGGTAGTCTTCATTAGGTTAGTCTGCCTGAAGGCCAGATCCCAGAAACCACTGGAGTGAAGAGATCCTGCCATTTCCGAGAGCAGTGTCAATTCATCCTAGCTTCTGGGAGGTGGGACGCCCAACTCAGAAAATCATGGTATGATACCAAAGCTGCTGGGTTTTTTTTAACTTATTTTTTTTTCAATTAATGAAAATCCACCTTCTCTTCTTCTCCCTCCCCACCCCACCCCCCAATTGAAAAAGAAAGGAAAATAAAACCCTTGTATATATAGCAAAGCAAAACAAGTTCTCTCGATGGCCATTTCTAAGAAAGCTGCTGTTTCAAAAGCTCATTCCAATTTTCAGCAATGTTACCTGCCTGAGAATCATACGGGAAATAGAAAATCCAGTGAATGAGAGGAATTGAGCCCAATCCTGGGCCTCTTTCAAAGTAAAATGGATGCCCTGATCCAAAGCAATGGGCTAGAGGAAGAAATAAGAACGGAGATGCTCTGTGAGAGCTCTGATGATATTTGCTGTGATGGTGCACTTAACTACCTCTGTAATTCCATATCCTGAATAAATGTCAATTACAGGAAGGGTAAACCTCTTGCCCTGAGAAGGGGGAAAAGGGTCAGTGTAATCAATTTGCCAGTCAGAGGCAGATGGAGAACTATGTGGGATTATGCAGTTCTGATGGAAGGAACATTGTTGAACACAAGTAAGCTGCCTTATCCTTGATTAAGATCATATAGTCCCACAGTCACTAAAATATAGCCTCGAGGGTGTCATATCTGCATTACTGATGGACCCAGTGTGCAAGCTCTGTTCTTATAAGGGTACAGCATGATTATTCAGCTAAGCAGAAATCATATGACATCTCTGATAGCCACTTACATGCACGGCAAACAGGTCTATAATGGTGGGAGGCATCAGCAAAATTTCTCAATTGGTCTTGACTCCAAAGGGGAAGACTTTTGATTGTTCAGACCTATTCTCTGAAAAGCCCTGACCATTCAATCACTCCCATGGCTACCACCCAGAAATCAGTTTAGCTTAAGATCTTATCTGCCTCATCCCTCATGACTGTCTCACACACATCCATGACAGCTCAGCCCAGTGGGAGGACTTACCAGGACCCCCACCCCATCCTTGTCCTTCAGGGTATCCTCTGTCATTGCATTAATGACTGCCAAGTTCCCGCTGCACATGTCTCTGATAGCAAGCAGAGCTGTCAGTGAACCAGGTAAAACAGTATTTTTGGAGGGTCGGTTCCTTATAGGATTGGGCTCTTGGGGCTAGTAGAGTAGGCAAAGCCTAGGAGCCAGAACTGGAGGTCTCAGCCTTGGGCAAAGTTACAATACGGTCACGAGTACCAATACCTGAGGGTCCTGAATGAGCACCATTTTGAATATTCCATTACCACATAATAATAGAAACTTCCTATGCTCTATCCATCTTGTTAGAAGGACTATCTTGTATTACCCAACTTAAAATAGTTAACTCTGAAGGATAATGATATGACCCTGTGCCATCCATCCAGTAGCAATTAGGGTCTAGTAATAAGTTAGCAATTGATTTTCTTTTTTTAATTAAATTTTGTTTTTCCAAATGAAGATCCATTCTTCCCCTTCTACCTCTTCTTCCCTCCATCCCATAATTCAGAAAACAAGAAAAATAAAAACCCTGTTACAATGTATAACCAAGCAAAACAAATTCCCATATTGGGTATGGCCCAAAATATTATTAACTCAGGCTGTACTCAGAGTCTATCACCTTATCAGGAGGTGGGTAGCCCTATTATCACATGTCCTCTGGAATTATAATGATCAGAATTCCTAAGACTTTGAAAATTGGTTGTCTTTACAATATTATTGTTATCCTATAAATTGCTCTCCTGGTTCTGTTCATTTTATCCTGCATCAGTTCATACAAGTCTTTCTGTGCTTCTCTGAAATTATCCCTTCCATTATTTCTTACAGCACAACAATATTCCATTACATTCATATTCCAGGAACTGAATTTTAAAAATGGCTTCATTAATGGATGCTTTGGGGAATTTACAGCTTGGTGTCTGCCAAGGAATCCATTCAGCCTCATCTAGAGAATTGTAAGGATCTAGAAGAAGGGATGGCTTGTTTTAGATCTTCCAGAGATGTAGTCTGTTCCTGGCCCCTTTTAAGAGAAGCAGACTTGCAGGTAATTTGGTAAATGGGAGCCATCAAAATACCTAGGTAGGGAATATGGGTTCTCTAGAGCCTTCAGAGTCCAAAAAACCTCTTTTCTTTTAGAGTATGAGGGAATGAATATCAGTAGCTCACTATGATCTCTATCCAGAATGCTCTGAGTTCTCCCTGACCAGTGTATTACCCAAAACTCAACTGAAGAGGCATGCTGAATTTTCTTAGGGTTGATCTTCCCACATCTCTCAAATGAGGGAGCATTTGATCCAGGGCCTCTGCCATGTTGACTTCATTTGGCACAGTGAACATTAAGTCAACACGACACCAGTGGGCATTAATACCCTAAGGAAGTAGGTCTCCTTTTAGGTCTCTGTCCTCCAACCCTTCAATAAGGAGAACTTAGGTAACTTTAAAGGTATAATGAATTCTTTCCCAAGTAAAAGCAAATTGTTCCTGATTAGTCTCACTTTACCTTGTATCTGTTGTCCTGCCTCATTTCAACACCATGGAATAAGATGCCTCTCTGAGGATAAGCTCATCTCTTCTAAACTCACCACCATGCTGTTAATTCAAGCCTTGATGCTCTCTCTCCACCTCCCTCTGCTTCCTCTACCCTCTGTTTGAAGGGTTGGAGGATGGAGTACCAGACTCCTCCAAAGGTCTTCCTTTAGAGATGGTGGAAACTGCACTTTCAGGTCACTCTACTATGCATCTGCTACTCTGCCTTCATGCCTGAGTACCCCATGGTGTCCCATACCTCCTTAGCTGCCTCCTTTTGTGTGTTTTCTCCTTCTCTAGATAGTAAGCTCACTGAGGGCATGGACTATCTTCTGAAAAATTAATTGTGTCCTGTGCCTGACACATTGTAGGTGCTTAACAAATGTTTACTGGATTGGCAATGTTTTATTAGATTGGATGGGAATAGAGAAAAAAACCACCGGTACTCACCCAATGTCTAGGCTATTTGGTTCACCACAGTGACAAGGGCAGGAATGGCTGCAGTAATTGGCATAATAACTTTAATTAGTTCTCTCTACCCTTCACTTTCCACATAAGGTTATTAGAAGGCAAATTTGCAAAGCAAGGTACTCCAGCCTTCTTTATCTCCATCAAAAGGGAACACTAGGAATACACCAGGAACAAATACTATTTAACTACTCAGTTTAACAATTTCAGGGGTTCCACTCAGCCCTACCCATATTGGCATAGAAGTTTTCATAAGTGCCCATACAAATACTGACTCTTTCGATTTAATAATATCCATTCCTATCACACATTTTTCCTGAGAGGGCTACCACTGCTGTAAACTGGAGGGGGTTTTCCATCCATCTTCACCTGAGCAAGGATTCCCTTTGGTTTTGTGACCTTTCCCCTAAAAACCCTGATGGAAACTGGGGTGCCTCTATTCATCTCATCAAGGTTCCCCTTAGCCAGCAGTATCCAGCAGCTTTTTATCTATTTAACATCCTTGGTTAAGGGATGCCCTTTCCAAGCTTCTGTGACTTGGGCATTTTGTCTTCAGTCCCTCTTGGTACTGCAGTGAGAACAGTCTAGGACTTGGGGGAACTTCAGCCTAAACTCTAAGGGAACTCCAAGAGTCCTTTAAGTATCAGTACAAAGACTTAGGTATTTGGGATGACCAGCTGAGGTGGGAGCTTTCAGAGGTGTACTAAGTTTAGGTTAGGCAGAAGGACCATAATGTAGGATCAAACTGTTGCTAATGCAGGCTGGTCATAGAGTGTGAGGAGGTATGGTAGTTCATGAAACATATCTATCTCTTTTAGGAATTTCACCCTTTCCCCTGCACACCCACTGGGACACTGAGAGCAGAGGGCACTCATTCTAATAGTACAAAGTCTGTAGAACTCCCCATCTTAGCCACCTAAAGAGGGACAAAGGGTAGTCTCTATCCATATGGTGTCAATGGGACTTGAGAACTGAGTGGATATGAAAGTTAAGGGAGAAAGAAGAGTCAAACGTGACCCCAAAGTTACCAACATGGGAGACCAAGCAATGATGATGAGCCGCTGATCTTCATTAGTGGAGGGGGTCTACATATCAAAGCTTCCTAACATGGATGAAACCCCAGGTCCAGATTCTCTTTCCCCCACTCCAAATATGACATGTGTCACTTTCTATCTTGTATTATATTTCTGAACACTATTACCTTGGATGTTAATCTCCTTGAGGCCAAATACTCATTTCCTCTACCTCCATGTTTCCCTGTTAGCATAGGCTCTTACATGCAGTAAACTCTCAATGATTGTATTTAATGAATGAATGAATGGGTGAATGGATGAATGGATAAACAGAATGACAACCAGGTGTTCCCAGAGGACAGGAGAAGAGACACCCAATATCTGTAGGAGGTTAGTTTTTTTTAAACAACAATCCTCATGAACAAGGAAATCTATGCATACTGTTGTGCCCAAAATAATGGGTTCCCCCTCTTATAGCTTCTCCCATATTCTTTACCTATTCTTTTCTGAGGGACCACAATTAAGCATATGAACCAGATGATCTCTCAGGTCCCTTTCAGTTCTTGATCCTGTTTTTAGGGTGATTCACCCTGAAACACCAAGCACAGGATGTTTAAGTATCACAAGACCCACTGACAAGGCAATATCATCCCTGTCCCCTACCCCACTTCCCGTGTCAGGAAAAAGCATGGCTCCATGCCATGCCTGGCGAATATCTCAAATAGTGGGTTGTGCCAATGTGAGATACTCATTTTTAATTACTCAGAGGCTGTTGTGTTCTGTTCTTGGAGCCATACATCACCACTGGTGGAATATTGATATTAAAAAGATGGACCTTTGTTTCAGGGAGAACTTTGACGGTCATTAAAGGAGCTTTGCAATTTCCCAAAGGCAATCCAGGCTGCTCTTTCTCTCTGTTTAATTCTAGGCCTTACTCTACCCCTTTGCAGCGCCTGTCCACGATATAGAGAGACACATGGAGCTGGGAGGAGAGCATGTAAGTAGGCTGCAACACATAACAAAATATAGAACTAGGAAGAATTGGAATAAAAGATGTTATCAAATAAACATTTGAGTGAAAAAGGGCATGGATTGCTTGAGCAAAGGGATAGCTGACAAATATCCTGTGTGTTCCCTTGGCATCCTTCTGATGTTTAGAGAAATCACCTCACCCCAACCCCTGGGGAGCCAACTTAAGGAAGGACAAGGACAAGAGCCCCACCGGATGGGCAGGCGTGGATAGGTTGTTATTGTTGGACACATCAATGGACGCAGGTTCATTTGAGAATTAGAGGGGAAGGAGTAGGGCAGATCATCTCTATAGCAACAGATAATTTAAAAAGCCTGAATAATCCTGAAGCCGTTTTTGTTTGGTGCTGAGATCCACTAGCCAATTTTTTCTGCCCTAATTTTGTTTTGCATAGGCTAATATTAAAAGGAGTATGAATGCCCTGAATGCATACTGTTTGACTAGGGAGAAAGAGGCAGGGGGGTGGCACTCAGGGGTGTGCATAGGAAAACAGTCTGGCATTCAGAAAGTGCCCCAGATGATCCACACCTGGATAGATAATCCATGCCTTCGGGGGCCAAGAACTGACCATCAAGAGCCTCGATGACAGAGACAACCTTTCAGGATTTAGTAGAAGTAAAGATTCATGTCTGTCTGATACCCATTCAAAGCTAATGGCCTCACACATCTGGTTTGGAAATATAATGCTGCTTAGTTGGGTGAGACAAAAGGTAAGTTTAAACCCCACCCAAACCTGCCCTATTACTTCAATGCACAACATGAGGCTATCCCCTTTGGCCAGACACCAGAATCTTGTAGCAGCTTTCAATTAAAATGAAATGTCTTGGGGCCCTGTCTGAGACGCTTGGGGGGACTGAATTCTCTCCTTCCCCTCATCTGAGATTTCATGATAAGTATTTATATAGCCCTTTTCAGTTTACAAAGCACTTTATTCACAGCAGCCCTATGATGAGGTAATGTAATGTATCAACCCCATTTTGTAGATGAGGAGACTAAGGCCCAGAGAGACTAAATCCATGGTCATACATCTAGTAAGCCGTAGAGCCAGAGCTGGAATCTGGGTCTTCTGATTCCTAATATCGTGTTCAATAACCTGCTCCATGGGTCTCACAGAATGAATCCCCAAGGAAAGTTTTAAAAGGGAGGTATTTCTTTCTCAAGTATCAGAAGAGATGGAGTTAAAGTAGATAGGAATTAGGCCAGATTACTTCAGAAGGCAGTTAGATGTTTATCCAGTAGCCTCTGGGGCCATTTTGAAGGGGCAGGGAAGCAGCCAGCAGTAGACCTACCACCCCTGGGAAGTGCCCAGTGGTCTGGTGCTCCAGGAGTTGTCAAAGCCTAATTCATGGTAGCCATCCCCTTGATAGCTTTACTAAGTCCAGTAGGGTTCTGACCAGAAGGACAGTTCTGTTAATTACTTTCTTAAGAGGGAAGAGAAGGTCTATTGGGCAGTCCAATGAAGAAAGAGACAAGAGACCCAGGTTGCTAATAACAGCTCTAGTACTGAGGTCAACTCAGTTTCCTCATCTGTAAAATAAGAGAGATTAGGGCCTATGATCTCTAAGGGCCTGTTTATTACTTCAATGCTTCATCATCATTAATTTGTGCCTTCACTGCTGCGGGTGCTCTGTACCATCTACTCCCACCTCCCTCCCTTAGCCTCCTTAGTGATGCATATTGCATTCCCTCTAGGACATGGTAGGCTGTCTTTGAGAGTTGCTGAATTCAAAAAATTCAGCACCTGGCAGCTAAGCTAGTGATGAGCCTCTGACCTTAGCTAGGGCTGGTCCTTGGATGATAGATATGTAGCCTGTGGCCACGCCCCTGTAGGCCTTTCCAGCCTGGTGGGTCCTGCCAGGGCTGGTACTCCAACGAATTGCTTTTGAGAACCCAGGGTGACCTCCATACTGTGAGGAGGCATCCAAATAGGATGTCAGTGGAGGAACGCCAACAAATGTTTTATTATGTGCACTGACTGTGGGGATCAGTGGTGTCAATAATCCAAAAAGAGTTTTAAAATAATTGACAATTGTTCTTAGGAGGCAGTCAAGTAGAGGAGAGTCCGTGATCTCTGCTGGATCATGCTGTTTGGTGTGGAAGGACAAGATGAACATCTAAGTTTCAGTGACCTTGCACAAGTCAATGAACACCACCAGACCTTAGTTTTCTCATCTGTCAAGTCAATGGAAATAATAACCCCCAGCCCCCTTCCCTATCACATAGAGGTAGGGATAGGGATAGGGACTGTACGATTTCACTGGTTAAAGGGGACTTCCTAGTGAGGAACCTCCCTCCACCAATGTAAGTAGGCACCTTCTCTGCAATGTATAGTCTTTTTATTATTATTATTTTTTTTTTTCTTTTGCTTTTTGGAGGGCAGTTGGGGTTAAGTGACTTGCCCAAGACCACATGGCTAGTTTTTGTGTTAAGTGTCTGAGGCCATATTTGAACTCAGGTCCTCCTGACTCCAGGGCTGGTGCTCTATTCACTGTGCCACCTAGCTGCCCCTGCAATATATAGTCTTTAAGAGTTGCCTAGAACACTGAGAGATAAAGTACTTCCCCAGGGTCATACAGCCAGTATGTGTCAAAGGAGGACTTAAAACGCAGGTCTTCCTGGCTTTAAGGCAAGTTCTCCATCCAGTATACTGCCGTGTTACCCCTTCCACACAGTGATACTGGAAATAAGCTAGGCTACCTCCAGTTGTCCTGCTCTATATCTGTCCACTGGGCCCAGATGGCTCCGGAGGAGAAAGTGAGGCTGGCGACTTTGCACAGCCCTGCCTCACTTAAATCCAATTCACTTGCAAGTCATGGCATCATCTTCCTGATGTTTGAGAATAAAGGACAAAAAAGCAACAATGGAAATAAAGATATACCAGTATGTTAGGCTTATTTTCTCCCTGTATAGAATTGTTTCAGGCCAATGAATCACAGAATATGAATCAAGAGGGACTTCAGAAACCAGTTATTCCAAGCCATACCTGACTATAAACCCTCTTTCCAGGATCTCTAACAAATGGCTATTAATCTTTTGCTTCTGGGAAGGGGAACCAACTGCTTCTGGGTTCTACTTTTGGACAATTCTAATGGTTGGGAAGTTTTTTGTTACATTGAACTGCAATCTACCCCCCTATAACTTTAGCACATAGTTTCTAATGCTGCCTTCTGTAGACAGACAGAACAAGTCATTTCCTTTTCTCTCTGGCTGCTCTTCTAAGATCTGAAGACAGGCATCATGCCTCAGCTCCTCACACACACAAGTTCTTTTGATTTATCTTCCTACAGTGCTATCTAGAGGCTCCTCATCATTCTGCCCAACCTCCTCTGGACACTCTTTGACATATCCATATCCTTCCGAAAGTGTAGCCCCCATAACTGAACCCAGAGCTCCAGATGTGGTCCGGACAAGGCAGAATGCATCCTCCTCCCTCCCTCTAAGCTATTAGATAACAGTGACTTGTTTTGATGTCATCTCACACTGTTGACTCATAGTGAGCCTGAAGTCTTACTGAAATCCTCACATCTTTTTCAGCTGACCTGTTTAGTCAGGCCTCTCCAAGAATGGGTAGGTGGGTTGAGGTTTATTTTTTTGGATTTTTTTTTTGGAGGGTGTAAGGCAAGGCAATTGGGGTTAAGTGACTTGCCCAAGGTCACACAGCTAGTAAGTGTGTCAAGTGTCTGAGTTCGGATTTGAACTCACGTCCTCCTGATTCCACGGCCTGTGCTCTATTCGCTGCGCCACCTTGCTGCCCTTTTGAGATTCTCTCTCTCTCTCTCTCTCTCTCTCTCTCTCTCTCTCTCTCTCTCGGAAGGGGGAAGGCAAGGCAATTGGGGTTAAGTAACTTGCCCAAGGTCACATAGCTAGTAAGTGTGTCAAGTGTCTGAGGCCAGATCTGAACCCAGGTTCTCCTGACTACAGGGCCACAGCTCTATTTACTATCCACCCAGCTGTCCCTGGGTTGAGTTTTTGAACACAGAATCACAGCATTTCAGAGTTGGAAGGGACCTCAGTGGCCATTTAGTCCAACCCATATGAAAACAAGCAGTTGCTCTGATTTTAATAGAATGCCTCTGGGGAGGGGGCATTCATCACCTCCTGGAGCAGCCCACTCCACTTTACTCCAGTGCCAATTGTTAGGAAATTTTTCCTGACATTAATGCTAAATTTGACTCTTTGCAGCTTCCATCTACTTCCTGGTTCTGCCCTCTAGGGCCAAACAGAAACCATTTAATCCCTCCTCAATGTGACGGCCCTTCAAATCCTTGAGAGCAGCTATTGTATCCTCCCTAAGTCTTATCTTCCACAGGATAAACATGCCCAGTCCTTCCAAGTGGTACTCCTATAACGTGGAATCAATGCTTTTCACCATCTTGGTTGCCCTCTTCTGGGTGGTCTCCAGCTTGACAATACCCTTCTTAAATCATGACACCCAGACCTGAACACAGTAGTCCAGATGTGAATCTGATGAGGGAAGAGTACAGTGGGACTAATACTTCCCTATGCCTGTCTTAATGTAACCCAAAATCACACTAGGTTTTTAATTATCCATTATACTGCTGACTCATATTGGCCTTACGATTCACTAAAATTTCCAAATTTTTTTCAGAATAACTTGCTAACCATGCCTCTCCATCTTATATTATGTTGGGGTTTTTTTATACCCAAATGCAAGCTTTTACATTTATTCCTATTGAATTTCATCCTATTAGATTCAGCCCAATGTTCTAGCCTATCATGATCTTTTTAGATTCTGACCCAGGGCTGGGGACCCTGTGGCATCGAGGTCACATGTGGCCCCCTAGGTCCTCAAGTGTGGCCCTTTGACTGAATCCAAACTTCACAGAACAAATCCCCTTAATAAAAGGATTTATTCTGTAAAACTTGGACTCAGTCAAAAAGCCACACTCAATGACCTAGAAGACCACATGTAGCCTCGAGGCTGCAGATTCCCCACCCCTGTGACCCTGTCATCCAACATGTTACTATGCTTCCACCTTTGTATTATCTACAAATTTGATGATCATGCCATCTGTGCCTTTATCCAAGTCCTTGATGAAAATGTTGAACAATATGGGACCAAGCACAGATCCCTGGGGTACTCCACTGGAGACTTCCCACCATGTTGACATTGAAACATTAACAACCACTCGAGTCTGTCCATATAACCAGTTCTGAATCCACTGAGATGTCCAGTCATCTAGTTTACAGCTTTCCATTTTCTCCATAATAATAGTATGAGATACTTTATCAAAAGCTTTGCTAAAACATAAGTAAACTATATCCACAGCATTCTCTCATCTCCTAGTTTAGTAATCCTGTCAAAGAAGGAAATGAGGTTAGTCTGGCATAACCTGTTCTTGATGAAGTCATGCTGACACTTTGTAATCACTGCTTCCCTTTCTAGATATTCACCAACCATCTTTTTAATGATCTTGTCTAGAATTTTCCCAGGTATCAAAGTCAAGCTCACTGACCTAGTATGGTTTGCAGACTCTGTTCTTTTCCCTTTTTTGAAAATCAGGACAACATTTGACCTTCTCCAATTTTATGGTACCTCTCTCATTTTCTATGATCTCTCAAATATCACTGACAATGTCTCAGCAATCACATGTGCCAGTTCTTTCAGGATGTAGTTCAGCTGGGCCAGATGATTTGAATTCATCAAGGCAACTATTTACCCTTACTATGTCCTCATCTTCGGTATCAACTCTCTTTGTAAAGTCCTTAACATCTTCAGATCTTTTAAAATATTTTGCCCTTCATTGAAAAAAACTTATGCTGCCTGATATGTACAATAAGAAAATATTGTGGTTTAGTGTTCTGAATTTGAAATCAGAGTTCTTCTGTTTAAATACTAACTCTGCTTCTGATTAGTACCTGTTTGAACTTAGACGAGTCAATCTCTCTGAGCCTCGGTTTCTTCAAATGCAAAATGGGGAGGCTGAGCTCAAAGGTTCCTCTCAGCTCTGTAACCCAGGTATGACCTGTGTATTTCTCTCCAGGCTGACTCTCCTTTTGGATTTGCCCTACAGTGCCCCAGAAATTTCTCCACCCTGTAAGTTTACTCTAGCCCTGGATCTCACATATTGGAAATACCCTCTACCCTGACAGCCTTTCCCTCTGATTGCCTGGTTCCTCCTAGAATCTCTATTTTAAGGAGGAGGCTCAGGCCAAAAATATATTCATTCCTCTCTAGGCTTTACACCAGCCTCTTCACATGACTTTCTATCTCATGCCTCAATGCTGGGTACCTTTTTTTTTTTTTTTTTTTGCCTTTCTCCCACTCGCACCTCCCCTTTTCAGTTCTGTTTTATGTTGTCTTCTCCCATTAGAATGTAAGCTTCCTGAGGGCAGGGACTGCATATCTGCTTGTATTTGTATTCCTAGTACTAAGCATAGTGCCTGGGACATATAATAAATGCTTGTTGACTTGACTGTGTATGTGCTGTTTCCTTGTGCCTGACTAAAAAGTTAGTGAGTGCAGAGATCATGTCTAATCTAAACTTTGTATCTCTACTAGGGTCTAACATAATGCTCTACACACAGTGGGCCCTCTATTAATGTTTGTTGGATTGGACTGGATCGATGGTCCTGGTTGCATATATTGTTCTTTTTTCTCAATGGTCTCTCACTGTGTGATCCTGGAACATTTAGTTTTCCTGCAGGCATATGAGTTAAAGGGTAAGCCTCAGAAGTTTAAAAACACATTTTGTGTGACCTATATAAGGAAAGAGATGGTCTTTTGTGAACTTTGGGGCTCATTTGCCTGAATTATAATTTTCATGGTGATGGGAATACTGCCTATACAGTTTGAATTCCTTGTATCCTTTTGATTAGGGGAGGAGAGAAAAAAAGAGGAGGGCATCTGTCAAGTTAGGTAAGTCATTATTTTAAAATATGATTGGAGCACCCGACAATCCACTCTTCAGGGAGGAGGCTTCCTGACTGATTAAAAGTGAGCCAGGGATTATAGACAAGAAGATTCAGTTGGTAAGGTGGCTGGAAGCAAAAATTGGTTTGGGGGTGGCTTATCGTGAAAGATGTCTTTAGAGCCATGAGGGACGGATACTTGGGCCTAGAAAAATCCTGCTGTATCAAGCTAAGTATGGAGGAACTCTTTTGTTGTTGATCAGTTGTTTCAGTTATGTCTGACTTTTTGTGACTCCATTTTGGGGTTTTTTGGGCAAAGATACTGGAGTGATTTGCCATTTCCTTCTCCAGCTCATTTTGCAGATGAGGAAACTGAGGCAAACCAGGTTAAGTGACTTGCCCAGGGTCACATAACTAGTAAGTGTCTGAGGCCAGATTTGAACTTATGAAAATGAGTCTTTCTGACCCCAGGACTAGTGCTCTATCTACTGTGCCGCCTAACTGCCCATGGAGAAACTCAAGCTAGGCAGAACAACTGTAAATTAAGGATACTTAGTCTGGCCATAACAGGACCATAGAAGGGATCTCAGAGGTCATTTGGTATAACTGCTTCATGTTATAGGTGAAAAAATAGGGCCATGAGAAATTGTGACCTGCCAAAATATGGGTAAAGATGGGCAGGAATGGGATTCAAAACTTACATCTAGTGATGTCAAATTTGATCCTCTTCCTACCGTATGTGGCTGATAGTTTTCTTTGGTTTTCATTTTATCCGACATATTATTTCACAAGCTACTTATTTCCTTTTATAAATAAGTCTTTAAAATGTATTCTTGTATCAAAGAAAAGGATGAAAGAACTATATGTACAAAAATATTTGTAGCAGCTCTTTTTTGGAGGCAAAGAATTGGAAATTGAGGGAATATCCATCAATTGGGGAATGGCTGAACAAATTGGGGCATATTATTGTGACGGAATACTATTGTGAAATGACAAGCAGGCTGGTTTCAGAAAAACCTGAGAAGACTTACATGAACTGATGCAAAATGAAGTGAGCAGAACCAGGAGAACATTGTATACATGATAACATAAATATTTTATGATGATCAACTGTGTAAGATTTAGTTACTCTGATCAAAATAATGATCCAAGATAATCCCAAAGGAATCATGATGAAAAATTCTCTACACGTCCTAAGAGAGAACTGATGAACTGTGAGCGCAGACTGAAGCATACTTTTTTCACTTTCTTTATACTTCTTGCTTTTTTTCATCATGGCTAATATAGAAATATGTTTTGTATAACTTCATATGTATAATCGATATAGTGCTTGCCTTCTCAATGGGTGGGGGAGGAGCAGGAGGGAGAGAATTTGGAATTAAAATGTTTTTAAATGAATGCTAAAAATAAATGAATAAATAAAGAGTTTTTAAAGACATGCTCTTTTAATCTAGAGTGGGCAGTAGCAGTAGCTAGAAGGGAAAGATGGCACATGTCACAGGAATAATACCATCCCATGTGCAATAGGCTAGCTTTTCCTAAAAGGTATTGAAACAATCCTTGAGAATGACTTAGTTTCTTTGTGGACTAAGTACAAAAACTAGCCCAGAAGGAATCAGGAGATCTTCATGTTTCAATGCTTAAGCTTTATTAGCTTAAAATTGCACCAAGACATTTTGGACAACCTGTATGCTTCTGACTGGGAGAAACAAGCATCTAAGTCCCCACTGTGTGCCAAGCACACAGTGGGTGCTTTATAAATGTTAGCTATCGTTATTATACTAAGCACTATTATAACCCATTTTACAGTTGAGGAAACTGAGACTGAAACAGTTTCAATAGTTTACCCAGGGTCATTTAATAGTTGAGGAAACTGAAGCCCAGGGAGGCTGAGATTGGCACAAGGTCACACAGGCCTAGGGTCAGAGTCAAGAACTGGGACTCCATGTACAACACTCTTCCTACCTTACCATGTGGATTCCTAGCAAGAGCTGACTCCAAGGTGTAGCTCAGGGCTGAGGTTTAGTAATCAAAGAAGTCTGTCAAGAAATGAATAATATTATACCTGATTTTAACATTGTGCTTTCAGATTTATGAAGCACTTTACATATAGCATCATCATTTTACACTCCCCATTTTACTGGTAAGGAAACAGACTCAGAGATTAAAGGACTTGCTAGAAATCAGCTTAGCTAGTAAATGTCAGGGGCAGGATTTGAATCCTAGCTCTCTCCTGACTCCAACCTAGCACCCTTCTCACCATACCACACTGTCTTTGATGAAAGCCCCCCAAAGAAGATCTGGTGCCTCAGGAATCTGACCCAATTTGTCAAGACCCAAGAGACAAGACAGGGCATTTACATGGGGTAGTGATGGAGCACCAGGCTTGGAAGACTCATCTTCCTGAGTTTATTTATTTATTTATAAATGGGTTTTTAAACACTGTTTTTTATTTATTTATTTGTTGCTTTTTGGAGGGCAATTGGGGTTAAGGACTTACCCAAGGTCACACAGCTAGTTTTTGTGTCTGAGGTCCAAACTGAACTCAGGTCCTTCTGACTCTAGGGCTGCCCCTATTCCTGAATTTAAATCTAGCTGTGTGACTCCCATCAATTCAAGTTAACTCTGTTTGCCTTGGTTTCCTCATCTGTAAAATGAGTTAGAGAAAGAAATGGCAAAGTACCCCAGTATCTTTGCCAAGAAAACCCCAAAGAGGGTCATGAAGAGTTGGACATGACTGAACAACAGCAAAAGGGTTCAAGATTAGATTTCTGATGTAGTGGGGAAAAGCAGTTGATTCGGAGTAAACAGAAAAACTCGGAAGATATGGGTTTGAGTTCTTCCACTGGCTTCACTTTTCTTAATTTTTTTTTTTTTGAGGTCATCAAGGTTAAGTGGCCTGCCCAGGGCCCCACAACTAGTAAGGTCTAAGGCTGGATTTGGACTCAGGTCCTCCTGACTCCAGGCCTGATTCTCTATCTACGGTACTACCTGGCTGCCCTCAGTTCCTTGCCCTGCTTACCCTGAAGAATGATGGTGATGAGAAAATAAGATGAATAGATATGAAAGCACTCCGTGAAGTGTCATACAAGTGTCATGTTTTGGGAATCAGATCAAACTTAGAGTCTGATTCATTCCAATTTAAGAAGGTATGAAAGAGCTGAGCTGCTGTTAGAGACCGAGCCTTGGCCTTGGACTTAGGAGACCTGAGCTCTATCTTTGGCTCATGCACTGACCAGGTAGCACAGTGGGGAGAGCACTCGGCTTGGAGTCAGAAAGACCTGAGTTCAAATACTTGCTGACTGAGTGACCCTGGGCAAGTTACTTCACCTCTGCTTGCCTCAGTTTCCCCAACTGTTAAATGGGGATACTGATAGCATCTACCTCCCAGGGTCGTTGTGAAGGTCAGCTAATGTTTACAGAGTGCTTAGCCCAGCTCCTAGCACATAGTAAGTGTTACATAAATGCCACTGTTGTTGTTGTTCCTGCCTCTCTATGCAGCCTTGGGTAAATCCCTTCTCTCCTAGGCTTCGGCTTTACCATATGCAAAATGAAAGCTTTGGCGAACACGGTCCCTAAGATTCCTCCCAGCTCTGCCACAGGATTCTAAGTTGCAGCCAAGAGTCCATTTGCCTAACCCTGTGTGGGTTTGTTTTCAGGGGTGTTGCTGGCCCTTCTTTCACCATCAATCAAGATTTTGCTGCATTCCTGTGAGTCACACTCTAAACAAACCCTGTCACCCAAGCAAGGGGAGGGAGGAAGAGGAAAGAGGGGAAGGTTCAGAAATAAATCAGGGAAAAACCCGTAGAGTCATGCATTAGCCTCTGTCTCCCAGAGGAGATGCTTTCCTGGCAATCCAGCACACCCTCGTGGGCCCCATCTTCTCTGACCCTTGAGCCTGGGATGTCATCACCTCCCTCCCCAGATAGACGAGGAAACTGAAGAAGGGAAAACCCTTTCAGGCTACCTGGATCATTTTGCCTCAGACTTGCTTCCTGCAACATTAGCCCTAAAGCAACATGGGGAACCTTGGTAAGCAGACTGGTGTAATGGTGTAATGGAGATCACTCATTGGACTGGGAAGCAGGGGCCCTGGGTTCTCTCTTCTATTTCACTATTAACTCTAGGCAAACCCCTAGGAAAATCCCTTCCCCCTCTGGGTCTCACTGCCTTCTTTATAAAATAAGGTGGTTAGACTATATGATGTCCAAGGTCCTTTGCAGCTATAGCAATTTAAAAATTCCATACTGTTCTATTATTTTCTTACTGCAAATGGAGGCAGAGAAGACCCCAAGGAGTGTTCAACCGAGCCCCCTGGCCACATGTGCTTGGTTCTGAAGGACTTGTGCTTTGGGATGATGAAGCAATCTCCTTATTGGTCACTGGTCCCTGTGTACTGCTTCCTGATCCTTTGATGGGGCTTGGTGTCAAAAAGATTTGGCCACTGAGCCAAGAAGTATGGTCCAGACCCTAAAAGGAATGACTCTACACTTTGGCACTCCTTCTCTTTCCCTCTTCCAGTCAAAGGAGTTTAATGTTTTAAAATCTTTGTCAGCATGCATTTATGGGTCTAGGAGGCAGCTAGATGGCTCAGTGGATAGAGCACTGGGCCTGGAGTCAGGAATACTTGTGCTTAAATCTGGCCTCAGACACTTAGTAGTTGTGTGACCCTGGGTAAGTCACTAAACCTCTGTTTGCAGGAGGAAATGGCAAACTACTATAGTATGGTCCACAGGGTCACGAAGAGTTGGAAATGACTGAATAAACAGCACCTTCTGAGTCTGTTTTAAGGATTTCTTTTGTGTGAAGAAATAAATAGCTGTCCTATACTGAACAGGGCTATACACTTTCTATTCCTTTTCAGGGAAACCCCAGACTTGAGTCATTCCTAAAGTTTAAAGCAGTTTTCCCTGATGTTCTGGGGTGAAAGTGTGAAGAGCCAAAGAAAATGAAAAAATAAAATAAAGGGAAGTCAAGTTCCCTGGCTGAACCCTGTGCATTTATCAGCCCTTTGTAGATATGAACAGCCCCTCTGCCCACAGTGGTAGTTCGGCTGCTACTTTATCACAGGGCATGTTCTCATTCCCAATGGCACCCAAGTTTGGTGGGTAGAGCTGAAAAGCACCTCAGAAGTCGTCTAAGTCAATTCCTTTATTTTGCAGATGAAGAAACTGAGAACCAGAGATTAAGCATGAGAAGGAGGACGTGAGCCAAGCAGGACTTGTCACTGCAGAGCCTGTCCTCCACAATCACTGTGCCACACTGCGTCTGCTAGGAAGGCTGGGCTGTTTGAGCCCACCGCAGACCGGGATGCAGGCTCCCTCAGGAAGCCATGGCCTGACTATGCCTCAGTTTCTCTAGCTTGCAGAAAGGCAGGAAGGTTCTCAACGTAAAGGTGGAGGGGGTGGAGGTGGGGGGTTGATAGCAGCTATGATCACAGCTGTCAGGTGCAGTCAGGGGCCTCCTGGAGGAGCAGAGACTAGCAGCATGATATAAACAACCTCCCCGCTCTGACAAGTTTGCCAGCTCCTTCTGCTTATTCCTCCCACCGGAAGTCATCATCTCCTGCACGTGACAGCCTGATCATTTCCACAGCAACCAGCTGAAATGTCACTGAGAAGAGAGATGGCTCTCTGTTCCCTGACACCCCTTAGCTACCTCTCATACTCAGATCCAGACTCTAATAGGCAGCAGAAGGCCTGAGTCATGTACTCCCTTTGTGGGCCCTAAAGGTCAAACCTCTGCCTCAAACTTTCCTACCCTGAGAGGTGAGAGAGGACTGAGAAAATCTAAGATCTGTGGCCTTAGGCTTGGGGATGTCAGGATTTACCTTTTTATCTTAAACAACACTACAATGCCAACACATCAATGATTTGGGTGTGAACACAGAGATCTGACTTGAGTGTATGTGCGTGTCTGTGTGCCCAGTGTGCATTTGTGTGTCTGGATACCTAATGGTATGTCTGGAGTTTCTCTACCTTGAACATGAAACCCGATCACAAACAGCATCTCCCCATGGGGACTGTGGGGCAGTGGGGGTGTCTAGTGGCTTCCCCTCCAAGGACCCAATTCCTGAATAAGATTCTCAGGGCCCTGCTTTGGTTTTTTGAATTAGGGTTCTAAATGGCTCTGTCCTAGAGGGGGATGGGAGAGGCCTAGGATTTCCCAGGAGGCCCATCTCAGTCTGTGGCTAGGGGGCCAGCTGCTCTGAATGGCTTGTGTGTGTCCAGAAGCTGAGACTGTGCAGGCAGGAGCCTCAGGGAGGGGGGAGGGAGTTGGGGGCCCTTGCCTGCTGGGATTAAGAACACACTGGTTTGGCCTGTATGTCTGACCAGCCATAAAGAGAGTCAGTTTACAGCTGAGATAGGAGGTTGGTAACCTGAGAAGTGGGGGAAGGAGGGTTGGGAACAGAGTGGAGGAAAGGGGCTGGGCTGCTTCTAGAGATTTGGGTGATAGGAGGGAAATCAGGATGTTGGGGATCCTTGGCCAGGAAAAGAAGTGTTTCTGTTTTGCTTTCTGTGTTGTTTCTCCTTCCCCAAGTGATAGAACAGGCTTTGGTGTTTCATAACACAGATATTAAGCCTTGCCTCCCCCCCAGTCACCCAAGCCCTGGGGAATGCAAGGGAAGCCTCATTGCCCTCCTCCCCTTTCCCTTTCCCTACCCCCACCTACTCAACTGCCAGTTGGGAGGAGCCTAAGCCTGAGAAGTGACTTCAGCTATTCTCTGAGGTTGTGTCCAGGATAGCAATGGAGCCAAGGTCCCCTCACCCACCAGGCCCCACCCCGTTACTTTGCTAGGCTCTGGCTAGCTAGCAAACCCAGCCTCACAACTCATTTCATTGTTGTGGATACTTTCTGAAACCATGCTTAGGGACAGAAAGAACTGTGTAGAGAAAATGAATGAGGGAGACTGATACTGGGAGTAGCAGTGGACCATGCCCCCCATCAGAGCCCTTTGGAATTATGCCTCTCAGTCACTGTGTGATCTTGGATATCAGTTTCTTCCACTGGAAATATGGAATAATACTATCTGCTCCCCCCGCCCCTTCTGTGAAAATGAAATAGTCAGTGGTTTTGAAAATGCTTTGAAATTTATTAAACAGGTGAGTATTTATGAGTTGAAAAAGTGAAGAGATACGTCATTTTCCTTAACAGACAGGCCATCCTTTTTGACACTGCCTGGGTTCTTTCTTTAAGATTTTTTTTTAAGGAGAGATTCTGTTTTGTGATTAAATTGGTGCAACACCGACTGTTCTTAAATCTATAGTCTTGGAGAGTGAGGGGGTACTGAGATGTTAGGGTTAAGGGATTTGAGCAG
This sequence comes from Gymnobelideus leadbeateri, assembly GCA_011680675.1. Classification (NCBI taxonomy): domain Eukaryota; kingdom Metazoa; phylum Chordata; class Mammalia; order Diprotodontia; family Petauridae; genus Gymnobelideus; species Gymnobelideus leadbeateri. The sequence continues at coordinate 484,606 of WOXC01004080.1, forward strand.
TCACATAGCCAAGTCACTCGGAGGTCACATGTGAACTCTGAGGCCAGAGCACCACTCACTAGACAACACTGCCTCTCTGTCCAGAAGACTAAAATCGTCTCATATCAGAATTCCTACTATGTTCGAAACACACTCCAGAAGCATACTTTGAAGGAACGTCCCTCCTTCTACCCTCATCTCTCGCACGACCAACCATCTCAACTGTGTTCTGGGTTGTTCTGCACTCCTCCTCCTCCCCCACCTTGTTCACATTGTCTGCTTGGGGCCAGATGTGAGGGGAGTGGCTGGTTATAAATAATGAAATGGCCAGGTGTTCCAAATAGGTGGCTGGGGAAACACAGACGCGTTCCATGTCCTACAGAAGGCCTCTGCTCCCTCTGATCGTAGAATTTAAGAGCCAGGAGGGATCTTGGAGGTGATCTAGACCCGCCCCTTCATTTTATAGGGGAGGAAACAGGTCCAGAGAGAAGGGACTCGCCCATAGTCACATGGCTAATCAGTGACACCATAGGAGGTTTTTTCTAAAGAGGGGAAATCTTGAAGACAATGTAGCGGGGACTCTGGAGCAGTGCTATCACTGGGGGCTGGCTTGTAAGGGATAGACAGGACTCTCTGTTGCCAGTCCTGCAGTTAGTCCTAACACTGGTAAAATACTCTGAGCAGACATAGAGGGCTCATGCCCTCCCCTCCATCACCCCACAGAATCACTGCCCTCTGAGGAGCTGTCAGATTCTAGCGCTGCCACCACTGTGCGTGACCTTGGCCCTGAGTCTCCTTCCCCGTGAAACGAGGCCATTGGATGAGAAGATCTCCAAGGCCCCTTCCAGCTCTGACAAGTCTGTGATTCTGGGAAGGGAAGGAGGGGGAAGGTTGCCATCATCAGTAATGAATGCTTCTTCCCTGCATTAGGAGAAAGGCTGAAGCCGGCATGACGTTTAATTAATCTGTGCCGATTAGCATTATTAAAGAAAACAAAGGGAGTTATTGGAGATTTAGCTCCCAGAATATAATCAAGAAGATCTCCCCCTGGGGATGAGACTGCCCCTCAGCTTCCACGTCCAATTTGCACTCCCAAGTAGAGGAGTGAGGGAGTTGACAGGAAGTGTGTAGATGTCACAGAATTTAGGAGTCATTAGCTGGAGACATAGGAAGAGAAGCAGAGGGCCTAGAAGAGGAGGGATATGACAGGCTTTCTGCACTGTACTAGCTTCTGGAGCTACAATGACAAAAACAAAAAACAAAAAAACAAAGCAGTCACTGCCCTCTGACCTTATAGTCTAGCCAGGGAATAATAGCACTAGTAACTAGGCAGGAATTAAGGAAAGGTTCACAGGGAAGGTAGCTCTTGAGCTGAGTTTTAAAGGTAACTAGAGATTATGAGCCTGGAATCAAGGAGACCTGAGTTCAAATCTAAGCCTCAATTACTTACTAGGTGTGTTACTCTGGGCAAGTCATTTAACCTCTGTTTTCCTAGGAAGGTGGATCAGCTGATAGTACTGGGCCTCAAGTCAGGAAGACCTGAGTTCAAATCTAGCCTCAAACACCTTCTAGTTGTGGACAAGTCATTTAACTTCTGTTTGCTTTAATCCATTGCAGAAGGAAATGGTAAATCACCCCCAGTACCTTTGCCAAGAAAACTCCTTGGACACTATGATCCACAGGGCCCTGAATAATTGGACATGACTGAACAACTGAACAACAACAAAAGATTCTGGGAGACAGCACTGAGGAGGGAGTGCATTCCAGGCCTGGAGGGAGAGGCAGTCACTGTAAAGCCTGGGAAAGGGAGTGGAAGACAGGATGTAATATATGAGAAATAGAAAGAAGGTCAGTTTGGCTGGACTGCAGGATGTCTGCATGGACTGGAATGTGCAATAAGGCTAGAAAAAGGCACATTGGGGCTAGGTAGTGAAGGGATTTAAATTCCAGACAGGACTTTATATTTGATCCTGGTGATAAAACTAAGCCACTGGAGGTTATGGACACAGTCAGGCTTGTGCTTAAGGAAAAACAACTAGGAGGCAATTGCAATAATGCAGGAGAAAAGCAGTGAGAGACTGAGCTGTGTGAGTGGGGAAGTGGAGATGGAGGGAAGAGATGTTATGCAAGTCAGCTGACAGGATTTGGTGCCTGAGTGGATATATGGGGTAAGTGAGGAGTTGAGGATAACACCAAGGTTTCAAACCTGGGGGACACCTTGTGGGGAAAAAAATACCCATTTTCCTAATCCGTAGAATGTCAAGCTCAAGGCCTGTGGGCCATTAGTGCCCTTCAAAAATCCAGAGTATATCGTAAACCAAATAAAAACATAATTGGGAAACATTTAAGAAAAATAAAAATGTAATACTTACAAAGATCATTTTAATCTGTGGTTTTCTAAGTTAATGTGCAGGGATGGGGATTTCCTTCTCTTTGGGCTCGATACCACCAGTCTATGGGAGGTATGTGCACAATGAATAGAGCGCCAGGCCTGGAATCAGGGAGACTCTTCTTCCTGATTTCAAATCTGGCCTGAAAAACTTAGTAGCTGTGTGACCCTGGGCAAGTCACTTAACACAGTTTGCCTCAGTATTTTCATCTGCAAAAAGAGCCAGAGAAGGAAATGGCAAAGTATTTTTGCCAAGAAAACCCCAAATGGGGTCATGAAGAGTCAGACACAACTGAATAACAAAAAATCTAGAGGATCCAGTTACACAAGGACAGTTTGGGAAATAAAGTGTATTGTATGTTATTCTGGTCTGATGTCAGGCTAGCAAACATAACATTATATGATGAGCACACCTTCACTAGGGTGTTGTGATAGTGGGGGCTCTAAGGCTGCTGAAAATTTCAATTTTATGTATGTGTGTATGTGTGTGTGTCTGTGTGTGTGTGAGTGTGCGTATGTGTTTTTGTGTGTGCATGCAGGTTTAAATTTTACTTTCTGTTGGGACTGTGCTTATACATATATTGTGGCACAAACAGCACCACTTACTCTACAAACCCAGCCCGGGGAGGGGGGGTGGATTGTACCTTTGTCTTTTATTTCATGATGGAATGAGTCAAAAGAGCCCTGAATGTTTTATTCCTCTCCCCCCCCAGCCCAAAAGTGTATCCACTATGCCTCTATCTGAGATCCCTCCTCACCTTGAGAAAACAAGTAAATTACTCTCTTCAAACACATTAAAGGCTCTTTATTTATCTTTATATCCTTTGAAATATCCCTTAAATCAGGAAAGGTACAAGATTGGAGAAGGGCAACTATCCTAGTTTTTGAAATGGGGAAAAGAGCAGAATATGCAAATTATAGGCTAGTGGACTTGACTTAAAGTCCTGAGAAAATTCTAGACAGAACCATTCAAGAGATGGGTGATGACATTCTAGAAAAAAAAAGTGATAATTACAAAAAGTGAGCATGGCTTCATCAAGAGCAGGTCATGCCACACTAACCCCATTTCCTTTTTTGCCAGGATTACTAAACTAAGAGATGGGGGTAATGCTACTGATATGGTTTACTTAGGTTTCAGCAAAGCTTTTGACAAACTATCTCATACTATTATTTCTGGTATAGAAGATGAGGAGATATGAATTGGATAATCAGATAGAGCCAAAACAGGCTAGATGTTAGGACCCAAAGAATGGCTGGAAGTATTCCCTGAACTACCTGGACATCTGTTCTTGATCCTAGCCTGTCAAACATTTTTTATTAATGACTTGGAAAAAGTGTGGCCCTTTGACTGAATGCAGATAAGATGGTTGCACTTGAGGACCTAGAAGGCCATATGTGGCCTCAAGGCCACAGGTTCTCCACTCCTGGGTCAGAGCTTTAGGTTGAATCTAAGAAGATGAAATCCAGTAAATATAAATGTAAAATCTTGTATTTGGTATTAGGAAAGTCAACGGCATCAATACAAGATGGGGATTGCATGCAAAGATAGCAGTTTCTCTGAAGAAGACCTGAGAGTTCTAGTAGACTTCAAACTCACACACATTAACAGTGTGCTGAAGGGCTAGTATGACCTTTGGGCTGCACTAGGAGGAACAGAGTTTCCAGGAATAGGAAGGCAATAGTCCTACTGTACTGTAACCTTGTCTGACCTCATCTGGGATATCAAGTTCAGTTCTGGGCACCATGGTTTAAGGATATCAGCAAGTTGGAAGAGTGTCCAGAGGAGGTCAACCAGGATGATGAAGGGTGAAGAGTCCATGACATATGAGGAGTCATTGAAGGTAACAGGGACATTTAGATGGGAGAAGAGAAGACTCAGAGTGGGTAAGATAGCTGTGCTCAAGTAAATTCTGAAGGGATGTCATGTGGAACAGGGGTAAGACTTTTTCTCTTTGGCACCAGAGAGAATGATGGATGGGAATGGCAAAGGAGCCAATTTAGGCTTGATGTCAGCAAAAATTTCCTAACAATTACAGCTGTCCAAATGTGGAATTGGTTGTCTCAGAGGTGGTGCCTTCCCCCTCCTCCGAGGTCTCTATGCAGAAGCTAGACCATCACTTGTTAAGGAGATTATGGAGGGATTCCTTTCACATATGGACTGAAGTGGATGGCATTCTGTGATTCTGTGAAGCAGGCTTGTTGGATTGAACCGAATGAACATGCTGTGCTTACTCCCAGCATCCTCACTTTTTTTTAACTGCTTTTTTTTCTTACCTGGAATGCTCTTCTTCTTCCTTCGTACCTGCCCAATACCTAGCTAGGCATCCTTCAAGGCCCTGCCCAAAGTCCACCTCTTCTATGAAGTTTCCTTAAGCCATCATAACTGGAAGTGATCTTACAGAATCATAGAGTTGTTCCACTTTTTTTTCTTTTTACAGGGGGTAATTGGGGTTTAGGTGACTTGCCCAAGATCACATGGCTAGTAAGTGTTAAGTGTCTAAGGCAGGATTTGAACTCAGGTCCTCCTGACTCCAAGGCCGGTGCTCTATTCACTGTGCCACCTAGCCACCCTGAGTTGTTCCCCTTTCAAGAGATCTTAGGTATTTTATAGACAGGGAAACAGGCTCAGAAAGGGTAAGCCACAAATCTTTGGCATCCTTCTTCAAAACTCTTAATTATTATTATATTTTGTCAATTACTTGGAAGTTTTTGATTTAGTTCAACAAACATTTATTAGGCTCTTCAATAAAGAGTGTATTTTTTATAGGAAGATAAAAAATAATAGTTCTTGCCCTTTGGGAACCTGAATTCTATTGGAGATGTGTGTGTGTGTGTGTGTGTGTGTGTGTGTGTGTGTGTGTGTGTGTCTACAAACACTGATAAGTAAACACAAGGTATAAACTGGTCGCAGACCTTGTCCTGCCTCGAAGTAGAAGGCTTTGTGTTGGAGGTGAAGCTCAGGTTCTCCCTTGAAGAAGGCCAGGGATAACAAGAGGCAGAAGTAAGGAGAGAGTGCATTTCAGACATGGAGGATCACCTGCGCAAAGGCCAGGAGACAGCAGATGGAATATTATGTATGAGGAGGAATGAGCAAGCCAGTTTTACCAGAGTGGAGACCATGTGAAGGCGGGTAATAGTGAATAAGACTCGGAGGCAGGTGGAAGGCCTCGAATGCCAGCCTTACGGTTTCATATTTATATCAGAAATAGTAAGGAGTCTGCAAAGATTTTTGCCTAGAGAGGTAGCATGTGTTTTAGGATCATCAATTTGGAGAATGGATTAGAGACAGAAGAACCTGGATGCAAGGAGACCAGTTGAAATAGTCTGGGTGGGAGGTGATGAGGGCCTGAACAAGAATATATGTTTCCACTCTACTCAAGTAGATTATAAGCTACTTGAGGGCAGGGCCTTGCTTTATACTTGTCATGTGTCCACCACGATGTCTAGCACAAGGCTTAGTAAAATATTACTTGTGCTTAACTCTTCCCTGACCCACCCTTGTCCCTTTCCTCTATGTGGCATCCACCCCTAAGGAGGCAGATTTGCTCATCTAGAGCAGAGGTGTCAAACATAGACCAGCAGACCAGCCATGTTGCCCCCAAAGCTCCCAAGTGTGGACCAAACTAGATTAAGAAATTATTAGGGAGTGGCTGGGTGGTGCAGTGAATAGAGCACCAGCGCTGGAGTCATGAGGACCTGAGTTCAAATCTGGCCTTAATACAAAACTAGCTGTGCGACCTTGGGCAAGTAACTTAACCCTAATTGCCCTACCTTTCCCCCCTCGAAAAAGAAAAGCAAAAAAAAAAAAGAAGAAGAAATTATTGGGAAATATTTAACAAAATAAATAAAACCAGTGGGGCAACTAGGTGGCACAGTGAATAGAGCATCAGCCCTGGAGTCAGGAGGAACTGAGTTAAAATCCAGCCTCAGACACTTGATACTTACTAGCTGTGTGAACTTGGGCAAGTCACTTAACCCTGATTGCCTAGCCTTTCCCCCTCCAAAAAAAAGGGGGGTTATATAAATAAAGCCAGAATACAGTATAAATAATGTTAATATATGGTTTTCCAAGACATTGAGTTGTCTTTCAGTTCTGACTCTTTATGACCCCATTTGGGGTTTTCTTGGCAAAGATACTGGAATGGTTTGTCATTTCCTTCTCTAGCTTACTTTTTTCAGATGAAGAAACTGAGGCAAGCAGGATTAAGTGACTTACCCAGGGTCACACAGCTAATAAGTATCTGAGGCCAGATTTGAACTCAGGAAGATGAGCTTTCCTGACTCCAAGCCCAGGACTCTATCCACTTTGCCACCTAGCTGCTCTTTCTAAGACAAAATAAGGCCCCTTATCTATTTGAGTTTGAACACCACTGATCTAGAAGGATGATGGAGTCATAGAATTTTAGGCTTGAAAGGGTCATGGTAAAAACTTCTTTATTCCCTGTGGTATTATGGGCAGGAAGGACGTAAATCATCTATTTAAAGTTGAAAAGAAACTTCAAGGGTATTGAATTCAACCCCATCATTTTAGAGTTGAGGAAACAAAACAAGCTAAGAAAGTTGTCCACAATCACCCAGGCAGAAAAGGGAGGCAGGATTTGCACTCAGACTCTGGACCACCAACTCCAGCTTCCCACTGATCCATATCATCCCCCTTTATCATTACCTCTCCCTTCCCTCATTTCCTGAGGCAGAAGATTTACCATCCTCCCCGAGGTTTTTCACTGATGAGGCACAGGAAGGCAGGGACCCTCTGACCTAGGAGCCTCCTCTCTCTTCCTTCCCCATATCAGTATCATGCTGTCACACAGGCAAGGTATACAGCCTACTATATAGTATGATATAAGGGAATTATTATGGGAAGATTCCCACCCCATAACCTATTTATTGGAGTATCTAAAATTCCACCACTAGCAATGTACACACACACACACACACACACACACACACACACACACACACACACACACACACACACACTTAGAAACTCTCCTCCCCGAGCTCTCAGCACCTTAGTGTGAATGAAGTTATTAGATACTTTCTTCCTGGTGGGGAAGTAGGAAGGGCAAAGGAGGGAATAAAAAAACAAAAACCAACCAAACAAAAATCAGGAAAAGTGGGATTAAGGAAGAAATGAAAATGAAACTTCAAGGTTTTGCCGAGGATTGGTCCTACTCTGCCCCAGAAAAAAACTGAAGTTCTTCATTTACTCATTAGTCAAATGTCTGAGAAAATTGGAGTCTATAGAAAAGGGGGAAGTTTGTACTGGGTTCTCTAGGGTGGAGGGGAAAGGCAGGGTTTGGCCTGTATGGTTTCCCATGATGACTTAGAAAGAATCTTGAATTAGTAGTCAGAAGGCCTCAGTTCTAGTCCTGGCAGGATCATGGTCTTGTGTGCCCTTTAATAAATTCTATGTCTTTTCACTTCTTCCTTGGTAAAGAGGTACTTGGAAGGCTAGATGATTTCTAAGGACCCTTCCAGGTCCAACACTCTGCAGTAGTCTTTAAGTATGTGTAATACACAACACAAGCAGTTTTGTTACTAAGTGTGATTGGGTTCAGATTGAGAGTTCCTAGTGGGTAGAGACTGTGCCTCTCTCTATGCCCCAGTGTAACATGTAGCTCAGCCTGGCATTCCACCAACTACTTTATAAATGCTCTATCTGTAGCACCCTGGTGTCCCAAGCCTATAAAACATGCAGACAGATATAGGTGACTTATGGGACCTCAGAGTTGTCATTAGGAATCTTGCCACCTAGAGCAAATTCAGTTTCAGAGACAGGAGTGGAAGGTGCAAAGTACAGCTATGACAGTGGTTGTGTTGAGAAATTGGGTGACCTCTCCCCCAGAGAGTCTGATCTTTTCTATAGCAGGAGTTGTAGGTGGTAGTGGTAGGGAGATGTGGGCCTCAGGAGATAAAGGACCCTGTGGATGGTGACCTGGGAATAGCTACATACTAATGGAGGAGTAACTAGGAAAGACACCCCTCCAGATGTTGGAGCCCTGGAACAAAGCTCCATTCACTTGGGCCTTCCTCCTTCCCCTAGCTTCTCTGCTCCCAAGAACCTTCCCCTATGTATCTGTGGACTCCCTGAGGTTGTACCATAGGTATAATTAATCCTAGATCCTGGGTTATCCTGGGTAGAGCAATCATTAAAACCAACTTGTTCCCTTCAGGATCCACCTACAATTATATTATCTTAGGGTTGGCAAGGATCTCAGAGGTCCTTTAGTCCAATTCCTAAGAGAGGTGTTATTCCTATGCACAATATCCCTGATATTGCTTGCTCATCCAGGACATTGCTTGAAAACCTCCAGTCTAAGAAACTAAATAGATCCTGAAACAGTTAATTCCATATTTAGACAGCTCTAATTATTAGAATGGAGCATCTAGGTGGCACAGTGGACAGAGTGCCAGGCCTGGAGTTAGGAAGACGCCTCTTACTGAGTTCAAATCTGGCCTCAGACATTTACTAGTTGTGTGACCCTAGGCAAGTCACTTATTCCTGCTTACCTCAGTTCCCTCATCTGTAAAATGGTCTGGAGAAGGAGATGGCAAACTACTCCAGGATCTTTGCAAAAAAACAAAAACAAACCCCACAATGGAGTCACAGAGAGTCTGACACAACTGAAATGACTAAACAACAAATCAGACTGGAACTTTCCATGACTTTGGTTAGGATTCTGCCATGTTGCTGATTGAGACTTCTCTCGACAAAGATCAGGGAAAGATCTCAGCTGAAAATTCCCCACTCAAGAAGAGATTACAAGTGTTGGCTTGGAAGTACAGAGCCAGCACTCAGTTACCCAAGATACAAGGAGTGCCGAATGGGAGGCCAGAGGCAGGAGGCAATTATAAGTCAATACTAGGAACAATGGGATTCTAGGAGGAATCGATGAGCTCTGGGGTAAGACAGGTTGGTCTAATACTGGGAGAAGGGTTAAAGTTCAGCCGAGTCCAAAATAACGTACAGCACCTAGCACCAAAGGCAGCTAGCTGGTACAGTGGATAGAGACAGGAAGACATTTACTCAGTCACTTATACGTGCCTAGGGGCCAAGTCACTTAACCTCTGTTTGCCTCGACTGTAAAATGGGCATCATAAGAGCACTTCCCTTCCAGAATTGTTGTAAGGATCAAATGAGATAACATGGGTGACGTGCTCAGCACAATGCCTGTTGTGCAGCAGGTGCCTAATAAATGTGTATTCCCTTCTCAGCTGGCTTCTTACAGGTCCTTGTTTTTATGCCCAGGGCGCTACCTTCCAGTTTACCCTGAGCAGCCTGAGGAAGGGTGAGCGTTACACATAAAGGAAATGGCTCTAAGTGCAGCCTACTGCTTCCACATGGGAATCCATAAATGCATGACGGCAGCTGTCCTCCCCAAGTCCTCTTCTGCAGATGAAACATCCCTGTTTCCTTCAATGAAGCCTAGTACGGAGGGGTTTCCAGTCACCTCACCCTTCTAGATATCCACTCTTAGGCTCCCGACTGTCATTATTGTTTCTAAAATGTTTCACCAAAACCCAGCAATCTAATCTCCTCCATGAAACCTCCCTAAATACTCAAGCCCATCATGATCTTTTGTTCTTTTGAATTTTCTACAACCCTGTCAAGGTATTCATTTTGAGCTAGTAACAGATTGGTTCATTATTTAGCTATTTCATGTGTTCTAGTGTTAGTGTTGCTTAGATTGCAAATGACTCAAAAGGAGCACCTTCTGTATCCCTTAAGGTTTACAGTATAGTGGTAGAAACAAAGCTTCCAAATTCTACCTGATAATCCAGACCCAAGCCTACTCCCATCTTCTCCATGGATTTTTATTTAACCTTCACAGATTTGGAGCTAGAAAAGACTTCGGTGACCTTAGAGTAAAATACGGCTTTATACAGTTTCTTTTTTCCTCTCCCCTCCCCTCCCCTCCCCTTCCCTCCTGTCCCCTCCCCTCCTCTCCTCTCCTCTCCTCCCCTCTCCTCTCCCTTCCCCTCCCCTCCCCTTCTCTCCTCTCCTCTCCCCTCCCCTCCCCTCCTCTCCTCTCCTCTCTCCTTTCCTCTCCTCCCCTCCCCTCCCCTTCTCTCCTCTCCTCTCTCCTTCCCTCCCCTCCCTCCTCTCCCCTCCCCTCCTCTCCCCTTCCCTCCCTTTCCCTATCCTCTCCTATCTTATTCTAGGTGGCACAGAGGATTGAGTGAGGTACCTGGAGACAGGAAGACCAGAGTTAAAATTGTGTCAGGGACCTACTAGTTGTGTGGGCCCGGGCAAGTTACTTAACCTTCTGCCTGCCTCAGTTTGCTCTGAGGAGTCTTCCTGACTTCAGGTGCAGCACTCTAACCATCTATGCCATGGAGCCGCCCATTGTCTAACCTCTACAATCCACCATAATGTCTCACTTCTCTGTACTCCTCTGTGACTTAGTCAATCTGGGAACTTAATTGCCTCCTGGATCTGAGTGTCCTTTCATTGTTCCATGGGTGTAGGTTAAATGAAACATGTCTGCGGGAGGTGTCTGTAAATTCGAAAACACTATACAGAGAAGAGGGGCAACAATAACTGACATTTATGTAATGCTTTAGGGATGGCAAAGTACTCTGCACGCATATGATCCTCACAAGCACTAGAAGTGTTGCCCCCACTTTGCAGGTGAGGAGACTGAGACTTAGGAAGGATAAGTAACTTGTCTGTAGCTATATAACCAGTAAGCATCTGAAGTAGGACTTGAACATGGGTCTTGCTGGCTTCATGTATTCCTATGTACCATGTATAGTAGAGGTCTTATACTTTTTTTTGTCTTTTTGGAGGGGAGAAGGCAGGGCAGTTGGGGTTAAGTGACTTGCCCAAGGTTGCATGGCTAATTTTTTGTGTTTGAACTCAGGTCCTCCTGACTCCAAGGCCGGGGCTCCATTCACTGTGCCGCCTAGCTGTCCCCGCCCCCCCACCCCCGTAAGTCTTATACTTTCTCCTGTGCTTCCCAGTGCCCAAACCAAGAGTGGGCACAGAGCAGGTGTTAAGTACAGACATGCTGAACTAGACTGGATTGAATGTACATGACTATCTGGAGCAGTGATGCCAGAGCCTGAAGGGTGATTGGAAAAGTCCATCAATATAGCCTGGTCAGGATCATTGCACACATGGAACAGCTGTTCCCTATCTCTACTAAGGACAGAACCCCAGTTGTATGAGTGCTGGTCTTGGAATCAGGAATCAGGAATCAGGAATCAAACCCTGCCTCAGACACTCACTAGCAGTGTGACCCTGGGCAAGTCACTTAACCTTTATCAGACTCAATGGAGATCATAATAACATCTCATTCCATTTCAGGCTACACACTGAACCTTCTCTACCACACCCCAGCTCTGCAGCCAGAACCCTCTCTCCTGGAATTAACACACTGGAAGTACCCTGTGCCTCTGCAGCCTCTCCTAACAGGATAACTCCTTCCAGAGGCTCCATTTAAAGAGAGTTCCCAGGACAATGACTTCACTCCTCTCCAGACTACACTCTGGACTCTTCTATCAGATTCCAGCAGGGAGCCTTTTCTCTTCCTCCTCATTTTGGATTCCTTTTATGCACTGTCTTCCCCCAATAGAATGTAAGTTCCATGAGGGCAGGGACTATCTTTGTATTCCCAGTACAACGCCTGGCACACAGTAAGCACTTAATAAATGCTCCTTGTTGACTGACTGACTGACTGACCTACCTCACATGGTGGATCAAATGTGATAACATATAAAGAGCTTTGCAAATCTTAAAGCATTATAGATGTTAGTTCTTTCCTCTTCCTCCTCCTCCTCCTCTTCTTCTTCCTCCTCCTTTTCTTCTTCTCTTCCTCTTCCTCCTCTTTCTCCTCTTCCTCCTCCTCTTCTTCTTCCTCCTCTTCTTCTCTTCCTCTTCCTCCTCCTCCTCCTCCTCCCCCCTCAATAAACTACAGTGTCTCCCTATTGACACTAGGATTAAGTAATATTTCATCTTTATCTTGACCTTAAATATAGTTTTTGTATAAGTTTTAGAATGTACCTATTACTTATACTTATAAATAAGTAAATAAATTTTAAAAACTATATATTGGGGGTACATGTTCAAACATTTCTTACTGATGAGGTAGTCAAAAAAGTTTTGTAGATCACTGGGCTAGACAATCTCAGTTCCCTTGGAGCTCTAAATGTGGTGAGAATATTTTCCCTGAGAACAGGGCTGAGCTTTATACTTTTCAGCAGGGCCTTTTCCCCCCAGCCGATAGACCAGGTATGCCCACTGGCAAACAACAGATGCCTACTGGCAAACTTATCAAAAATCACATATCTGCCAGTTGTATTGCATGTTTCAAACTTGAGGCTAAAACCAAGAGACAAGCCCTGGAGGCATGCATGCCTTAAGTTCAGGGGGGGATTCAGTTCAGTTCAAAATATTTATCAAGTTTATTTAAGAACACTATTCTGGGCACTGGTGGAGGTTCAAAGTTCAGGTAAGAGATTAATCTTACCTTCATGGAGCTCCTAGTCTAGTAGAAAGATATGATGCATACACAACCCACCCCCCCAAACTAAGTCAAGGACCTGTAGTTTGTGTGTGGGGTGTGTGTATATGTGCGTGTATGTGCATATTATATATGTTTGTATCCATAAATACACACGTATATGTATATGTGTGTGCACATACATACATACATACGTACGTACGTACTTACATACATTGTTGTTTTTTGTTCTCTTCAGTTGTGTCCAACTTTTTGTGACCCCATTTGGGGTTTTCTTGACAAAGACACTGGAGTACCTTGCCATTTCCTTCTCCAGCTCATTTTACAGATGAGGAAACTGAGGCAAACAGAGTTAAATGACTTGTCCAGGGTCACACAGCTAGCAAGTGTCTGAGGTCAAATTTGAACTCAGGTCTTCTTGACTGCAGGCCCTGTGCTCTATCCATATCACCCAGCTGCCCCATACATACATACATACATACATACTCATAATAGCTAACATACACATAACACCTACTATGTGCCATGGTCCTATGCTAAGTGCTTTACAATCTCATTTGGTCCTCACAACAACACTGGGAGATAGCTGCTATTACTATCCTTATTTAACCAATGAGGAAATTGAGGCAAAAAGAGCTTAAGGGACTTGTTCTAGATCACACAGCTAGTAAATATTTGAAGCCACATTTGAACGCTGGTCCTCCTGACTCCAGGCCAGGCGCTCTATTATATGCATCTGTGTGTACATATAGAAACACACATAACACACGTATGTATTGTGTGTGCTAAGCACTTTACAATACATTTTTGCCAGTTCAAGTTTTGGAGAGTTGCCTGAGGCTAACTAAGGTTCAGTCACTTGTCCACGGGCACAAAGCCAGCCAGCAAATGTTGGAACCCAAGTCTTTCTAATTCCAAATTCAGGGCTCCATCTGCATTATGTATAATATAACAGTTGCCATTCCATATAGAACATGTGTGGAATTGAGCTGAGTTCCGGCCACTTAGGGAGAGACATGTGCTCAGTCAGGCTCAGTGATAAGGCTTTCTGCTGGGGGCCGGTCCCTGTGGCAGGGTACAGCTGGGGAGGGGAACAGGGCAGAAGCAGCCCACTCAGTCTCCTTTTAAGGAGAATGAACTTCTGTTATGACTCTCTCTCTTACCGTCTGTAAAGAGCGTCAGGACTCTTTGAGATCACTCTCAGACTTCCATGGGGGAGGAGGGAGGAGGGAAAGGAGGGGACAGGAGAGGAGAGGATTCACCCTCTTACCTCCCCCACCCACTGTCCCTCAGCAACAGGGACATGCAGCCAAGCCTTGTGCTGGCCTAGACAAGCCTGAAACAGAACATGGGGCCTCTGGCTGTACTTCTTTCCCTGAGCACAGGTGAATAGCAATCTTGAGGTGGGTATTTCTAGTTCTGGCAACAGCCTTGTGAGTTTGAAAGGTTGGGAGCTCCTGGGTCCGGATGCTGGCTGCTGAGCAGGAGGTGACCTTTGAAACAACTTCCCCAAGAGGAAGATGACCACACCAGGAGGCTGAGGCCAGGCCATGCCCTGCTTTGCCAGAAGATAATATTGTGAATGGGTTGTCCAGGCAGTTCAGACATGAGGTGAAAGTGAAATACATTTTCAGCAATCCCACAAAGGGTTTCATGTTTTAATATTTAACATATCAACCTCCCTGGAGAGTATACTAGGCTTTATTGGTTACTGTTTTAAGGTTCTAAGTATTATTAACGTGTGCTTATGAGTCTTTGGTGTTTTAAGTATTTTAGTTTATGGTAAGAGGAAATAAATAGTCCCATTAACCGTTTCTCAACCTGCTCAGCTTTGTACATGGAATACCTTTCTAGGTGGGATCCTGTTAGGCCTTTTTAAGGAGACTCTAGACACAAGTGAAAAGTAAGCTTTAAAAGATTTTTCCCTACAGGCCAGGGGCAGGGTGCCCTCTCCCACTAAGGGGCCCCATCTCTGGGTTCAAGCCAACTGAGTTCAATCCTAGTGAAGCCTGACCTCAAAGAGGGAAGTCAGGTTCTTCTGGAGCTTTCTGGTTCATTATGCCCTCACCTCAGAGCCCTGGAGGAAATTTTTAAAGTTTAGCTCTGGCTCATTATAGAGGCCTCCCCAAAAGGGATTTAACAGGGTCCCTATAAGTGCATAAGAGAGGGACAAAGTACTATATAAGGTCTGATATGGGGGGAGCTCACTAATGACTGCACGGCTGCAAATCTTGCTATAAAATGTCGCTCTGGCACTCCTTTTCCAATCTCCAATTTATTTTAGCAGTGAGCTGGTGCAAAAACCAGCCCTAGTGCAGGAGTGACATTCTGAAGTGGGTTGCCTTGTTGATGCTTCATTGTTAAGCTTTGTATGTTTTCAGTATTGTGTAGTCAAACATGATAAGGTTTTTTTTTCTCCCTCCATTTTCTTTGTCTCCTAAAGTAATTTTCAAAACTGTTGTTTTTTTCCCTAATCCTGCCCTTACCCCAAACCCAAATATCTGTAAGGGCTTTAGCATATCAACTGGCACTCAGCATATCCTAAATAAATGCTTGTTTCTTTCCTCCCTCTCTCTCCTTCTTCTCCCTCCTTTCTTCCCATTTCCCTTCCTTCCTTCCTTCTTTCTCTCCTTCCTTCCTTCTGTCCCTCTTTCTTTCCTTCATTCCTCCTTCCCTTCCCTCCCTTCCTTCTTTCTTTCCTTCCTTCCTTTCTTCCTTCCTTCCTTCCTTCCCTTCTTTCTTTCCTTCCTTCCTTCCTTCCTCCTTCCCTCCCTCCCTTCTTTCCTCCCTCCCTCCCTCCCTTCCTTCCTTCTTTCCTTCCTTCCTTCCCTTCTTTCTTTCTTTCCTTCCTTCCTTCCCTTCTTTCTTTCCTTCCTTCCTTCCTTCCTTCTTTCCTTCCTTCCTTCCTTCCTTCCTTCCTTCCTTCCTTCCTTCCTTCCTTCTTTCTCTCCTTCCTTCCTTCTGTCCCTCTTCCTTTCCTTCCTTCCTTCCTTCCTTCCTTCCTTCCTTCCTTCCTTCCTTCCTTCCTTCCTTCCTTCCTGGATCATCTTCTGTATCTTGCCTCCTAATTGTGGATTTACTCCAAGGCTCTGTCTTGGCCCCCCTTCTTTCCCTCTACTCTCTCTGTTGATGACCTCATCAGCTCACATGGGTTTAATTGTCACCCATTCCTATTCTCTCCCCTGAACTCCAGTCTTGCCTACTGGACATTTCAGACTAGATGTCTTGTAGACATTTCAAACTCATCATAACCAAGAAGAACCCCTTAGCTTCCCCAAACATAGTCCACCCCCATTCCAAACTTCCTTGTCTCTGTTGGAACTACCACCTTCTAGTTACCCAGCTTCGCGATCCTGATTTCCTCCTCTACCCTACCTATCCAATCACCTCTAAAATCTCCTTATTCCTACATCTCTCCCATTCACTCTTTCTCTCTACTTATATGGCTACCAACCTCGCCAGGCCCTCGTCAGCCCTCACCTAGAATACTGTAGTAGCCTCTTCATTGGTCTCCCTGCCTCAAGCCTCTTCCCACTTTCTCTATCCTCCACATTGCTGTCAAAATAATTTTCCTGAACCCCGGGTCTGACCAGGTCACTCTCCTACTCGATATGCTCTACCCCCCATTGTGGCTTTTAAAGCCCTTTACAACCTGACCTCATGCTGCTTTTCTAACCTTATCACCCATTACTCCCTTTCACTATGGTCTGGCCAAACTGGCCTCTTCCTGTTCCTCACACCTTTCTTTATGCTTTTGCTTTGGTTGTCCCTCTTCGGCCTCCCATGCTCTCCTCACCTCTACCTCTCAGAAGGCCTAGTTTCCTTTAATACCTCTTTTCAAGGATCTGATTCTATATGAAGCCTTTCTTGATCCCTCAGCTGCTACGCCCCCGTAGATAATCTTGTATCTATTTTGTTTAAGTCTATAAATGTATATGTTGTTTCCTCTGGCTATATTATAAGCTCTTGGTGGCAGAGAATATTTCAATTTTGTCTTTATATTCTCAGAACCTAGTAAAGTGCCTAGCATATATATGGTGACTGCTTATGTAATGTACTGTCCCTTTAAGGTTTGTTGTTGAGATATGTCATACAGAGTTCTTAAAAACAGTTTCTCCAAGAGACAGTTGCTGGGGATTGAGTCTGACTCAGAGATCTATGACAAGCAATTGTTGCTGAGTTTTGAATGTGACAAGCTGTTATATACTGGAAGGGTATGGCCACTAGGACTGTTGTATGATTTTGCAACAAATGTAATTTGTCTGCTTTTAGACAAAAGATGAGAAATTGATTATTACTGACCATAAGCTAAATGTAGTTGTTTGCAGAGAGGAGTCAGAATCTGAAACCCCCCCCCCAAAAAAAAAATAGAAGGAGGTGAAAGGACAGATTTCAGAACTGTGTCAGGTAAACTTAAAGTTAAAAGTGATAGCTACTACACTTGCTTTTGAGGAGTAAGTCTAACTGAGCAAAGGAAGAGTTTGGGAGCAGACAATCAGAGAAGTCACTCAACATGTCAAATACAGTGAAGATTAAATCAGCTTAGCAGCAGAATCATATATCTTTAGGACAGAAGGTACATTCATCAGGGAACATTTATGGACAGTCCCTGAGACAGAAAAAGGACACTGCAGCTCATGGTTCCAGAGCTGTGGAGCACATGTGTTTTCTTCACTCATGTGCCTCCTTGACAGGTTTCTATAAGTAGGTGCCTATTTTCCCCAACAGATACTGAATATATTAATGAAATACTTCGACCCAGTGACTATGAGTGAATTGTAATATATTTATTATTTATGCATTTACTTTAATGCATGAGTACCTGTGATATTATTATTCTTTCTTTTGCTTTATTAGTAAGTTAATGGTTAAATTTAAGATCTAAAAGTCTTCTTATTGTGAGTGACTGATTGTATAAATGGAAACACACTGGTGAGGGCTCAAAAGTTAGAGTGACAAGTAGGGAGAGTATATTCTGTTACAAGAGCATTACCTCTAGAACCCTAAGAGAATTTAAATGATACCATGTGGTGATAGCCCTTCTCTGGAAGTCAAGATTTGTCAGATTAAGGGCAGGATGAGATGAATGGGCCAGTCTAGTGAGTAAATAAGTGTTTATGAGATATGTGAGGTGCTACAGTACAGACAGACCACCACACACACCTATTAAAATTAGTAAATGCTTGGTTGATTAATCAGGAAATAATTGTTTAATAGAAATCTCATCTGGCTGAGATAATTAAATATGGTTTGGAAGAAGAGTCTCTATAACACCTCCACTGGAATTCTAGGGGGCATATCTGTTCTAAATCATCCCCACATGTCAATTTTATTTCTTTTATTGAAAGACAGCTAGGTGGCTCAGTGGATAGAGTGCTAGATCTAGCACCAAGAAAACTTGAATTCAAGGCCCAATGCTAGGCACTCAGGATATAAAGATAGAAAAATGACAGGATCTCTGCTCTCAAGGAATAAGCTAAGAGGACATAGAAGTGTGCTGGCACCACCTCAAACAGGCATATAGGGACCAATTATTAAATTTTCAGTGTAAGTATTTGCATTTTGAAAATCAGTAAAAACTACAAATTCATTTATTGTTTTGTTGATTGTCTAGACTTAAGAAAGTAATGGCAAAAAAGTTTATAATAAAGATTAAACTTAAAAGTGTATTATGTGTTTTTGGAAAGCTGGTTGTTAAATATTTACCAGTATACCTCTGCTAAGAGTATAATAGAAGGGGGGCGGCTAGGTGGTACAGTGAATAGAGCACCGGCCCTGGAGTCAGGACGACTAGAGTTCAAATCCAGCCTCAGACACTTAACACTTACTAGCCAGGTGACCTTGGGCAAGTCATTTAACCCCAATTGCCCTGCCTTCCCCCCTCCAAAAAGAAAAAAAAAGAAAGAAATTCCAGGCACAAGGGAAGGCCTACACAAATGCATAGAGGCAAGAGAAGACTGGAGACTAGTCTAGTTTGGCTGGAATATAGAAGGAAGGAAACAAGTAATTTATTAAGTGCCTACTATGTTCCAGACCCTGTGCTAAGCACTTCACAAATGTTCTCATTTGAGCCCCATAACAATCTTGGGAGGTAGGTGCCATTATGATCTCAGCTGAGACGGAGGTAGAGTTTAAGTGACTTGCCAGGATTACAAAGACTACCTTTGTATCTGTGGGCAGTTAGGGGGTGAAGTCAATAGAACACAAGTCCTGGAGTCAGGAAGAATCATCTTCCCGAATTCAAATGTAGCCTCAAGAACCAGCTGTGTGACCCTGGGCAAGTCACTTGGCCCTGTTTACCTCAGTTTCCTCATCTGTAAAATGAGTTGGAGAAGGAAATGGCAAACCACTCCAGTATCTCTACCAAGAAAACCCCAAAAAGAGTCACAAAGACATGACTGAAACTGAACAACAACGTAAGAGTGCTGAATTTGGATTCAGGTCTTCCTCCCTCCAGGCCCAGCATTTTATCCACTGCACCAACTAGGAGTGATGTGAAATAAAGTTAAAAAGGTAGAATGCAGCTGTGTTATGGATATTCTCAAGTGCCAGGCCAAGGCATTTGTGTTACATTTCATGGGCAATAGGAAGCCCCTGAAAGTCTTTGGTCATTTTGGTAGCTATGTGAAAGATTAACTATAGAGAGGAAAAGCCTGGAAGGAGAGAGGCTGCTTAGGAGTCAGTGGTCTAGGCAAGAGGATATGGAGTCCTGAAGTAGGATGTGGTGGTCTGACAGGAGAAAGAGGGACCACGTTTGAGAGGGGACATAGACACATGCCAGGGATGTAGGATTAAAGGACCTGGTGATTAGCTAGACATGGGGGGTCAAGAAGAGGGAAGAATCAGAGATGATGCTGGAGTTTGGAGGCCAGGTGACTGAGGAGGAAAACAGGGAAGTCTGGGGGACAAGGAGATTTAGGGGGAAAGCGCCTGAGGTCAGCCTTGAACATTCTGAATTGGCTGTGCTGGTGAGATGCCAAGGTTGGGATGTCCAAAAGGCATTTGGAGATGAAGACTGGATCTCAGGAGAAAGACTGGAGCCAGACATATAAAAATGGGACTCATTTGCAGGGTAGTAGTGATAGCTGACCCCATGGGAGTAGAGGAAATCACTGGGAGTGGAGAGAGAAAAGAGGGGACACTCAGGGAACCAGTGAAAGATTCTGAGGAGGAGCTAAACAGGTAGAAGGTCGATTATGAGAGAGCTTTGTGATGCTGACCAATGGAAGCGAGAGTTTAGAAGGCGGGGTGCTTGATAGAGTCAGATGGTACAGGAAAGCCAAAATAACATTGGAATCCTTCATATAGGAGGGTCATGGGGTCATGCAATTATAGGTTTAGATCCAGAAGAGACTTTAGAGATCATCTGCTCCAGCATTGGGAAAGTGCAGTCAGAAAGACCTGAGTTCAAATCTAGCCTCGGATACTTCCTAACTATGTGACCCTTGGTAAGTCATTTACCCTCTGTTTGCCTTAGCTTCATCATCTGTAAAAAGGGGATAATAAAATCATCTACTTGTTGTGAGGATCAAATGAGATAACACTGGTAAAGCTAGCTATTAACAGCAGAGAGGAAAAAGTCTCCAAGATTATATAGTGGCAGAACTGGGATTCAAACCCAGGCTCTCTGACTCTGATACTATCGATACACTACCAGGAGGTTATTTGGGATGGAATTTTTGAAGAATCCTATACACAGTTCCTCCTTTATTCTTATTGGGGTTAAGTGACTTGCCTAAAGTCACACGGCTAGTAAGTGTGTCAAGTGTCTGAGGCTGGATTTGAACTCAGGTCCTCCTGACTCCAGGGCTGGTGCCCCCTCCCCCTTTATTCTTTTTTTTTTTTGCTTTTTGGAGGGCAATTGGGGTTAAGTAACTTGCCCAAGGTCACACAGCTAGGTTTTTATTTGTGTGTGCATTAAGTGTCTGAGGTCAGACCTGAACTCAGGTCCTTCTGACTCCAGGGCCGACGCTCTACTCACTGCGCCACCTAGCTGCCCCCCCGCTTTATTCTTTATGGAAGAATAGAATGGCATTCTTCTACTGGGAAGGCCAATCTCTTCAGCCAAGCATGGTGCTTTGTTAGAGGCACACACAGAACAATAAGGAGAGAAGAGGAAACCTTGCAGGTAGTCAGATCAGGTCCATCAATTCTCATTGAACCCTTGTGACTCATGGATTGTCATACGTCAGAGTTAGATAATGGCTCCTGTCCTAAAAATAGATTACACAGCATCACCACACTCCTGTGCCTCGCTCCTCCCTTCTGACCACTAAGATGGGATGTGACTAGGGGAGAATTTTCCTCTTCTATAGCGTCAGAGCCACCGGACCCTACAGAAACACACCTGTGACCTTCATCTCTTAAATGGTTCAGCACATGTTGCTATTAATTGTGATTTTGCAATAGTTAGCACTGAAGAAGATGTTTAGTTCCTTAAAAGCAGCTTTCATTATCTTTTATGGCCCCCACAGTGGGGAAAAATTGGGAGAAAAGGAAAAAGAGACAAGAGATATTTCCCCTTTTGCTGCATTAGTTTGTTCTACAAATATTTAGGTGTGATCATTATGTGTAAGATACTGCTATTCAGAATAAGTAGAGCTAGAACGTATCATTGCCCGTGGGGAGATTATAATCTAATCGTGCTGCACACCTAGTAGCTTAATAATTACTTGAGAATCAGAGCTAGAGAAACAAGGCATTTAGACAAATAACAAAAATATAAGGCAATATATCTAATAAGGGACATATGGGTGGGAGGAATTAAGAGGAGGGAGAGTTCACTCTTGGCAGGGGTGATCAGGAAAGGCTTCATAGAGAAGGTATTGTTTGAATTGGATCCTATGGGCTAGAAAAGATGTCAGGGTGGGATGGAGAACATTCAGATGAAAGGAACAATATAGAATCATTAAAATGTTGTTATGAGAAAAGAACTTAGAGGTCATTGAATCCAATTTCTAACCCAATTCAATTTTCCAGGGTTCCCCAACAACATTCCAGAATGTAGAATCCTTGAGGACTGGAGTTGTTTCAATTCTGATTTTTTTAAACATTTTCCCCCCACTTAATAGTGTTTTATTTTTTCCAATTACATATGAAGACAATTTTCAACATTCACTTTTATAAGATTTTGAGAACCAAATTTTTTTCTCCCTCCCTCACAACGCCCCTCCTCAAGATGGCAAACAATCTGATATGGGCTATACGTGAAAGATAATATTAAATATATTTCTACATTAGTCATGTTGTGAAAGAAAAATCAGAACAAAAGGTGGAAAATCACAAGAAATAAAAAAGAAGAGAGAGAAAATAATATGCTTCAATCTGCATTCAGACTCCATAGTCCTTTCTCTTGATGTGGACAGCATTTTCCATCATGAGTCTTTTGGAACTGTCTTAGATCACTCTATTGCTAAGAAGACCTAAGTCTATCAAGGCTGGTCATCACACAGTGTGGCTGTTACTGTGTACAGTGTTCTCCTGGTTCTACTCACTTCACTCAGTATCAGTTCATGTAAGTCTTTCCAGATTTTTCATTTCTGATTTTGTATCCTCAGCACCTAGCATGGTACCTGGCACACAGTAAGCACTTAATAAATGCCAATTGGTAACCTTCTAAGTGAGGTAGTTCAATTTTTTAATATCTCTAATTGTAAGAAAGTTCTTCCTTTAAGTCTAAATATCCTTCCATCTGATTTCCACTCACCAGTCTTAGATCAAACTTCTGTGTCCATACAAAGTAGGACTAAATCATCACATTCCACATAATAGCCCTTCAAATATTTCAGTCACGGAATTATAAAGTTGAAGTCAATGGTGTGTTAGCAAATATTTAACAACCAGCTCTCAACAAAAAATAAATGTTTACTTGACACACTTTTAAGTTTTATCTGTATCATTAGCACTTTCTTGATCACTTTCTTAAGTCTAGATAATCAACAAAGCAACAAATTAAATCCCAATTTGTAGGGGTTTCATTTTCAATGAAAATTTAACAATCAAGTTTCAAGAAGCCAGAATAAGTTCAAGCAAACCTTTGGTTGGAAGGGACATCAGTAGCCATCTAATCAAACCCATAGGCAAAAGGCATTCCCCACTATTAAACACCGGCCAAGTGGTCATCTAGCCTTTGCTTGAAGACCTCCAATGAAGCCAAGCTCACCGCCCCCAAGCAGATAACTCCATTTTTGTACAACTCTAATTGTTAGCAAGTTTCACCTGTCATCAAGTCTAAATAGATTTCTTTTCAGCCTCCACCCAATTTAAGTCCTCTCTTCCAGAGCCAAACAGAACAATTCTCATCCCTTTCCCACATGACAGCCCTTGACTACTTTATCACAGCTGTCAGAACACCCCTAGATCTTCTCCTTTTATGGTTAAATATCACAAGTTCTTTCCATTGATCCCCATACAGCATACATTTAAGACCCTTCACCATTCTGATTGCCCTCCTCTGGACACTCTCCAGGCTTATCATTAGTGCCCTTCTGAAACTCTGATCCTCAGAACTGAACACAATACTCTACATGTGGCCTGAGAGAGTACAGTGGGACTATCACTTTCTTATTCTTGGAAGCTATACCTCTCTTAATGCAGGTCAAGATCACATGGGCTTTTTTTAGCTTTGGCATTACACTGCTGACTGATGTTGAGCTTTCAGTTCACTAAAAAGAAACCCAGATCTTCTTCAGACAAGCTGATGATGTCTAACCATTTCCCTTATTCTGAACTTGTGAAGCTGATTTTTTGAACCCGTGTCAAACTTTACATTTATGCCTGTTAAATTTTATATGGGTGCTTTAGCTTGCCAAGATCTTTGTGAATCCTGACTCTGTCATTCAGCATATTAGCTGTCCTTCCCAGCTTTGTGTCATTCACAAATTTGATGACTATGCCATCCATACTTTTATTCAAGTCTTATAAAAATGTTAAACATTTAAAAGGGCTAAAAACAAGTCCTTGGGGCATTTCACTGGAGACTTTTAGCCAAGTTAACATTGAACATTAATAATTATACCTTGAATCCAGCCAATCAACCAGTTCTAAATTAACCCAATTATAATATTATCTATTCCATATCTTTCCATCTTTTCTAGAAGAATAAGATATTTTGTCAAATGCTTTGATAAAATCCAAGTAAACTATATCTATAGCATTCCTCTGACCTATTAAGTTTAATAATCTTCCCCCAAAAAGAAATAAGGTTAAGTCTGACTGTTCATTATCTCTTTAATGATACATTCTAGAATTTTCCCAGGAATTTTCAAGTCAAGCTCAGTGGCCTATAACTTGCAGACTGTTCTATTTCCTTTTGTGAAAATTGGGACAGCATTTGCCTTTCTTCAGTTCACTAGGACCTTTCTCATTTTCCATAGTCTTTCAGATATCTAATAGATTCCTCTCATGTTCCTCTCAACTCTTCTTTTCTCCAGGCTAACCCATTCCCAGTTCCTTCAACCATTTCTCATATGGTATCACATGATAATCACAATTATCACCATTATATAGTGAGACTACAGATTTTGGGAGTCCTTATAACTGAAATTCCCATTCCCTGGTAAGCTGGGTCCTCAGAGGACAGTTGTCTACACTCATCCCTCTGTGTTCTAGGGTTAAGTCCCCATTTCAGTGTGTTCACCCTGCTCCTGTCCCAGTGCACCATAATCAATTTGGCTAATTAACTGGTGTTTTAGTTTTTTATGAAGGAACAGAAGTACAAGCACATCCCATTCCCTTGATTCAAGACACATTACTTTCTACCACTTTCTTCCCTAGGGAGAATGGGCTCAAATTTGAACAGGCTGCTGAAAAGCATTTAGTCCACCAACTTCATAGCTATCAAGTTCTTCTAGAGTGTTCTCTTCTCCAAGTTAAATATCTCCAGTATTCCTTCAAGAATCCCCATGTAACATGGACTCAAGACCCTTTACTATTCTGGATAATAAAAATAATTTGTATTAGTATTTCCATCATAGATCCCCTTCGCAGAATGGTAAAACCTAATGACCCTTTCTCAGGATTTTTTTAAAATTCATAATTGAAAGAAATGCTAAATATCAGAGGTTAATAAAAATAAAGATATATTTTTTTCTTCATCTAGTTTATGGACCACCTGAAATCTACCCACAAACCCCTTGGGCTTAAGGACCAGGTGAAGAACTCTTAGTTTTGTTTTGTTTTGTTTTGTTGGCTGCCATATCACTCTGCTTATTCATATTGGACTTTCAGAACCCTAAAACCCAGATATTTTTTTCAGAACAATTGCTCTCTAACCATGCCTTCTCTGTCTTATGTTTGTGAAATTACGCTTTTGTCCTCAAGTTCAAGCCTTTACATTGATCCTCATTGTATTCATCTCATTGTTCAAGCTCGTTGAAGATCCCTTTGGAGCCTGACTTTTTCTTCACATTGGAACACATTGGTTAGCTATCCCTCCTAGCTTGGAAGCATATAGCATCTATGCCTTAATCCAAGTCATTAACAAGCTTAGGGCTAAGTACAGATCCCTGACATATGCCACTAAAGACCTCCTGCCACACTGACATTGAACCATCAATAACTACTTTTTGCTTTCAGCCATCCAACCAGTTTTGAATCCATTTAATGGTATTACTGTCTAATTCATTTCTCTCCACCTTTTTGCATAAGAATAGTATGAAATGTTTTATCAAAAGTCTTACCAAAAATATAATAGAGGCCAGATTAGCCAGTGAGAGCAACACTCTCGTGAAAATCAGGACAACATTGGCCTTTCTCCAACCTTGTACCTTTCCTATTTTCCATGATCTTTCAAATATCATTTGCAGGAGCAATCACATCTGCTGGCTCTTTCAGGAGCCAAGGATGTAGTTCATCTGGGCCCGGTGACTTAAATTCACCAAGGGCAGTCAGGTGCTCTCATCCTAGCTATTTGCTTTTGGTACCAACTTCCACTTAGTAATTTTTGTCATCATTTCCATGGTAAAGGTCATTTTACTTTGCAGTAAAAACAGAAACAAATAATTGAGCAGATCTGGTTTTTCTCCATTATCAGTTATAATCATCCCATCCATCCCAAGGAAAGGTCCTATACAATTTTTGATCCTCCTTCCCACCCACCCCCATATAACAAAAACAAAACAAATTAATACTAAAACAAACCCCCAAATAAAAAAAAAAAGCCAAGTGCCTTTGGTTTTCCTTCATTTCCCTCAGCAACTCCAGTGCATCCTGAATTTAGCATTCCTCAGCCTATTTTTACAGGATCATGCAATGCTTTTACATTCATCTTCTGTTACCTGGCCTTGCCTGGCCCTATCTTATATAGGATTCTTTTAAAAATATAAATCTTGTATTTCTGCATGGGTCTCTCCAGATAAATCGCAGTTTTTCTCCTCATAGGAATTGTTTCTCTTTGTGTTTTCACATCTCTCATCCCTCCTGAGCTAATGACTTAACCTGGAGCATTTTACTCCATGGGATTCTACCTATCTTTTCTCTGAGCCCTCTGAAATCTACTCTCCCCAAATCTCAAATGAGTGTTACATTATGCTAAGAATTTTCATAATTCTAGGATGGACTGGTCACTTCACCTCAACATTCCCATTACTGCTAGCCCAGCAACCTATTCCTTCCAGTTTGTAAGAATAAGATCCAGAATAGGGGTTTGCCCCTTGTTGGTTCCATTTTTTTTGGAAGATAAAATTATCTCTAAGGCAAGTAAAGAAGTCATTAGCTGCTCTGATTTGGGAAGAGAAAGCTCCAGCATGTATCTGGATAACTGAAATCCCTTATCACTATTATACTGTACTGGATCTGGGGTCTGTTTCCAAAACTCCTCATTTATTTCCTGTTTCTTCCAGATGGTTTTAGTATACTCCCATGACAAAATCACTTCTGTTCTCCTTCCTTTGACCTTCACCCAAATACTCTCTGTCATGCTTCCCCACTTTGGTACCTGGGATTCCCTCATCTGAATAGATTTTCCTAATAAATAGCAATACCCCCATTTCCCTACTTACCTATCCTGCTTCTTCCATAGTTCTGTCATGGGTTTCATTTGTTCCTCTAGTTCCTATTTTTTTTAATCTTAAACTTCGGACATTTATGTACAGGCATTTGAAGATATGGGTTTTATTACAAGCCCCTTTCTTGGATTTTGTATTCTGTGAATTTAGGGGTGTTCTTCCTTCTTTGTAGTTACTCTCTATAGTATCTCATTTGGGGGGTATACATATATATCCACATACACATGGGTGAATATATTTGTGTGTATGTATATATGTGTTTGTGTGTGGAGAGAGACAGAGAGACAGACAGAGACAGAGAGATAGACAGAGGCAAAGACAGAAACAGAAAGACCAAAAGTCAGAGACAGAGGGAGGCAGTCCCTCCCAAATCCTTTGTTAATTTAAAGCCCTTTTGACTAAGTTTGCAAGATACCTTCCAAATGCGTTCTTATCAGTCTTTGTTAGGTAAACAGTGTCTCTGGCCAGGAAGCTGTCAACCCTGCATTCTAAGCTGTGACCCAGCATTCCGAATCCTATTCTCAGACCCCACCTTCCTAGCCAGCTGTTCACTTCCCAGATTACTTTTTCTCTTCTGCATCCCTTCCCTTCAAAGAAGAGAAATGGGGGAAACACAACCTGTGCCCTTATGGTCTTTGGTTTCCTGCCCAAGACTTCGTGATCACTGGCAATACTTTCTAGATCCCTTCTGGAAGAGCCATTTGTGCCCATGTGAATCACCCAAAGTAAGGAGTCAGCACCATGTCTGGAGGTTCCCTATTATGCTTCAGAGACACGCCTCAGAAAGACAATGGACCACTCTATGGTTAGCAGGTCAGTAGATAGATAGATGCCGTGCCACATCCCCAACTACTCCTACTTTTCTCTTCTTCCTCTGGCCCTTCCTGGGTAATCTCTCATCTCACAGTTTCTGTGGTTCTATATCATTTTCAGAAGGACAAGGAGCTTCTTCCTCTGTAGAGCATCCAGCTCTCTCCTCTTCAGGAATAGCCTCAAATCTATTTGTAAGCTCTTTTGTACAAGTGCCCTTCTCATTCCCTTTCTCTATGGAACACTCACTCTTCCATTCTCCATCACTCTCCATGATTGGGAGGATGCCTGGGTTCCTGGGCTCATTTTGCAGTGTAGAGCAGTATTTAGAGTGAAAGGACCAGGGACTAAATCCTTGACTCTACTACTTACTACCTCATATGACCTTGGATAAATTACTTAACCTCTCTGAGGATCAAGCCTCCACATTTCCCCTACTGAAGCCTTGCTTCTGTTTCCTTTAAGAAACTTCATCTTCCCTAACAACCCAGAGTAGGAGAAATATCCTTCTGGTCTTTTCACTTTCTCCTCTAAGAGGAAGATGAGCTCATACTTGGACAATCCTCAATCTCTTCCCTCACCTTACCCCTTCAGGTTCCTTGTATTAACTTCCTATTAGTGACCCATGTAACAGTCACTTACTTGTAGCAGAAATACAAACATCTATATTTGCACTGAGACAGAGCCTTCTAGAATTTGTACTTGTCTAGCCTAGGTATTTTAGAAATTCACTATCCCCTTCCTGGAATGAATAATTAACTCCACTTTACAAGTGAGGAAACTGAGGTTCAGAAAGTTAAGCAACTTCCATGGTCACAAAACTAATAAATAGCAAATTTGAGTCTTCTGGTTTCAAGACCAGTACCTTTTCACTATATCATGATATCTTTAAGTTCTAATTTGGCTGTCAACATGCCTTGTTCCAGACAGAAAGCTAACAGAAGTATCTGTAGACTGTATTAGTACAGCCCAAACTCAAACTCAATTTTTTATCAGTCGTTTAACATTGCTGTCCTATGACAAGTTGGTGTTTCACTAAAATCCCTAGGTCTTTTCACTTGAATTGCTATAAGTATGTAGGTGACTTTTTGAACCCAAGTGGAGAACTTTGCATTTTTTTATGTTAAATTTCATCTTGCTCAGTCACACCTCATGTTTCAAACAGTGTTTCTTTTTCAGAATCGTGTTCTTGCCATTCTACACAATCCCTCTCAGCATTGCCATTGGAAAACCTGATTACCATGCCTCCAAGTCCTTATCTTAAGTCACTGGATAAGTATTCAGTACTGAATGGCATAAGACCAAGAATAAAACCCCCAGGTACGTCTCTTGAGACAGTTAATATAGATTCATGAATCCATATTTTTTAGACAGTTGTTTAATCAGCAATGAGTCCTAACTATATTATCTAACTCTCTTTCTCTCTGTACACACACACACACACACACACACACACACACACACACCTAATACCTAACTATATTATCATCTAGTCCACATTGCTCCACCATGTCCAGAAGGGAGTCCAACAGAAACTTCATCAAATGCTTTGATGAAACCGAGATACTGTACATATAGTATTCCTCTGATCCAACGGTCCCATCAATCTAATTAAAAATGGGGAATTGGTCAGTTTTGGATAACCAGCAAACTCAGAATAAGCAGAGACAAGAAAGGGCAGCCTTTGTGTAAGGAAGAAATGGGAAGAGAGCTTGGAAAGGGAGATTGGGGGTCAGATTTTGAAGTCTCAAATATTAGGTTAAGAAGCTCTTGGATAACTATAATTGAATCAGAGATTTAGAGTAACAGTGTGACAGGATCCTGAAATGTTCAAACCAGAGAAGGCCTTCGAGACCATCTAGTCCAGATGCCTTACTGTATAAAGGAGGAAACTAGGGCCTTGTTGTTCAGTCATATCTGAATCTCTGTGATCCCATTTGGGGTTTTCTTGGCAAAGACACTGTAGTGATTTGCTATTTCTTTCTCCAGCTCATTTTATAGATGAGGAACTGAGGCAAACAGGGTTAAGTGACTTGCCCAAGGTTATACAGCTAGTAAGTGTCTGAGGCCAGATTTGAACTCAGGAAGGTGAGTTTTCCTGACTTTAGACAAGTACTCTCTCCACTGAATCACTTAGCTGCCCAAACTAAGGCTTATAGAGGGGGAAATAACATGCCCAAAGTCATACAGCTAGTTAGCAGCATAGCCTAATTGAAATCCAAGTCTCCTGATTTCCAGGCCTGTGCTCTCCCTGCCACATTATAGAGGTAGGGAAGGTTTTTGATTAAGGGATGATATGACAAGAGCTATGCTGGAGGGAGATTAATTTGGGAGCACTGTGCAAGGTGAATCAGAGCAGACAGAAACTGGAAACAGGAAGAATAGTTTGGAGATGATTACAATAGTCAGAGTGATGTGGCCCTGAAGCAGAACAGTGGCAATAGGAACAGAGAATAAGGGAGACAGTGAGTTTGGGTGGGTCCTCTTTTGGGAATAGTGGGTTCTCTCTGTGCCAGGGTAGTTTTGGAAGCAAGCTATCTTCTTCACTGGGACCCCAGAGTCCCAGGGCCAATGGAGTCACCAGGAAAAGTGGAGAACTGGAGGGGAGGCTTCATTCCCAGCCTATTTTGGATGATGGAAGGAGAAATGAGGCTCCAGATCCAGCAGCAGGATTGGTGAGGTTGTCCTCTAGACAACTACCCAAGGTTTCCTACAAGTGACCTGGAAGGAATCTGTTGAGATTCCAAGCAGTTTTTAAAAAACAGACACAGCATATTAGGGTCAGCAATGCATCAATAAGCCTCTTCCTACCTATTGCCCTAGAAAACAATTTAAAAAAATCAAAGTTAGGGTAGGTTAAGGCAGGGAGGAAGGGATAAAAAAGAGGAAGAGACAACTGGGGGTGTTGCTGAATGGGCTGGACTGAAAGGAAGAGAGAAGCCCCAAACCAGTTCATTTTACAAAGCTGTGTTTCCCTCCAACCTTCTTTCCTAATTTTTTTTCTGAGAGAAGAAAAGAGGAGGAAAGGGGGAGAGATAGAGAGAGAGGGAGGAAGATGGGGAGGGAGGAAGAGAGAAGGAGGGAAGAAGACAGAGAAAGAGAGGGAGAGAGAGAAGAGAGAGAGGGAGGGAGGGAGGGAAGGAGGGAGAGAATAAGAGAGGGAGAGAGGAAGAGAAAAGGGAAGGGGAGGAGGAGAGAGAGGGAGAAAAAAAAGGGGGGGGAAGAATAGAGCCACAACACAAATAACAAAAGGAAGGAGCCATTGTTTGTCTGCCATTTATGGCTTTTAAGGACAGGCACTTGTGTAGCTGGGCACGTTCCTTAATAACATGAATTGAGAAGGCCTTGATTCAGCCTTCCGATTCCCATCAGTACCAGGTACAAAGCAGGCAGTAACTTGGGGCAACAAGGTAATGTAGGCCTGGGCCTGCTTAAGGGAATCTAGCTTCCAGCCAAGGCATTGGGTGCAGAGTCATTAATCTAGGTCAAGTGCCAACAAGGATGGCTTTGCTGACTGGAATCAGTGCAGGGGCCTATTTGAAGCACACACAATCAGCTGGATTCAACCAGGCCCAGATAATACCGTTGCCGCAAAACCCAAGCCAGGGGCCTATACGGAGGCTGGTGACTGGGAGAGGATTTGGGGACAGAATCACCCGGCATTAATGGGCCTGTTCAGCATTCAACTGGGCCTCCGGCAGATAATGGCTCTGCAAACGAAGGGCGATAAATTAATTAAATTAATCTTCAATGCCAACCTCATTCCCCACCCAGTACAAAATTTCAAGGATGATCAGGGCTTGGCTCTATCCTTTGTAGTGTTCCAGAGCCTGTCTGCTCCCTGTCTTTGAGTTTTCCGAGGCGCTGAATTGCCAAGTGCCACCTGCCTCCCCAAAACTAATCAGCAGGCTGGTGGTTTAGATCACATCAGTTTTACATGTAATTAAGACTGTCCAGGAGGGCATGCAGCTGCTTACGAGGTCGTTCCCTCTTATAAGGCAGTGTGCCTCCTGCTCTGAGAGGTGCAATTAAACAAGCCTGTTCACAGTCATTAAGCATTAATGCACCTCATTAGCATAAGAACTGGAAGAAGCTTTGATGCAGGGAACCCCGAAGGGGGGGGAAGGAGAGGAGGGGGAAAAGGAAAGAGAGGAAGGTGGGGAGAGAGAGAGACAGAGAGACAGAGAGAGAGAAAGTGAGAGAGAGAGAGACAGAGAGAGACAGAGAGAGAAAAAGAGAGAGAGAAAGAGAGAGAGAGAGAGAGAGAGAGAGAGAGAGAGAGAGAGAGAGAGAGAGAGAGAGAGAACATATCAGAGAGACAGAGACAAAAAGACATTGGGTTCAAGTGCGTGTGCCAGGAAAAGGGATGAGAAACCCAGCCCCTGGTCTCATCTGGGCTCTAGGCAAGACCAATGGCTCTATCAACATTCTTTTCCAGGTCCCTTCCAGAGAATTTGGTCTCTCTTTCTGCCCCTAATTTTTTGAGATGACACTAAGAAAAAACCGGGGTGATGGTGGTGAGAAAGGGAGGATTCCACCTTCAACCGGCATATTGCTTTAGCAAATCCATGGAAAAAGTGGAATGTAGTCTTATATGGAAATTCTAAAAAGACAGCATCACTCCAGAGGCTGGAGTTATGACCAAGTCCCTGAGGCAAGTGAAATTATAGAGCAGCCCTGGTCAACAGGCCAGCCCAAGTCCTGTGAGCATGCCAAGGCAATGAGGGGCCTTGGGACTGACGTGGCCCCAGCCACTACAACCTCCCCAGGGAAATGAAGATGCAGTTCACATTTGGAAGATGTTGGAGAGGGGGAAATGATGGCAGCAGAATGCAGGGAATTATGTTTTTCAAAGGATTTTCACATCCACTCTCCCATTCCAACATCATAACAACCCTATGAGATAGCAAGGGTAGGTATTATTTTCTCTCTGTGGCCCTGGGCCAATGAGTTAAATGAGGCATAGTAACTTGCTACAGACACAGCAAAACTAGTGGTAAAAGCAGTACTAGAACCCTAGGCCAGTTCTCTATTTCTTTTTCTATTACACCCCACTGTCAAGACAAAGAGCCTGAGTGGAGGGATGACTGGGTTCTTGGGTTCCCTTTCCCTCTGTCATTTGCTCATTGTACACTGAATTTTTAATTAGAGAACCTGGGTCTACATCCTTGGCTCTTCTATTCACTACCAATGTGACCTTGGACAAAATACTTAACCTCTATGGGCCCCAGTAACCACATCTCTAAAAGGAGGGGATTAGACTAGATAACTCTAAGTAATTTGCTAATTCTATATCCTACAAGCTATAAAAAACAGTCTAACCAACCTTTTTCTGGCAATCATTCTGTACCTTCATCCATAAAACAGGAAGGATGATGGTCTGTTCCTTTCCAACCTTTCCCTCAAAGGCTGAAGGGGATCACAGAATTTCAAGAGTTGGAGGCAGTCAGCTCTAGCAGGCTTTCCAGCCAATTGTTAAATTTTCAGTGTAAGTGTTTACACCTTAGAAATCCAAACGCTACAAAACAGGGCTTGATTTATTATTCTGTTGACTGTCTAGACTTGAGAAAATGATAGAGAATGTGTGCAGATTAAACTAAAAGTGTGTTGTGGGTACATTTTTTTTTTTTTTGGAGAGCTGGTTGTTAAAACCAGCATACTCTGGGGCGGCTAGGTGGCGCAGTGAGTAGAGCGCCGGCCCTGGAGTCAGAAGGACCTGAGTTCAGATCTGGCCTCAGACACTTAACGCACAAACAAACAAAAAAACCTAGCCATGTGACCTTGGGCAAGTTACTTAACCCCAATTGCCCTCCAAAAAACAAAACAAAAAAAAAACAACGACAACAACAAAAAAAAACCAAACAAAGGTCCTGGAAGGGACCTTAGAAATAAGATCAGTGGTTCTCAAAATTTGGTTTTGCTCACAATATTGCTCACTACTCTTTGCCATAAGGAATCATGGCACAATAACATTTAATTTGGTGATGCTTACAGGAGATTCAGAAGACTTTGCATGTAGTTTTTCTTCAATAAAAGTAGCTACTGAATAAATCTGATAAGTTTGAGGTGAGTTGTATGTGTAACAGGCAGATTTTGTTTATTTTGAGAATATTATGCCTCCCATACTGTGTGTGCTAGATAAGTAAAATTTATGTTAACAAAATCATTTCTAAATTTTCTTCTGTCAGCAAAAACATAACATTCAAAATGTCGTGACGCACCTAGTAAAACTGAAGGCATATGAACTAGGATGCCAGCCGAGCACTTGGAGAACCTCTGGAGCAGCTGTTCGTGAACCTAACTCCTTCAGAGGAGGAAGAGGAAACTAGAGAGGAGAAAGGAGTGACTTGGCCCAAGGCATCCTGCAAATACATGGCAGAGCTGGGCCTAGAACCCAGGTCGCCTGACTGCCAGGCCACTGTGACTTCCCCTGCACCACAAACAAGAGCCCATCTGCAAAGTATGTTGTGCTCCCTGGAGAGAAACACTAGAGCTGGATACCAGGTGGCATTATTATCAACCCTTGAAGACAGATGTGCTCCAGCTTCCCATGGGGTTATCTCTGGAGCTCTGTCCAATGCTGCTCCAATGTGGCCCCAAATGGTATGGATTTGGCCATGGGCATACATGAGTCCCTAATCTGGTATATTTCACTACAGGTAAATTTTTCAGTGCTTTTTAGCCAAAATTCCACAGTGACTACTCTCTAAACAGATACTCTGGCAACCTAGGCCCTCCAGCTGCATTCCTATGGCTAGAAGTTTGTTAAAACTAGGGATGGAGAGGAGGGAAGGTAAGTGAGGAGGCAACAGAAGGATAAAGGATAATGGGGCAGCCAGGTGGTACAGTAGATAGAGTGCCTGGCCTGGAGTCAGGAAGACTCATTTTTCTAAATTCAAATCTGCCCTCAGACACTTACTAGCTGTCACTTAGCCCTGTTTGCCTCAATTTTCTCATCTGTAAAATGAGCTGGGAAGCAAATAGCAAACCACTCTAGTATCTTTGCCAAAAAACAAAAACGACACAAAAAAACAAGTGGAGTCATAAAGAGTTTGACCCAACTGAAAAATGACTGATTGAATACGGAGAATATTTATTTTTACTTTAGTGATGAGAAATTAATCTGGTTTCTATGAGGGGCTATGACTGTACTAGAAAGAACATTAGAATATAAGTCAGATCTTGGTTCTAGTCCACATTAACCAGAATTGGAGAGTTAGGCCTGGAAGAAACTTAAATCTGATTCCCTTTTATTACAAATAAAGCTTAAGGTGGGCAAAGAATTTTTGTCTAGTTAGTAGAAATGGAGGATAAAAGTTGATAGCTCTGCTCCCAAACTTCTCATATTGCTAACACTCTTCTTAAGACTTAAATGAAGCTTCAAAATCATTTGCATGATCCTAGTCATACCTAGGGGTATGATGGGAAATGAAAGTAATTCATTCAACCTAACCCAGCAGGACATCTTAAAGCCTTCCTGTTGAATGGGTCAGATAAGGATGAAAAAAAAATGTATAGACTTCTCTATAGGCTGCTGAGTGTGCTAGTGGGGGCATGGTTGTGGGCCTAACAAAAAAGCTAAAAATATGTTGATTAGTCACAAAAGGAGAATAAATCTCCCTTTGAGAGTGAAAACATCTCAGTACTACATGACAACTCCAGCATTGTTCACAGGAGCCCCTCACACTAGACAGGGTTCCAAAGTTATATCCTAGTCCTACAAAAGAAATTGAGAACTAGAAAGGTAAAGAGACTGGCCAAAGAAACATTGATGATGTAACAGGACGAGATACTGGGGTGGGGAACCTTTGGTCTTGAAGTCATGTGTGGCCTTCCAGGTCCTTGGGCGTGGCCTTTTGACCGAGTCCAAGTCTTATGGAACAAATTCTTTGATTAAGCGGGTTTGTTCTGTTAAGTTTGGAATCAAAGGGCCACACTTGAGGACCTAGAGGGCCACATTTGGCCTTGTGGCCACAGATTCCTCACTCCTGCACTAGAACCTAAACCTCCTGTCAGGCCATTTCCCCCCAATATATCATGTTACTATTCTCTACAAGCTAGCTGTCACCCTGCATACATCATAGAGTTTTCCCATGCATTAGTTTTTCCATTGGTCAAATGGGGGTACTAATACTCATCCTGTTTACCCAATAAGCCTGTCTTGAGGTACAAATCAACTAACACTCAGCCCAGGAGGTTAAATCATGGAAAATGTTGGTGAATCTCTAACTACTGTGTGAAGGATTTTGAAGTCTCTAGGCAGTATAATCACTTTCTAGGTAGAGAATGGAGTTCTCATTGGTCATCTGAGTTTCAGAATTTGGGGCCTAGATCTCTAGGAGGAGAAGGAGATTTCCTAATGTGTTCTGCTCTTTGAAAAGAAAAGAGAATTGTGTAGGATCCTACTTACACAACAAAGCTAGTGAGTTACTTGGATACTGCAGGCCTGATTAGATAGGGACTATTTGTTCAGCAGCCCCCAAAGTATGTTTACCTTTCAATGGAGTCTAAATGACAGGGTGGTTCTACAAATCATCAGGGCAAGTACTCTGATGGAAAGAAGGATTCACTAGATTGTCAAATAGTTGTATTAATAGCAATCCCAAGTTTAGTTCTCTTGCAGTAGGAACCGATGGACTGAGTGTTTTGTATGGTTTTTAAAAAAATCTATTTGGGGTATTTTGTGAATCCTTTGTGTCATTCTGTGGGGGTGAAATAAAGGTTGTCCCTTATCCAATATGCAATTAATACCTTGAATGCTTGTATGGAAGCTGGGAACATTTAGACATGAGCTCTATGTCCTAAGGATTTTAGGAGATTTTCTTGGAGCAATGCCAAGTAGAGGCAATGAGCCAAAGAGAAAAAATGACCCTTTTGGAATCAGTGTCCAGAACTGAATCTCTTCTTTGTAGCTCCAGAGTCTTGGGGGAATCCTGGATCATGGATTACAATTACTTTTATTAAGTCTCTTGCCATAAGATTGATGACTAGGCAGGGCTTTGCTGAGATAGCTTCTGTTCCTCCCAAGAAGAAGAAGAAAAGAAAGGCTTCTCACCCTGAGCGATCCCTCCACACCTGCAGGTCCTTCCTCTGATCGCTGGGCTCCTCCAGGAACCTCCATTTAAGGAGGGTGTCCCGGGTGGCCAGGTTCCTATCCTCATTCCATCTCATTCAGGTTCTGTTCCTGACTTCCTTTCTTCACCTTGATCCCACAAGGGTCTCCTTCCCACCTTTTTAAGTGTGGTCTTCCCTCTTTGGAATATAGATCCTTGTGAGGAGAGGGAATATATTACCTTTGTTTGTACTTGTACTCCCAACAGTGCCTGGCATATAGCAAGCACTTAATAAATGTTTGTTGACTTATTTACACAAGACTGAGTGGTGGGTTAAACTATACTCCCAGATAAGGGATCAGCCTTACAATTTCAAATAAAATAAAATCATATCAAATCAAATAAGTAAATATTACTATAATGATAATATCAAGTCAAATAAAAAACAAGCAGAATTGAAAGCTGTAAGAACTATAATCAATGCTATGACCATTTGTGATAGGATGGATGATGAAATACGCTGTTCATGTCATAGAGGTGAAGGATTTAGGGTACAGAATGTATTTTTATATATTGAGGAAATTTTCTTTGCCTGAATATGCATATTTGATATAAGAAATTTGTTTTCCTATTTTTTTCCCCTCAATGAGGGAGAGGTTGGAAAGGAAAAAAAATAGATTTCTGTTACTTTTTTTAATGGAGAGGTGGAGTTTCCTACATATGTCTAAATATTGCTTGTACTTTTAGATAAAATTACTGAATTATTAGTTTTACTTTGGTATAAGAGACCTCTCATAAAATAGGAGTAATCTGTAAACATTTGTAATGCAACAAAGCAGATACATAAAACAAAGTATAGGGAGAAGGGGCTAGAAAGTGCTGCCAGAGCCGGGGCAGAAGAGGAGGGACGTCCGAGCCTGTGCCTGCTGCCGGTGCTGTTGCCTCTTTGATCTCGCCATCATCATTCCTGTGGCCATGATCATCCCTGTGCACTGCTTCACGTTCAGCAAGATTGTGGCCAACAAGTGGGAGGCCTACCTGGGGCTGCTGCAGGCAGAGTACACCGAAGGGGATGCCCTGGATGGTGCTGGGCCTGAAGCGCTACTGCTGTCCCCAGATGCTACTGGCCCACATGGACCTGACAGAGAAGCTTCTCAACTACACACCCCTGGAGAAGTGAGCCCCCACCCCTAAAGGCCCCATCAGCCATTAGCCACATGGAAGGGCCCCCACCCCTGAAGGCCTTGATCAGCTCTCTGCCACATGGAAGAGCCCTCATCCCTGAAGGCCTCAATCTATGTTACATGGAAGAGCCCCCATCCCTGAACACTTCTATCAGCCCTTAGCTATATGGAAGAGCCCAAGGGAAAGAGCCAGCATCCCTGAAGGCCTGGCTCAGCTATCTGCCACAGGCCTCCAGAGATGGCAATAAACTCACTATTGGGAAAAGAAAATTTTAAAAAGTATAACTTGGGGTATAGGTCCTCTCCTTTCAGGTTCAAATTAGGGCTCAAGAAACTTCAGGTAGAAATCGTCATCATCAACAATTATAGAAAGCCTACTGTGTACAGGACTCTGGCAATCCAAACATGAATAAGGCTTACTCCCTTCCCTCGTGAAGCTTATGATCTCATTTCAGGGTCAGGACATAGAAACGAAGTACAAAAGAGTGCTAGGCACAGTAGGCTCTTCTACCTTATGTAATGAATGCTGCAGAAGCCCAGATAGAAGAGAAACACACAAGGACTAAGGCAGTCAAGACAGGTCTTACAGAGAAGGTGGATCCTGAACTGAATCTTGAAGGAAATCTGACAAAGAAGCAAAAGGAGGGGAAATCGTGTAAGCCAAGGTGTCCAAGATGGAAATGCAATTAGAAGAACGGTGAAGAGATACAATCAGATGGTTGTATACGGGTATAGCAGGATATAAGGGACAGAAAGGGAGGGTATAGCTACATTGTAGAGGGCCTCAGCAATTTTCCCTGACGGAGAAGGTCAGGGCTATCCCTTAAATGTCAAGCTAAGCAGTTTAGACTTTATGCTATAGGCCAGTGGTGCTCAAATTTTTTGAGCTCAAGACTCAACACTCAAAAAATTATGGAGCTCCCCCCAAAGAGCTCTCATTTATGTGGATTAAATCTATCTATATTTACCATTTTAGAAATTATAACACCTAAATGTTATTATGAGAATAGTTTTGACCTTGAAAGGGTCTTGGGAACTCCCAGGGGTCTACAGGCCACACTTTAAGAACCACTGTCATAGGCAGTGGGGAGCTATTGAAAGTTGTTTAGTAGAGATATGATATAAGAAATATAGTTCCCCAGAAATACTGTACAATGATCAACTGTGAATGACTTAGCTGTTCTCAGCAATACAATGATCCAAGACAATGCCAAAAGACTCATGATGAAAATGCTATCTCCCGAGAGAGAGCTGATGGAGTCTGAA
Source organism: Gymnobelideus leadbeateri (assembly GCA_011680675.1). NCBI lineage: Eukaryota > Metazoa > Chordata > Mammalia > Diprotodontia > Petauridae > Gymnobelideus > Gymnobelideus leadbeateri. The sequence goes on from WOXC01004080.1 coordinate 523,762, forward strand.
TGCAGATTGAAGCATACCAGCTTTCACTTTATTTTTTTTTTTGTGCTTGTGTTTTTTTTTTTGCTCCGTGTCTTCTTCCACAACATGACTAATATGGAAATGTGTTTTGCACGACTGCACATGTATAACCTATATCAAATTGCTTACTGTCTTAGGGAGGGGGAAGGGGAAAGAGAGGCTTTGGAACTCAACATTTTAAAAAATGAACATTTAAAAATGCTTTTACATGTAATTGTGGAAAAATAAAACATTATTAAAAGAAACTATGATTCCTCCTCTCATAACCCCCAATGGAAGGTAGTATTTGTATTTATCCAACTTGGTATGTTAACTAGGTTTAACAGTCCCACTGCAAAGTCAATAACTTGTAATGAAGGTGAAAAATGGAAGTGAGCCTTAAGATGGAAATAATACCTTATTTGTGTGACCCATTATACTACTACTCTTGAGAGAAAGGCAGGATAGATATTACTATCCCCATTTTTGAGATAAGGAAAGAAGGTGAAATAAGTTGCTCAAGGTCACACAAATGAATTAGTGAGGAGCAGAGTTAAGATTAGAATTCAGGATTCTAGACTCCTACTCCTATGTTCTCCACTACCTATTCCAGATTGCCACATAGAAGACCCAGAGAGAAGTCCTCTTTACCCTGTAGTTAAGTCTGCTATGCCTTAGCAATTTTCCATTATGTCGAGATTATAAAGGATAGAGTGTTAGGTTTGGAGTCTGGAACAGCTGAGTTCAAATCCTTCAGCTATGGAACCCTGGGCAGGTCACTTAACCTCCCTCAGTCTCAGTTTCTTCATCTGTAAAGTGGGGATAATGGGGATAATGATACTTCACTAAGTTATTGCAAGGATAATGTAAGATAACATATGTAAAGTTCTTTGGGAACTATAATAATTGTAATTTAATCCATAGTGATTGTATAACACATAATCATTACATTATTATAGAATTATTATCACTCCTGCATCCTTTCCACCCTTTGTCCATCTTCCCTATATGCCAGTTCTAGCCTTCTTTCCCTTCCCCACCTTCTATTATTTCTTTGTTTGGTCAGAGCTTAAGCAATAACAGGGCAGGTCCTTTTCCTTTCCCTGAGGGCATCAGAACACCCGCCACCCTCTTCTGGCTCCTCTCAACCACTCTCCAGGCCAGTGGAGATGGGCAGAAGCCCAGCGAGTGAAGCCACACCTGAGCAGGTTCCCTCAGTGCTCGTCCTTCTCGGACTCTGTGCAGCCTCTGACACCACTGCCTGACCCTTCCTAGTGACTGAGCTCTCCCCGCTTGGCCTTGATGGCACTCTTCTACCTGTCTGGTTCCTCCTCACTGCCATTTGCTGGATCACACAATGGCAGACGTCAGAGGCCAGGTAGCAGGGTCTGAAGAGGACTCTCCTCCACAACACACCTGACATGCAGCCTTTGCTGGAAGACCTTTAGCGAGGCTGTTTCTGAGGATGTTCGATACCCTTGCAGACAGCTCTAATGATTAGGGAGATTTTCTATTATGTCATGTAAAAAATACCTCCCTACAACTTCTATCCACTACTCCTACATCTTTTCTGTTCTTGGGAGACAAGTAGAAAAATTCTAATTGTTTTTCTACCTCATAGCTCATTATCAAACCCAGGGATCCTGGGCAGGTCACTTAATCTTCAGTTTCCCCATCTATAAAATGGGAAAAATAATTGCACCTACCTCCTAGGGTCGTTGTAAGGATAAAATGTGATAATATTTGTTGCGCACTTTACAAATCATACTTATTGTTATTATTATTGTGGTTTCAGTTGTCTCTGACTATGGTCCCATTTTGGGTTTTCTTGGCAAAGATACTGGGGTGGTTTGCCATTTCTTTCTCTAGCTCATTTTTACAGATAAGGAAACGGAGGCAATCAAGATTAAATGACTTGCCCAGGGTCATACAACTGGTAAGTGTCTGAGACCTGATTTGAAATTACGAAGACGAGTCTTCCTGATTCCAAGCACAGCACTCTAGCCATTGTGCTACCCAGCTGCCCCTGAGTGATAATGGGGAAATTGGTTTAGGGTGCTTCCTGGGAAGCTGGATTCTTTCTAAAGTGTATTGTGACCAAAGGCTCCTGGTTGGTTCCTTGGTCCCTGGCCTCTCTGAGAGTCATGAGGAGTGAGGAGAGGCAGCTTCTGGTCTCTTTTTAAATGGCTCCTTGTTGAGATGTAACTCATTCCAGCTATTCCTTGGACTTCTGGCAAAGGGTGGAGGTTTGGGGTGGTGGTGGAGATTTCACCCTCCCTCTCTCCTCAGCAGCAGTCTTGGAGGCTCATGCACATTGTAGGCAGAGAGAATATATGCTTGTCTCGGTGAATTTGAGACTCTCTAGCCACTTACACTCACAAGCACAAATAAAGGTACTGAGAGGCAGATGTTTCTAACATCCTAAGTAGCAGCACCTCATAAGTTTGAGAAGCTGGGAGTTCTTAGGTGCTAACCGAAAATAGAAATGACTTAAAAAAAATTTTTTTTAGAAGTGGCTTCTTGGAAGAGGGAGTGGCCCCTGATAGGATCATCTTGGAACCTGAAAAACCCAAGCCATGACTTGGCTGGCCAGAGGCCTTGGACCTTTAGTGTCTGCTCAGACAGGGCAATTCAAAGTGAAAATGAAATATTCATTCAGTGGTCCCAAAGCACCTGGGCTCCAGATGACATCTCTTAAACAAAATTTAGGTATGCCTCATGCTCAGGTGTCTCTCTCCTTACCACCCCAAAGGGACTGACATGATCCTTTCTAGAAAAATTACTCAAGGCTACTGAAAGCATGGGGCAGGGGAATGAATGGTGGTGAGCCAAGGGACCTAGAATGTAGGCTTAAGTGAACCAGGGTTAATTTTGGGAGAACCTGGTCTTAAGGTGAGGGAATGCAGAATTTTTTCTCACACTTTATGGCTCATTATGCCCTCACCCCAGATTACTGGAGGGAAGCACTTACAAATGAAACTTAGGTATGACTTATATCTAGTGTCTCCCCGAAAGGATCATCTCTAGGAAAAATTAATTGATGTACAAAGTATTAGGTACAAGAGTTATTTCTTTTTTCCACCACTAAAGAAATGCTTAAAAACAGAAAAGACTCATAAGCGTGCATTAACAAATACTTAAAACATGAAACAGTAAGCCATTATCCATTATACTATGAGGGGAAAAGACTCCCAGAAGATTTATGGGACTATTAGACAAATAGTCTAAGTTGTCTGAGCAAAAACAGGAGGTCCAGGGCTTCTGGACAATTAGGCCATGACTTGGGCTTCTGGGTTCCAAGATGATTCTTTTGGTGGTTATTCCTGCCTTCGGGAAGTAGTAGAGTTAAAGGAAGCATTTCCTTCAGGCATTTAGCACCCAGGAACAGATGCAGGTGAGATGACCAGGGACCTGAGGTCCAATGTCAGGCTCACCTAGGAAAGCCTCTGTATTCACTGCCATGCTTCTGCCAAAGCTGCTGCTGGAGGAAGGAAGGGGAGAGAAGTTCTCTCCTGCCCTTACTAGAAATTCAAAGGACAGCTGATGTTAACTATCTCCCAACAAAAAGGCCCTTCAGAAGAGATGTAGGAAGCTGTTTCTTCTCCCTCTTTAAAGCTCACAGAACTGGTTCTTCCTTTCTCATTCAGCAATCTTCCTTAGCACAGCCTTCCCTCCTCCCCAGTCACAGGGACCAAGAGACCAAGTAGGAGACCTTTAGTAGGGAGCCAGAGCACATTCCCCAGAGTGCATGCTCCTGGGGAAATCCTTCAACCTCCACCCCCCCCCCCAAGACATGGGCTTGCATCTTCATGACAGATCAATCCTAGTTGACCACCATAGGGAAATAAGAAGAACCTGCTCCCAATTAGGCATTTTCCCTGGTTTGAAGAGTGGGGGAGAGGGGATCTCCTGAGAGATCATAGGCCCTTTAAGAGCAAATTCCTAGAAGTACTTGGGCACCCCCAATTAAACCCAGCTGTGGTCACCTCACACATTGGAATTAATGTTGGCTTCAACTTGCTAATTGTCTATATCAATGAACTTGGGTTATTATAAGCAGTTTGGGAAGGGGCAATGTTTGCCAATGAAAATGTTTAGAAAGGGACTAAAACAAACAATAACAAGACAGATTACTTGGGCATTTGATTCCTGCAGCCTTGGTTGTAGTTGACCTAGCTATTCAGTTTAGTGAATGGCCATTGGAGAGGAGACTGCAGGCTTGGTTCAGGAATATAAGGAAGGAGGAGTTGGAAGGAAGAATCTAGAACTGTTGAAATTAGGAATGTTCTATGACTCTATGAAGAAAGATGGAAGTCAGGGATGTGCTGGAGCCAGCTCCAACAGGCTTACAAAAGCAAATTGTTAAATTTTCTGCATGAGCATTTACACAGCAATTACAAATCAAGGCTTGATTTAGTCTTTTATTCATTGTCTAGACTTAAGAAAGTGTAATCAATGCAGACATAAACCTAAAAGTGTGCATGCATACCTAACCCCTCTCTATGCCCCCCAACCCCGTCCCAATTTCCCAGAGAGCCTGGTGGTTAAACATTTACCAGCACACTGTGTTTTGCTCTATAATTCTTGCTTGAGTTCAGCAGGAGAACAGTAAAAGTAAAAATGAAGTCATCCCCAGATTGGAGGTCTGGCAACTAGAGACTACTAACAACAAGAATGATAACTGGCATTTATATTGTGTTTTAAGGTTTGCAAAGTGTTTTATATCCATGATCTCATCAGCCTCACAATACCCCTGGCCATGTCTGTTATACTCTGAATTTGGGGCTTGTCTTTGCTAATAGAGAAATATTCTGGACTATAGGATGTCCTCACTAAGGGAAGGACAGGATGGTGACTTAGAGAGTGAGTCATTGGGTAGGACAGACTCTAAGATTGTGAGTGTGAATCCTGTCTCTATATTTCCACTCTCTGGATCTCAGTTTCCTTGTGTGTAACCAGAGGGGCTTGAAGCAGATGATGGACTTTAAAAATGGATGGTTCTTCCTCTGTCTGTCCCCTGCATCCAATTCTTTCCCCCTCTAGCTTCCAGTTCCTTCCTGGCCTTTCTTCTAGTCCCTCTGAGCTGGTATAATGACCGTAAGAGCCCAATATAAAATTTAGGCCTTTTAGTAGTACATAGTATAGTCTTAGCTTAGAAGGGATAACAAAAAGAGGAAAAAAATAAGACTAATTCTAAATTCTGTAGCACTTTGAGTTTACATTGTACTTTCTTTATAAAAACTGTGAGATAAATTATGTAGACATTATTATTCCCATTTTGCAAATTAAAACAAAATTCAGAGAGGTTATGATACTTTTTCATAATCACACAGCTAGTGGGTGCCAGGGACAGTATTCAAACCAGAGGCAGATTTCAACGCAATATGAGGAGAATCTTCCTAATAATTAGAACAATTCCAAAGTAGAATAAGTTACACTGAGAGATGATGGTTTCCCCTTCATTGGAGGTCTTGAACTTAATCGCTTGTTGGGTTTGTTGTGGAGGAGATTCTTGTTCAGATTGACCCTCTAAGATGGCCTCTGAGGTTTCTTTAAACTGACATTCTGTGATTCTGTAATTCTTAATGAAGTCTCTGGCTATTATTGTTGTCTCATTGAGTTTGTGGTCCACTGGTGCCCAGATATTTTTTCTGATGAATTGTTTTCTAACCCATAGTTCCAACCATCTTGTACTTGTGAATTTGATTTTTTGAACTCAAGTGTAAAACTGCATTTATTCCTATTAAATTTCATGTTATTAGATCTGGTCCAATATTTAGCCTATCAGTGCTTTTTGGAGCTGTCATCCAACATGTCAGCTGTCCCTCCCGGCTTTGAATCATCTGAAAATCTGATAAATGCCATCTATTTTTTTTTTCTGGAAAACTTTTTATTGTAGGTAGAACAGGACACAGCTGAACACAAGAAGTTAGATGATTCCAATTTTGTTGGCAACATCTAAAGCATCGTAGTCTGGAGCAAGACGGACATAGGCCTTCTTCTCCCCATCAGGCCGGATCAGTGTGTTGACCTTGGCCACGTCGATGTCATATAGCTTCTTTACAGCCTGTTTGATCTGATGCTTATTGGCCTTGACATCCACAATGAAGACTAGGGTGTTGTTGTCCTCAATCTTCTTCATAGCAGACTCAGTGGTCAAAGGAAACTTAATGATGGCATAATGATCGAGCTTGTTCCGGCGAGGGGCGCTCTTCCGAGGGTATTTGGGCTGCCTTCGGAGCCTCAGGGTCTTGGGTCTCCTGAAGGTGGGGGATGTTCTGATCTTCTTCTTTTTGTGGCTGTGGACACCCTTCAACACCGCCTTCTTGGCCTTCAAAGCCTTGGACTTGGCTTCTGTCTTGAGGGGGACAACGGCTTCCTTCTTCGTCTTCGGCGCCATCTTGGGGGAAAGGCGCCATCTATTTTTTTTATCCAAGTTGCTAGATAGCACAGGGCCACTGACTGTGGCTTCACTGGAGATCTGGAGCCATTGGCGATTATTCTTTGGGTCTAGTCATTGAATCACGTCTGAACGGATGCTTTTTTCTCATTCATACTCCCTACCCTATCCATAAGAGTAGCATGAGAACTACTTGTCAAATGCTTTGTCAAAATCCAGGTAAATGATTCCAGAAGACTGACATACAGAGAGCTTACATTCTTAAGACAAAGTGTACATGTAATACCTCCATCCTAAATGGGTCTGTTGATTCCAGGAAGGTCTTACGATGCTGCATATGAAAGAGAAGTTCGAGAAAGACTGGGTGACAGAGAAGGCCTACAGTTTTTAATGTTTCACAGGAGTGCCTGATGAAGAAGCATTCTACCCACCTCCTGACAGAAGAGATGAACTCAAGGGGCATTTCTGGACATAGAAAATGTATGGATTTATTTTGCTTGACTATGCTTATTTGTTATAAGGATAGTAATTTTCTTTATTTAGATCAGGAGGAAAGGATCCCCAGAGATCCCTTTTTAGGAGAAAAGGTAGCTAATGCTAGGGTCTCAACAAAACAAAAAGAAAAAGGTGAAAGAAAGGAGAGCCATTGAAGCAGATAAAAAAGGCATAGGAAGTTCAGAAGGAAAAAAGAACAAACAGGATAGCTTTGAAGGCAGCATGTTAATCCATTGGGGAATGGTTGAACAAGTTTTGGTGTCTGATTGTGATGGAATACTATTGTGGTATAAGAGATGATGAGCAGGATGCTCTCAGAAAAACCTGGACTTACATGAACCAATGCAAAGTGAAGTGAGCAGAACCAGGAGAACACTGTACACAGTAACAGCAATATCGTATGATGATCAGCTGCAAATGACTTAACTATTCTCAGCAATACAATCACCTAAGACAGTACTAAAGTATTCATGATGAAAAATATCAGCCTCCAGAGAAAGCACTGGTGGCATCTAAATACAGATCAAATATACTATTTTCCTTCCTTCTTTCCTTCCTTCCTTTTTTCCCCTCCTTCCTTATTTCTTTTTTCTTTCTTTCTTCTTTCTTCTACAAAATAAATAACATGGAAATGTTTTACATGATTGTACATGTATAACCTTTATCAGATTGTTTACCTTTTCAGGGAGGGGGATGGTGGAGGAAGAAAGGATAGAATTTAGAACTCAAAACTTTTAAAAAAGAATGTTAAAAATTCTTTTTACATGTACTTGGGGAAAATGTTGTTGTTGTTGTTGTTGTTGTTGTTGTTGTTGTTGTTGTTGTTGTTGTTGTTGGGCCGGCGCTCTTACTCACTGCGCCACCTAGCCACCTTGAAAAATGTTGTTTAAAAAAAAAAAGTAACATGTCAAATCTCTTAGAGACTTTTAAAAAAGCAAGTTGTACATAATAAATATTTGTGTTTTCACATGTGATTTTTTTCTACTCTATTTTGTATATAGAAATGTTCCTTTTTTGCTTTGAACCCTGTTCAAAAAAGGAAGTGATATTATTCTGGCATGACCTATTCTTGATAAAGTCATTCTAGTTCTTTGTCATCACTGTTTCCTTTTCTTGGTGTTCATTAATCATCCCTTTATAATATCTTCTATAATTTTTCCAAGAATCAAAATCAAGTTCATTGGCTGATAGTTAATAGGCTTCACTTTTTCCCCCCTGCTCTTCAGGATCTTTCAAAGATCACCAGTAGTGGCTTAGCAGTCACACCCACTAATTGTTTCTATGCCATCCAGTCCTGAGCACTATCATCCCATAAGGCTCTCTCTTGAGCTCCCTTCTCTTCTCTCTCTTCCTTGGTGAGCTCCTCAGTTCCCATGGGTTCATCTTTATGTAGAGTAATTCATCAGTCAACAAGCATTTATTAAGTCCTTACCATATGCTAGTCATGGTGCTAAGTATTGGGAATACAAAAGAAATAAAAATGATCCTTCAAGTATCTTACATTCCTGAGAAAAAAGTGCAATACCTCCATCCTAAATATGTCGGTTGATTCTGTGAAGGCTTTGTGATGCCACATATGATGTACTGCATACATGAAAAAGAAGTTCAAGAAAGTCCGGGAGAGAGAGAATGCCCATATTATTTAATGGTTAACAGGAGTGCCTGGAACCTAAGGCATGTGGGGAAAGCTGTGCTCTAACATGACCCCTGAGGCCCAGAAATACTAAAAGGGGGCTTCTCCAGTAAGATCATTTTCTCCTTTAGTTGAGCTGAGATTTTTTTCCCCTTCACTCTTGAGTAGAAGAGTTCACTTACTCTTATATATTCTATAGTCTACTTTAGACTGCATGCTTCCCCCAGTTTCTGTTTTATGGTTTCTTGGATAAATATGTATAATTGGATAAATATGTATAATATGGATAAATATCCATAATTGTCTTTTTTGTAATATGCATTTTGAGGGACATAGAATTGGTCCAGAATGAAAAAAAAATGGATTCTCTCAGTACTCAATTCAGAGAACAGCCCTGGGGATGAAAACAGCGGAAGACCCTCACTCATGGTATTTTAAGCCAGCCATAGGAAGAGGTGAATAAATACCAGAGAGGAAGATATTACTTGAACCTGCATTCATTCCTTTTTAAAATAGTATTTTATTTTTTCTAATTAAATATAAAGACAACTTTTAACATTCATTTTTAATAAAATTTTGAGTTCCAAGTTTTCTCCTTTCCTTCCTACCTTCCCCCCTTGCTAAGATGGTAAGCAATTTGATATAAATTAAATATGTGCAATCATGTAAAACCTATTTCCATATTAGTCATGTTATGAAAGAACAAACAGTTTGCAAGACAATTACAGTTGGCAAAAGGAAAAAGAACATAAAAAATGAAAATAGTATGTTTTAATCTGCATTTAGACTCCATCAGTTCTTCCTCTGGATATGGATAGCATTTTTCATCATGAGTCTTTTGAAATTTTCTTGGATCATTGTATTTCTGGGAAGAGCTAAGTCAACCATAGTTGATCATTGCACAATGTTTCTGTTACTGTGTACAATGTTCTCCTGGTTCTGCTCACTTTACTCTGTATCAGTTCATGTAAGTCTTTTCTGAAATCCTGCATTCATTCCTTGATGCACATGAGCCCAACCTTATAAAAGTAGTAGCAAGAATGAAAGAGAGGAAGTCAGTAGAGGGATTACATAGTCTGCCCTTGTCCTGGTTCCCTCTAGTCCTGGCATTTGACCTCTATTCACAACATGAAAGCCATTTAAGGCTTTAGCCATATGAAGCATGCCAAGCTGCATTAGATATATAAATAGGTACATTCAGTATGCATAGATGGAAGGTAGCCTAAGAAGGGAAACCACTAGAAGCTGGGAGTGGCAGGGAGGGGACACCAAAAAAGGGTTCCTGCACAAAGTGGTGCTTGAGTTGAGTCTTAAAGGAAACTCAGGATTCTAAAAGGGGGACCTGAGGGTAATGGGCTACAGCCAATGAAAAGTCACAGAGATGGGAGATAAAGTATTATGTGAGAAGAATAATAAGTAAGGCAGTATGGCTGGAGTCCATGGGATGGCATAATGTACTAAGAAGACCAGAAAGAGAGGAAGGGACCAAATTGGAAAGAGCTTTAAATGCCAAAGAGAAGAATTTTTCCTATAGGTAATAGGGAGCCACTGGAGTTTATTGAGCAGATGGGGGTAAAATGGTCAGACCTCTACTTTTGGTAATTGATGTTGGTAGCTGTATGGAAGAGAGATTGGAGTGGGGAGACGTTTGAAGCAGGGAGTCTTACTCCCAAATCTATATATCTAGTCTTAACTTCTCACTTTCAGCCCTGCAAGATCAACTGTTTATGGAACATCTCCTCCAAGACATTGTTACCATCTTAACTCAACAAGTTCAAAGTGAAATTCAGTTTTCTTCTCAGATCTGACTCTTCTCCAAATGGTCCTGCATCTGTTGAGGGCACCCCCACTCCCCTATTCACTCAGCTCAATCATTTCCATTTTATCCTTGACTTTTCCTTTTCTCTCATTTCCCAGATCTAATGAGTTGCCAAGTCTTATTCATACTCCTACGGTATTTTTCACATCCACTTCCTTTTATCTATCCACCATCCTAGGTCTAGTTCTTATTACCTATGACCTGAATTAGTTTAATTGACCTCCTTCCAATCTCCCCTTATTCCAATCCATCCTTCCCATAGCTGGCAAAATAATCTCCCAAAGATCAGACCCTTTCTCTCTCATATTATAAAAGCTTCAGTGGCTCTCTACTGCATCTTGAATGAATTGAGACTCCCTTAGCTTATTATTCAAGGCCTACAAAATCTGATTCCAACTTACCTTCTTAAATAATTAAATTTATCCCCCATAAAGGTCTTTTGGGTCACCTAGGTAGCACAGTGGATGGATAGGGTGCTGGACCTGGAGGCAGGGAAACTAATTTTCCTGAGTTCAAATCTGGTCTTAGATACTAGCTGTGTGACCCTGGGAAAGTCACTTAACCTTCTTTGCCTCCATTTTCTCATCTGTAAAATGAGCTGGAGAAGGAAATGGCAAACCACTCCAGTATCTTTGCCAAGAAAACTCCAAATGGGTCACGAAGTGTGGGACAGGACTGAAAAATGACTCAACAACAACAAAAGCTTTATTCTGATGCTTGTTCAGATTGTGGAGGTGACCTTGGGTTCTCAAAGACTGTACTTCTCTGTAAATGCTGGTAAATTCTACCATGAAAGAAGAGCTTTAAGTATGGTCTGCTTTCTGAGGACCAGCCAAGCTAAATATGTATATGTTGATCACCAGTAGGCTGGCTGTTATGTGGTAAATTCTTTGACCTTAGCAACCAGTATTTGGGGAGAGCAATATCATATCCCACCTCCTGCTGCTATGTGAGTTAGGCCAATTTTTCCTTAAAAGGTAATGAAACTCTTCTTGAGACTTGATTGGCTCAGGGGTCTAAAACCTTGGGCTGTCTACATTACTGCTTGGTCACTAGACTACAAAACAACAATAGGGTGCTCTAGCCTCTCTCTAAGGTTTGGCTACCAGAACACATTGGGCAACTGAGAGGCAGGAGAGCTTCTTTAGCCGAACTAACCTGTTGTACTTTAAATAGATAATTCTTGCTTCATGTCTTTCCCCTGGGATTGGCTAAGCTAGCCTCCTGAAACAAAGGTCCATCTTTTTAACGCCAAGATCTTCTCAGTGATTTTGTATGGCTGTGAAAGATAGAATACCACAAGAATTCTTCCACCAAGGATAAAAGTTGTAAGTTACTCAAAGACAAGGAAGAAATGCATAGTGGGCGTGAAGAGTCTTCAGCGTGTTACCAACAAAGAATTGTGACCAGAAGCAGCAGAGAAGACAGCATCAGAGGGGCATGACTGGAGAGGAAGATGGGATGGTAATGTGCTGACAGCAAGGGAGACCAAATGGACTGCAGTGTGCTTCATGGCACTGCCTTATGGGTATCCTTGTGATGCCAAGGAATTTAGAGGAAGGCCTTTGGCACATTAGGCAGGCCCCTGTAAAGGAGTTATAGGGGAGGACAGAAGATGACAGGCTGTGGATGGTTTGGGATCTGCCCCATCGGACAATTACCCTCATTAATGACAGTACAGTTGCAACAAAGATTTGAATGTATTTATTTATTCACTCCAAATTCCCTCTGTGGGCTTATTCACATTACTTCCCTTCCCAGCCAAACTGACCTATTAGCCATTATCCAAACTCACTATGACATTTCCAGCCTCTGTTCAATTTCGTAAACTGTCCCTTACTCGGAACATCCTCCCTTATCAAACTGCCTCTCAGAAACCTCCTTTTAAGGCTCCCACCAAGTGCTGTCTCATCTGAGAAGCCTTGCCCAGTGATTCTCTCTACTCAAATTACCTTGTGTTTACTCATCTGCAGACCTGTGGTATCCAATCTAGTAGAATGTAAACTTCTTGAAGACAAGGATCGTTTTTTTGGATTTGGTTTTTGCCTTTATCCCCAGTGCCAAGCACAGCGCGTTGCCCCAATTAGGGGAGGAATAAATATTTGGTGGATTGAATCCTGTTGCAGATAATGGTTTCCCTGTCTTATGCCTCTCCCTTGAGATGAGTCTCTGGCTCATCTTTGCTCTGGAGCAGGAGTCGTACAAACACAGAAGGTTAAATCAAAAAGTGGCCTTTGGTCTGTCTACTCCAAGCCCCTAATTTTACAGATAAGGAAGCTGAGGTCTGGAGAAGTAACATGTTCAGAGATCATTGACATAGGCCTAGAAAGAAATTCAGAGGCCACCCAGACAGACAACCCTTTCCACTTTGCAGGGGAGGAGACCGAGGCCCTGAGTGAGAAAAATGACTTGCCTAAGGTCAGAAACACCCCCCTCAGTCACCAGATCTAAAGGTAACTCCAGATTCTCCCCTTCCCTGGCTCCAGTTTGTGGTCATGGCACGTGATAAACTGTATCTCACACACACACACACACACACACACACACACACACACCATGCATGTTACACAGCTGGGCCCTCAGCAGGACTGTGACATAGCAGAGAAGAGAGAGTGATGGCAACAAACCCCAGAGGGAGGTCTGCTTCTGCATTCACACTTGCCCTTTCAGTACTTCTCTGCTTTCATGGAGCTCTCTCTGTCTCCAGATGCCTTTGTCTCTCCTTTCCTTTATTAAAGCTTGCTCGGTATAGGGAAGGAGCACTTCCCACAGGCTAAAAGACTTGAGTTTTAATCCTAGCTCTGGACCTCAGTTTTCTTATCCATGAAATAGGAAAGTGGGACTAGAAGATTTCCACGGCTCTTTTCCTTCCAGGAAAGCATTTAGATTAATTTAGATATTAAAGCATTTAGAGGCTGCCAAGAGGCACAGTGGATAGAGAACTGGATTTGGAGTCAGGAAGACCTGAGTTCAAATTCAGCATTTGACACTCACTAGCTATGTGACAAGTCACTGGGCAAGTCACCTAACCCCTGTCTGCCTCAGTTTTCCCATCTGTAAAAATGGAGATAATAATAGAACCTAAGCATCAAAAGAGACAATATTTATAAAGTCCTAGATATTATTATATTTTAATTCACGCCAACACAACTAATCACTCACAGGAGGCTGATACACTGTATGGTCCCTTTCAAAAATATCTGCATTTTAACCAAGTAAATGGCCTAACCCAAAGACAGAAAGCTGTTAACAACAACATTTCAAAAATTAGAGACAGGCTGAATGGGAAGATATTTTGGGGCAGAGGGACATCTTTTTAGTACAGTTATCCCTTCCCCATAGCAACTTTCCCCATCATGGTTTCGATATGTTGAGGGCAGGCATAAGGAATTACGTGGAAATCTTGGGGGAGTTTTGTGGAAGCTGCAGACAACACAGAAAAAGTTTAGAAACTCAGAAATGTATAAAATATATGCATAGTATTGGATAATAGCAACATATTTAATCTCTTACTACCATAATAATTCAGACTTCTTCTCTAGTAGGTAGAGAGGACCAAAACATTTTAGGCAGATTTTCCAGATTGCAGGGGTGCAGTGCCCCTAACCTCGCCCTCCCCCACCATGTGGAAGGGATGACTGGATTTCTCATATCATACCAGGAGGCAGCTTTTCCTTGTGTAGGAGCCCATGTATCTGTATTGCAAAAGGAGAGACAGAGCTCAGGGCATTTCCTGGCTTGTTTCAGGGGATACAGGGATGTTATTAATAAGCAGAACATCACCTTATATTCATAAAATGTTTTTCCTCCTAAGGCCTCAAAGTATTTTCCAAATATACCATCTTTGCTAAGTCCTTAAAATATCCCTGTGAGGAAGGTAAACAAGGGGCAGGTGCTTTTAATCTGATATTATAGATTGGGATTTGAAGGGAAGAGAATTACATGACTTGCCCAGGGTCACCTGGGTATGTTGAGCGATCCAGTATGTTGACCTTCTGTCCAGTGATAGGGAGACCAGGGCAAAGGTCACGTGAGTAAGGGGGTGTATAGGAGAAAGGGTTGTGAAAGGCAAGGCCAGTGGGACATGGAAGTTGTTGGGGCAGAAAACAGGGGAAGCTTGCTGCTTTTTTTTTTTTAATGGTGCTTATGCTTTCTAATGAATCCCTGTTTTCTATCCTCTTTGGTCCTCTTACAGCCCATATGGCAGGCCAGCCAGCTAGCAGTGACCTGCAGCACTAAAGCTGATATCTCACAGGCCCATCTGAAGTCAGACTCTTTGCTCATTCCACCTTTGTCATGACTGGCTGCACTTGAGGGGGGAGAGAGGGGTGAGGGTGAGGGTGAAACCTGGCAGCTCTCCTGGAGCCCTCAGTCTCCTCTTTCTCTTGCCTCTCAACTTGCCTGATCTAGGCTTTCTTCTGGGCAAAACCCTCCTCCCCTGCTTTGAGCTCTCATGCAGAGAAAGGTATCTGTCCCATGGGGGCAGTTGGAATGCTCATTAGGAAAGGAGTGATAGATGCATTAGCTGTTAAAAGGGGGTGGCAGGGGAGGAGTAGGAAAAAAGGCTGGTATGGAATGAAGAAAAAAATAAAGGCCTAATGGTTTCAGGGCCATTAGGCCCTGATTTTATATGGTGGGTGGTAAGCTGGACTTTAAGAATTAGAGGTGACCCCATACCCTAACATACCACATACATACCCAGAGTTGCAGCAAACTCCCCCTATTTCTTTACCCCTGTATCTTTCATTTTGGTTTGGCACTGGAATGGGTAACTTCTATAATTTCTATGACAAGCCCCTATCCTGGGGCAGCTAGGTGGTGCAGTGCATAGAGCTCTGGCCTTGGAATCAGGAAGACTCATATTCCCGAGTTCAAATCCAGCCTCAGCTACTAACTGTGTAACCCTGGGCAAGTCACCTAAGCCTGTCTGCTTCAGTTTCTTCATCTGCAAAATGAGCTGGAGAAGGGAATGGCAAACCAGTATCTTTGCCAAGAAAACCTCTGGGGTCATAAAGAGTGAGACATGATTGAAATGACTAAACAACAGCCTGTACCCTTCTCTACCTTCCATGCTCCAGTAGGCCTCTCTAGATTCCAAGGCGATAGGGAGGGAGAGTAGGGAAGGGGGAACATAAAAAGGGGAGGAGTTACTGGGGAGAGGGATGGATCTGATGCCCGTTACTAGGCTGAACGCATCACCAAAATGTACCCTCTAGTCACATCAGGAACTGGTCACTTCTGTTCTAGGCACACGATTCTCAGATCCATTTATCCAGCCCTAACCTCTCTCCTGACTCTCATCAGGCAGCTAGGTTTTTGCAGTGGATAGTGCTCTGAGCAGAGAGTCAGCAAGACTTGAGTTCAAATCCAGCCTCAGACACTCACTAGCTGCATGACCTTGGATAAATCACCTAATCTCTGCTTGTCTCAGTTACCTCATCTATAAAACAGGGACAAAAATAGCACCTTCCTTCTAGGGTTCCTGTGAGAACCAAATGAGATCATATTTATAAAGAGCTTAGCACAGCACCTGGCACATCGTAGGTTTTTAATAAATGTCTGTTTCCTCCCTTATTTCTCAGTATATATGTTGATACCCCTCAGAAGGTAAACTCCTTGAGGGAAGAGGCTATTTCATTTCTGTCTTTGTATCTACAGCACCTGGCATAGTCCCTGGTACACAGTAAGTATTCAATAAATCCCCATTGAATAATAGAATAGAAATTTGATAGAAAGAGCATTGGACCTGAGTCCGGGTTCCAGCTCTGTTACACACTCACTCTATGACTGTAGACAGCCTATCTCCCTGCTCTGGGCTTCAGTGTCCTCCTCTGTAAGAAGAGGGAGTTCAATGTGAGATTCTCTCCTAGCTCTAAAGAGAATTAGTGACTTGGTGCTTCCGTGTCTGGAGGGGCCTTATGTTCCAGCAATAACTTCAATGGAAAGGATATGAGTTTTGAGTTGGGAAGGTTGGCTCATTCCTGTCTTCCTTCAAAGTCTTATCAATGGCAAGAGCCAAATCTTTTTTTGCAGACCACTGACAGCTGAAGAGAGCCAAGAGGCTGTTTTCTCCTAGCCTTACCTCACTTTTCTCTGATTAATCTTAAGGGGAGATGCTATTGGCTGAGCAAAAAAAATGCCGTGCCTTTAGGGGATTTACACAGGTAAGCCTTCAGAGTCAGGTAGTTCTGGCAGGACCTAGCAGTCAACCCAACTCTTTACCTCTTGGGCAAAAGAAAGAGATTTTTGCCCCTGTATTCCTTCTCCCATTGGCCATGTGTCTAGGCAGCAGAACCACTTGCCCGGAGGGAGATACCCTCTTGCTGGTAAATGTTTAACAACTAGCACTCTGAAAAAAAAAGTACACACAACATATTTTTAAGTTCAACCTGCATTATTAATTCTCCATTACTTTCTGAATAACTAACAAAGCAAAAAATCAAGCCCCAATTTGTAATGTTTGCCTTCTGAGGGATAAATACACAGCCTGACAATTTAATAATCAGTTCTCCCAAACCAGTATGAACTGGCTTTAGCATACCCCTGACAGATACCCCATCCAACAGTTGAAAAGTCAGTTTTAAGTAGAGTTGAAGGAACAGAGACACACAGTCCAGATAGACACAAATACAGAAAGTCATTGGGAGGCGGGTAGCAGCTTCCAGGAGAATGATGGTTGGTAGCAAAGAAGAGAGACTCAGGAGAGCCATGGTGAAGTTGTAAACTGATCCAACCATTTTGGAGAGCAGTTTGGAATTATGCCCAAAGGGCAATCAAGTTGTAGATACACTTTGATCCAGCAATACCACTACTAGGTCTGTATCCCAAAGAGATCATATAAAAGGGGAAAGGACCTACATGTATAAAAATATTTATAGCAGCTGTTTTTGTGGTGGCAAAAAGTTGGAAATTAAGGGGATGCCCATCAATTGGAAATGCCTGAACAAGTTGTGGTATATGAATGGAATGGAATACTATTGTGCTATAAGATGAACAGGTAAGTTTCAGAAAAACAAGAAAAGATTTACATGAACTGATGCAAAGTGAAGTGAGAAGAACCAGGAAAACAGTATACAATTACAGCAACATTGTTCGATAATCAATTATGAATAACTTAGCTCTTCTTAGCACTAAAATGAGCAAGATTGTTCCAAAGGACTCATGGTGGAAAAAGCTATCCACCTCCAGAGAAAGAACTAATGGAACCTGGATGCAGATCAAAGCATACTGTTTTTACTTTAAAAATTTTCAGGGTTTTTTTCCTTTTGGTCTGTTTCTTCTTTCACATCATGACTAATAAGGAAATATGTTTTATATGACTGCACACATATAACCTATATCAACCTATATTACTTATTATTTTAGAGAGGGAGGAAAGTGGGGAAGGAGGGGGAAGAAAAATTTTTAAATCAAAAAAATTTTTAAATGAATGTTAAAAATTGTCTTTACATGTATTTGGAAAAAAAAAAGAAAATACAGAGAGAGAGAGAGAGAGAGAGAGAGAGAGAGAGAGAGAGAGAGAGAGAGAGAGGAGTGTCATGGCAATTAAGAGTTGCAGAAAGAACTCCATGAAGAGAGATAGGACTTCAACAACCTATAGTTTCACTTGGTAATTTGCCTTAGCCCAATATGCTCCCTACATGGTTATCCTTCTATTTTTAAGTTTTGTGACTATTTCCCTGATAGATCTTGTATGTATTAGTTGTCAGGTATACTCAGAAGTTGCAGGTGGAGGGATATTTTGTAGCTACTGATCTTACTATGCCATCTTAGTAAGTTAAATGCCTTTACTTTGAGCCAATTGTGTCTATTGTCTGACTATTAAGGGAAAACACATCAATGGGAGCTCATGGCTAGATGAATATATATAAGAAGCACAGATCCACAGTTTACCCTAGAACCTGTAGGAGTAACAGCTACTCTCTGGGGACCCAACCCATCACTATGAGTGTGGTTTGAGAGCTCTGTAAGAATGCTACACTTTCATGATTAGGGGGGAAAAAAGGTAATTTATAAACCCAAGTCTATCTGTTTCTTGCCTCTCTCTCTCTCTCTCTCTCTCTCTCTCTCTCTCTCTCTCTCTCTCTCTCTCTCTCTCTCTCTCTCTCTCTCTCTCTCTCTCTCTCTCTCTCTCTCTCTCTCTCTCTCTCTCTCTCACACACACACACACACACACACACACTCTGACTTACCATTTGATTAAATACCAAATGGTGATCAAACCAGTTAGAGAAAATTCAGGTGAATCAATCATATTAAGAGCATCAATCTCTACCCCAGACCTAGGTGTGTCCAAGCAATGGACAAAGAAAACAAGTCAAGCATTTTACAAATGAATAAAACTATTAAATAGAGAAGAAAACATCCAGTCTGAGGCAGGCTCAATACATCCCTTCTCTCCTGTCTTTAAAGGGCAAATAGCAGCGACAGTTCTTGACTGGGGTCCGGGCAGTGCACATGTGAATATGTGTATATGTGTGTATTAGTTAGTAATTCTAACAAGCACCTTCTATTGCCTCTAGGTTATAAAACAAACCCCTCTTTCAGACCCTTAAAGCCAGCTCAACCCTCACTTTCCAGACCAATTGACTTTACATTATTCCCCAAACCAGTCCCCTTGAACACGTTCCTTGAACATGATATTTCATCTTGTCATTTTCCTTCTCAGTGCCTTTGTGTAGGGTCTTCCCCAAAGCCAGCAATGCTTTCCTCCTTCTCCTCAGCCCAATGAATTCTTAGCTTCATTCAAAACCAGATAAGGTCTGTGGTCTTTCCTGATCCCTGCCACACTTGATCCAGTGGTCAGTGCTCTCCGGCCAAAGCTTAGTTTGTATTTGCTTTTACGTATTTTGAATTTGCTTTGCCATATGTGTTGTTTTCCCCTCCCAGAAGAATGCGAACCATGGAAGGCAGGGAGTGTTTCTCCATTACCTAGCATGGGACCTGGCATTCAATAATAGTCATTGAATTGAATCAAGCAACTTGGAGAAGCCTTTCCTGGCTACAGAAATTATAGACGGTAAGGCTGAGGTGACCAGAAGGATAAAGAAGACAGTGTGTCCCACTGGAAAAGTGATACAAAGGAAGATCTCATTCTTTTTTTTTTTTTTTTAGAGATGAAGAAATTAAAGTTCATCAAGGTTAAGAAGCTTACTCTTAGTAATTCAGCTAGCGAATATCAAAGCCTGAGATTCAAACACAGATCTTCTGACTCCACACTCATTCCTTTTTCTATTCTGCACCTTCTCCATCTAGGTTGGAGGAAGATTTGGGGAACAGTAAAAATGCCTTTGAACCAGATCCTAATTCCTTTCAATGGAAGTGGGAATTCATTCATTCATTCATTTATTCAATAAACATCTGAGTATTTACTTTATGCCAGGTGTTAGGGAAACAGGGACAAAAGTGAAACCATCTTTGCTCTCAAGGACCTTACATTGGGGAAAACAACACATACACCTGTATTATAGCCAGCAAGTAAATACTATAGATATATATATATGTATATATATGCATATGTGTGCATATATATGAATATATGTGTATACCACATGCATATGTAGTATTTATTTTTTAAATATGTATTATTTGATTGTGCATGGATACATGGATAGATGTGTATATTAAATTATTAGTTTCTAGCTATGGAAGCAAAGCCTCCACTCCACCTATCTAGCAGACATCAATCTGATCATCATCTCTGGGTATCTGTCCAGACAGAGCAGCAGAGTGGTTTCCTTGGGCCCCCTGAAGCTCATCTGCCTTTGGCCTATGTCTAGAGCTTGTCTGTCCCAAGTTAGTAGCAGAAAGAAGAGTACCCTGGGCAGGAATTATCTAGAATTGTAAGAGGCAAAGGGCTGAGGGCTTGGCTCTACTACCAACTACTTATGTGTGTATGTAATCTTGGGGAAAATACTTCCTTTGGAGATTGAGTTAAGCCAAATGTTCTCAAACCTTTTGCTTTCAGTATGCTTTTTATACCCTTAGAAATTATTGAGGAATCCCTGTTTATATGATTATATCTATGGATATTTACCATATTAGTCAGTAGTAAATCAATCAACAAACATTTATCAAATGCTTACTATGTGCCAGATACTGTGCTAAGCCCTGGGGATACAAAAAAAGGCACAAGACTGTCCCTGCCTTCAAGGAGCTTACAATCTGGAGACAAAATACAAACAACTATGCAGAAATAGGTATATATAGAATGAATGGAAGGTAACCAACAGAGGAAAGGCACTACCATTAAGGGGGATTAGAAAAGATCCCGAAATTAAAGTGTCTGACTATTATTATAAAAATAGTTTTGGCCACATGAAACACCCTTCCCCCAAACCCCAAAGGGTCTCAAGGACTCCCAAGAGTCCCCAGACTTTATTTTGAGAATAGCCAGATTAAATTATCCCTAAGATCTCTTTCAGCTCTGCCCCAGATTCTAGTCTAGGGAAAAGATAGGGCAGGGGGATAAAAGATGTTTTCAAGTATTTGAAGGGCTGTCCAGTGGTAGGGAGATTAGACCTATTCTGTTTGATTCCAACAATCAGAGTTATCCACATGTGGAATGGGTTACCTCAGGAGTACTGGAGATCTATGGATCCTTCTCAGGTATATTGTAGAGAGGATTAAAAAAAAGACAGATTTTTATTCAATGGTCATTGCTGCCTCTTCCAGCTCTGAAATTCTATCATTCTATGGTCCTAGTTGACTCAGGGATCAAGAAGACAATACCCAAAAACCACTTGGCAAGAACAAAGCGTAAGTTGTTTATAATCCCATCCACTTTTGCTGGGATGTGCTGAATTCAAAACATTCTAGAATGGTGTTCTAACCTTTTCTTTTCTTGAACATTTTTTAAAAATAATATTTTAGGCTTTTCCAATTACATGTAAAAAAGGTTTTTAACATTTACTTGTATAAGATTTTGAGTTCCAAACATTTTTCCCTCCCTCCTTTCCCTCTCCCTTCCCCAAGACAGCAAGCAATCTGATATAGGTTACACATGTACAATCATATTAAACATATTTCCACATTAGTCACGTTGTGAAAGAAGAATCAGAACAAAAGGGAAAAACCAAGAGAAAGAAAAAACAAAAAAGGTGCAAATAGCATGCTTCCATCTGCATTCAGTCTCCACACTTCTTTCTCTGGATGTGGATAGTGTTTTCTGTCATGAGTCTTTTTCTTGAACGTTTCTAAAGAAATTCTGAAACCTCTCCCTAGTAATGCAACCTTTCGTGAGTAATACAGTCAGGAAGTTCCTTCTGATATCAAGCACAAGTCCCTCTACCTGTAATTATAATTTATTCTCTCTTCTTCTGCCCTTGGTGGGGAGAGATAACACCTTTAGACAAGATCCCTTCATCAACTTGATGGCTGCCGTTCAGTATAGAACGCCCCCTCATCTCCCTTGAGTCACTTAGGGGATGCTTCCTGGAAGGGCTGGGTGAGGTCAGCGGTCCTTGTGCCACTGGGGAGCATTTAGTGAAGAGGAGAGATCTTTGGAAGGAAAGCAGCCAGCTGGGACCTGTGAAGTAGGGCAGGGGTGGGGTAGGCTTGAGGGGAAGCTGAGAGAAGAGAGAATAGTGATGGACTTCTGGGGTTGGGGTGGGAGAGGTGGGGGGGTGTGGCTGAAATTTGCAGTCAACTGTTAAAAGGAGCTGTCTGAAGGGCAGAGGGGCCAGAGCCAGCGGGGAATGCTTCCCTAGATCTGGCTGGCCAAACAGCTGCCCATCAGCAGAGGCACATTTTCCTGGGTGGAAGGGAGTTTGCTGGGGAGGGGACAAATGAGGAATACAGAAAAAGTTCCTCCTGGTCACAGCAGTGAAATCAGGCAGTTCATCTCCCTTGCTCCCCATCCTCTGGTTGGCTCTCTGTTTTCTTGCCCGTTCAGTATAGTGCTGGAATGTTCAAGTGTGTGTGACCTTGGGCCCCACCCCTACCAGTGGCCTTTATGCCTCAGCTCAGCTCTGCTCTGTGATTCCAGGAGGGCAGAGGAGGAAAGTGGGGAGTGGGGCAGAATATGAGGTGGTGGGGGGAGACTGAGGAGAGGGAGAAGGGCTCAGAGAGAAGCATGGCCTGACTGTCTTCCATCCTGGAGGAGTGTTGACAGCCTATGGGGCCAAACTTAGATTTGATCATGCCCTAGATTTACCAGAATAGAATCTGTATGACCTTGGCTAAGTCACTTACTCTCTTTATCAGTTTCCTTATTGGTAAAATGAAGGAATTGGACCAGATGATCTTCAACATGCACTGCTGCTCTAAAACCCCCAATTTACCAAGTTCCAAGCAGATTCCCAAGTAGGATCCTCTTCCTATTGAGGATCTCAGATCTCAGCAGAGCCTCAAACCATTGAGATCAAACTCACATAGAAATGGGGGCTACTAAACCATATGTAAGTATCTTTGTAGGCCACACATTGACTTAGAAAACCACATATTGACATTATCTATATTTTACTTTAATTTATTGTTACATTTCAATCCGGTTCTTGCCTTCTTGGAGTATAGTGGGCAGCACAAAGCCCTCCGGTGATATTTAACACTTCTACCCTAAATCACCAGCTGTGATAAAGAGGAAGGCACTCTTTGGGGTCCTTAAACCTATTCATCTCTTCAATTCACCATTAAAGATGTTGAGCAGAATTTCAGAGGATGTGGAACTCCAAGGAAACCATCTAGAGCATAGATGAGGGACAGAGAGGGAGCCCTGAGTACCCAGCAAGTTAAGGGATGGGGCCTGGCTAGACTGGAAGTGGCCTCAGGCTTGGGATAGTCTCCTCAACTAGATAGAATGATGGTGATTTTTGCTTCCTCAGGTAAAACTAAGCCCTATAAATCACTTTGGGTTTTATGTAATTTCCTTATGTCTTTTGCCTAGTGACAGGTAAGAGGCCTTCTAAGGCCCCTAGTAGTTAATAACTACTGCCCACTCCCACTTCACTTAAGAAAGGAGGATGGGGTGGCTAGGTGGTACAGTGAACAGGCCCTTGAGTCTGGAGGACCTGAGTTCAAATCAGACCTCAGACACTTGACATACTTACTAGCTGAGTGACTTTGGGCAAGTCACTTAACCCCAATTGCCCTCAAAAAAAAAAAAAGCAAAAAAGAAAGGATGAGACTAGATTTCCAGCAAGCATGGTGGTGAGAAAGTTTCTGAGTAAACCTTTGAGAACAATCAGCCAACATTTATTAAGCACCTACTAT